>CM031615.1:2865077-2910077 GCA_018398815.1 Conus ventricosus
TAAATTAGTGTAAACCTCCTCTTGTTCCTACTGTAAAGAAACGCACAAGGGGAGATCGGGTTCGGGAGAAAGTTGGACTAGGTTCATCTAATCAAGACAAAAGAGTCAGGCCCAGTGAAGATTTTCATTCTTTTAATTTGGTCTACAGCTTTTTGCACATAAAATGGGCTGGTGACAATGCCCAACAAAAAGGAAATAGGAAAAACAAAGGTAAAGGGGAAAAAAGGAAAACTAAAGGTAGAAGTAACGACAAAGGGCTCTAGCAACCGTGGCCTGTAAATGACAATGCAAACGAACGTAAACCACAAATGCATCTTACACCATTGCATAGTTCACATACATCCGAATCATTTCATAAGTTCTTCCACGTGACAGAAAACATCATTTAGCAAAATTACGAGACTCGGTCAATCTCAGGGATAAGGTATCCCTCATTCTGACTGCGAGCCAGAGCATATCATTCAGGAGACACATAATCAGGAATGTGCTATACTATGGTATTCAGAATCATAGGTTCAACCACTATAGCTCTTTTAGTCTCTTGCTTTGGATTTGCGCAGAGGTTATCAACAATGAAAACCTATCCAAACAAGAGCTAACCGAGTGATAAAACGACCACTCTGAAACCAGGGTGAACCTAACCTCAAAGACACGGTTCAACCCTGTGCTGCCCTAAGTCAGAACAGCAACTGCCAATGATGTGGGATTCATATCCCTAACACAATTATTCCATTTCATTCCATGTGTTCCATCATAACTGCTCATCACTTCGCTTCTATAATTAAGCAACATGGGATAACAGACTGCATCCCCAAATTACAACCAGTCAAAGGAATCGACTGTGCACATGATCAAGCGCAACACTTCGATTCATGAAATTGAAAAAACATGAAACAGCAACAAAGAAATATGCCAGTTTCCATCGACATTAAAGGCAAACAGCCTATATAGGCAACAAGCCTGTAACCTTTATCATGCATAAAGGGAGACAGATACATATAACCGGTATGGTAACATGTTCTTCAGAAAAGAAATATACTCAGTAGACAGAGAGAGAGAGAGAGAGAGAGAGAGAGAGAGAGAGAGAGAGAGAGAGAGAGAGGAGAGAGAGAGAGAGAGAGAGAGAGTTATGGCTTATCACTCCGATCAAAAAGCACTGCAAAATCATCTATTGCAGTAACCCGTAAGTCAACAACACACAACCAATATCGCCTTACCGGCCATCATTTAGCGACTCTTGTCTCAGCCGTTCAATTATCAAATTCTAGAAACACCACTAACAATCTGTCTACTACATCACCATACTATCTGCTTATTCACTTACTGTTAAGGACTCCATAACTTCTGTATTTTATCTCATTTATTTATTTTTTATTGTCACCGAACTGAATCCTTAACTGAATTTCTGTCCCGCAGTTAAGTAGGTCTTTCCTTCAAATATGAACTCGACTTCTAAAACAATCTCAAATCTTAGTGCTCAATAAAACCTATAGAAAACCCAAAGGGTCAAGAATACAAAGCATGGAACAATCAAATCTCATTTCATGATAACAATGCGCACATAACAAAACACAAAGTACATAGTACTTAGATGCACGGCCAGAATACAAAAATGAAAAATGCATCAACTTACATTTCTGGTGCCATCAGAACACCATCACCACACTTCACAGAATAAGGTGTAGTCCTCTCCGTTTGAGATTTGGGACCTGACTGAATAACTCAGTAAATTCCAAAACCCCAACGCTTTCCTTTGGCGCCACCTAGGGACGCCATCTATCAGATCCCTACGCCTCATGAATATTTATAAGGGTCTTACATGTTTAACAGCAGCTATTAACTGCAAAGTTCATATCACCTACATGTCCCTCTAACTTAAGCATACAACATCTTCTCAAACATTGCGTGATCCTAGGTCTCACAAGTTTGAAATAAAAAATAGTAATCAGAACTATTTCCTTAAAATTACAGGATGACCAACAACCTAAATAGTAAGCCCATCTCACAACTACTGGTCTTCCTTTTACATAATGGGGCTGGCACCCCCATAAACTTTCCCCGGTCTCTTCCCCGGTCTGTCCGAGAGTATTCCCTCTTTGGAATTTCCGGCCCGTCGCCGGTCAGTGCCCACAAAGGGATTCCTCCTTAGATCGCCACACAACTGGGCGAACTCATCGGGGGTCATCAGACTACCTCCCTCGGTTAATCTAAACATCAGCCATGGCACTCCTCAGTGGAAGCACACATGAATCTCTGGTACACCATAGGTGGTGTACATTAGGAAGAATTCAAAATGAAGTAATGAGATTGATCACAGGAACCAGAAACGATACACCAGGTGAAACTACGCGATACCTGCTCGACCTTCCTTCAATGCAGGCAAGACACAAGCTAGACAAGGCATATCTCAGAGAACTTGAAAATCCCCAAAACCCATTGCATGTGGCGGTCAATTCAAAGAACAAAAGGCACTTGGCTAGAACGTGGAAAATCATGGATGGGATAGGCAGAAGACAATATACAGCTTCTGTGCCAGTTAGCAGAACTATAAACAAAGTAATGGGAAAAGGATCCGGATCAATTTAAACCCCTCTACCAAATTGCCATCGCCCCAAAACTTGGAAGACAGTGTCGAGAGGGGCAGGAAGGCAAAACCAAGGCAGAAATTCAGATGCAGGTAGAAAACCTTGGCGCAGAAGATGATATTGTTACATACACTAACGGTTTTGTCATCAAAGGTAAGTCAGGCTAGGGATACACAATAAAGCAAAATGACCGAACTATCCAGGAAGACAATAACGCGTATAGTTGAACAACTTCTAAATCTAACAATGGAGGTAGAGGCAGTGACACAAATTTTCCACTGGCTTTCATTCACAGGCCAGTTCAAAACTCAACAAGCCATGATACTGACTGACTCCATGAACCTGCTTCAAAAAGGGGAGACTGGAACGGGAAGCCCTGCTTGGCATGAAGTAATATGAAACCTTCCACTGATATGGATGCACTGCCCTGGACATGCTGGAGTTAAAGGAAACGAGAGAGCAGACACACTGGCAGGTAAGGCAACGATAAGAACTGGATTACAGCTTGGCTGATCTGATGTGATAAGAAATGGAAAGAAGTACATAAACAAACAAGAGCAAAGCCAGTATACCACAGGCCAAATCATGTAAGCCAGTATACCACAGGCCAAATCATGTAAGCCAGTATACCACAGGCCAAATCATGTAAGCCAGTATACCACAGGCCAAATCATGTAAGCCAGTATACCACAGGCCAAATCATGTAAGCCAGTATACCACAGGCCAAATCATGTAAGCCAGTATACCACAGGCCAAATCATGTAAGCCAGTATACCACAGGCCAAATCATGTAAGCCAGTATACCACAGGCCAAATCATGTAAGCCAGTATACCACAGGCCAAATCATGTAAGCCAGTATACCACAGGCCAAATCATGTAAGCCAGTATACCACAGGCCAAATCATGTAAGCCAGTATACCACAGGCCAAATCATGTAAGCCAGTATACCACAGGCCAAATCATGTAAGCCAGTATACCACAGGCCAAATCATGTAAGCCAGTATACCACAGGCCAAATCATGTAAGCCAGTATACCACAGGCCAAATCATGTAAGCTCTTGCTTCAAGTGAAGGTGTGTCTTATTTACTCGGAAAATCATGCTAGCTGTTGCTTCAAATGAAGATGTGTCTTAGCTACTCGGAAAATCATCTGTTCCTGTTACAAGGGACATGTGGTGAAAGAAATGTTAAATTTTCAAAACTAAATGAAGGATTATCTACACAATATTAAGAGGTTTGCTTGCGTATTCAAGCGGTTTGTTCTCTTGTGAGAAATCTAACCTTTTGGATGCAGATGTTTTTCTAGGGGAAAAGAAGTAAACTTTGCATAACATAGCCCAAGTGCTGCGATATTTCTGGAATTGTGTCCCCTGTAACGTTTCTCCTCAGGAAATTTGTGGCGTGGACTAGTGAGATTCAGGGAGGGGGGGGGGGGGGGGGGGGGGGGGAGGGGGAGAAGAGAAGCAAGCAAGAAAAAAACACGAAAATGACAAGGCCACAACCAGAAGGTACGATAGAAACCAGGGTATTCGTAGGGACCGAAGGCAAGTGTCTGCTTATGCTCTCAAAAGTCATTTAATCAACAAAGAAATGCAGAAATATGTCTCGTATATTGTTTGTTTAAAAGTGAGGTGAGACTGCAGGCCGAACTCAAAAAAGAAAAAAAAATATATTGTTCAGCTGAACGAAAAAGACAAATTAAAAAAAAAAAAAGAAGACGCGTTTTGACCTTGGGTCTTCTTCAGGCAGGACGAACAACGGATATCGACGAAACCCAAACTTCAATGTAATAGACCATTGGTTCATGGGAGCAAACTTCAATGTAATAGACCATTGGTTCATGGGAGCAAACTTCAATATAATAGACCATTGGTTCATGGGAGCAAACTTCAATGTAATAGACCATTGGTTCATGGGAGCAAACTTCAATATAATAGACCATTGGTTCATGGGAGCAAACTTCAATGTAATAGACCATTGGTTCATGGGAGCAAACTTCAATATAATAGACCATTGGTTCATGGGAGCAAACTTCAATGTAATAGACCATTGGTTCATGGGAGCAAACTTCAATGTAATAGACCATTGGTTCATGGGAGCAAACTTCAATATAATAGACCATTGGTTCATGGGAGCAAACTAAAACACGTTTTAGGACGTCAGTAATCAGAGTTGTGTCCCCTACACTGTCGTCTGACATTGTCTCTTGGAGTTTTCTGGCGAGATTTGTTCAGGTCACACAATCGGAAAACGTTCCTATGGAGCTGAGGCAGAGTCCACGTTTGCTCTCATCAAAATGATTTGATTAACAAAGAAACGCCCAAACAGTCTCTCATGGGTGGATCCTTAGGCGTAGGCTCAAAGACTGTCCCCTACATTTTATATTATCTGCGTAATGTCTTTAGTTTTACAGCAACTTTTTTTCTTCCCCACACTTTCGTTTGGTTGCATTTACTACTCTTCGCTGGCTGCTCTGGGGTGCTATTGGATTCTTTTTTGCACCCATGATTAATAAAGAAACGCCCAAACAGTCTCTCATGGTGGATCCTCTCTTGGGTGGATCCTCAGGCGTAGGCTCAAAGACTGTCCCCTACATTTTATATTATCTGCGTAATGTCTTTAGTTTTACAGCAACTTTTTAGTTTTTAGTTTTACAGCAACTCTTTAGTTTTACAGCAACTTTTTTTCTTCCCCACACTTTCGTTTGGTTGCATTTACTACTCTTCGCTGGCTGCTCTGGGGGTGCTATTGGATTCTATTTTGCACCCATGGTGGTGAGAACACCACAGTATTATGGACTATGGTGTGTCTCTATTTGACGCCGGGAGCGCAGACACAACCAGCCGTGTCTCCCTGATGAGTCCCGACCCAGCGGGCGAAAGGCCTCGGAGCAGGCAATACAGATATATCTGCTTTCAAAAGGGATTGCGATGGTTCCCTTATGCAGCTAGTGAAAAGTTTACATATCTGTAACATTTTTTTATTTTTATTGTTTTTTATGTTCCTAGTTTCTCCATCTTCAAACTCTCCCCTCCCCTCAAGTCCAAATCTTTGCCAGGTCATTACTATGAAGACAGTTCAGTTGTTGGCCTGTGCTTGTTTTTCCCCCACTGTTAGATTGTTCGTCTATGTATTTGCCTGGCTTTATTCAAGTTTAAAAGGCTGTGCCAGTCTTGAATAAAAGTTACTCTGTGTTAGGTTTCCTTATGGGAGCAAAACATACCCCACTTATTTACTGTTTATGGTTTACTGTTCCCTACCTCACGTGTGCTCGGCAGCTGGAGGGTGGTGTTTTTTCGCCGGTGGGCTCTGCAGTCATGAAATACGGGCTGGTACACCCATGGGGATGCTACTTTAAGGCTGTTATGAGCTGCATCCTGTAGTCTAATTTACCTCTGTTCAGGAGCAGTTATGTCCCTTGATATCTTAATGGAGTGTCCTGCGCGTGCCTGTACCCATCGTCAACACAGCGCAGGCCTCCAAGGGTGGTACAGGACTGCTCTAAAGGCAGGTGAAGACAGTGCTTCTCTGGGTCCTCCCCAGCACCTTCGGTGTTTCTTTTTCTTCTTTGCCTTAACTAGGCTGACCCTGGAGAAAGGTCCAGTGACGGTGAGGAAAGACCCACTGACCACAGGGAAAGTCCTGTTGACAGTGGGAAAGACTACAACTTTGGATTCTCTCTTGAGGGCACATAAGACCGTATGGCGAAAGCTTGGCTGTGTCTGGAGTGGCACTGTCTTCATCTGTCCGTGGGCAGGGGTGGGTTGGGTCTGTGGGGTGTGCTCGGCAGCTGGAGGGTGGTGTTTTTCGCCGGTGGGCTCTGCAGTCATGAAATACGGGCTGGTACACCCATGGGGATGCTACTTTAAGGCTGTTATGAGCTGCATCCTGTAGTCTAATTTACCTCTGTTCAGGAGCAGTTATGTCCCTTGATATCTTAATGGAGTGTCCTGCGCGTGCCTGTACCCATCGTCAACACAGCGCAGGCCTCCAAGGGTGGTACAGGACTGCTCTAAAGGCAGGTGAAGACAGTGCTTCTCTGGGTCCTCCCCAGCACCTTCGGGTGTTTCTTTTTCTTCTCCTGTTTATCGTTTACTGTTCCTACCTCATTTCATTTCCGAGTCTCTCATATGTCATGTATTCTTTTTAAACCTGTCCCTCACCCTACACACTCATTCCCGGGACGCGAACAATCCACCGAAGTGTTTTCAGCGCTGGTCTCAGTGTGAGGTGAGCTATTTGTCCATGGTTTGAAAACTGGGTGGATCATCACGAAGGCGCGCGCGCGCGCGTGTGTGCGCTTGAGGGGGAGAGAGGGGGGGGGCTGAGAAACCTCTCCCTCCCTCTTCTGCCGATAGCAACGCGTTGTCGGCACTAATGTTTCAGTTAGAGACCAAATCCTTTCAGTGAAGTGGTGTTTGTAACACAGTGTCACCTAATTATCAATCGTACCTTTGCCTACTTCTCCCTAACTTTTCCTTTCCTTTTCCCGCGTATCTTTCCCCACATCTCCTCATTTCTGTTCCCTACCTTTTGCCTGTTTCTGCCTCTTCCTTAGCCATCCAACGTTCCCTCTACCTTTTGCCTGTTTCTGCCTCTTCCTTAGCCATCCAACGTTCCCTCTACCTTTTGCCTGTTTCTGCCTCTTCCTTAGCCATCCAACTTTCCCTCTACCTTTTCCCATTCCCTCACCTTTCCTACCCGCCCCCCCCCCCCCCCTTACCTTTTTCTAATTTTCCTACATTCCTCTACCTTTCACCACCCTTTTCAAGTTTTCCGCACCTTTCCTGTTTGCGCCGATCTTTTCCTAACTTTTACTATGTTTCCCCTACCTTTCCCTACGATTTCTACCTCTTCTACCTTTTTCTCATTTTCTCTACGTTTTCCTAATTTCTTGTGCCTTTTCCTTCTTTAGCCTAGCTTTCCTGTTTGTGCCTAATTTTCCTGATTTCCTCAACCTTAACCTCATGTATTGAATATAACGACACTCCTTTGGAAATCTGCATATCACATCAGTATTGATAACACTAAAGTTGCACTATGCCAAACATTTTGAACAAGGTAATTGTGCCTTTGCTGAAAACGACAGGGGCGCCAGAGAGGGGAGGGGAGGGAGGGGGATAACGAAGGGGATCAAATAGGCAGGGCAGTGCCGTGAAGGAGACGGAATAGGGGTAGGTAGGAAGACGGGGGAAAGGTGGTGAAGTGGAGTGGGGTGGTGGTGGTGGGTAGGGAAGGGGTGGGAGGGGCAAGGGGGGGGGGGGGGCGTAGAGGAACTCTCGTTCACTCGAGCCCTTAGATCGTGATATCAGCAGTCACAATGAAGGAATAAACCCCAATAAACCAGTCCATTACTATCGTACAGTCATGTACAGTAACCCGATCAACCACAAGCCATTCGACCATGATGAATCGAATCCACAAGTTACAGGAAATTGATCAAGGAGAATAAGCCTGTCAATCACGCTGAATCAGTCACAATAACGAATCGGCAAAAAAGAAAAAAGGAAAAAGCCAATCAATCACAAATAATGATCAGGAAGAGGAAAGCCATTAATCACAACATGCCACAAGACCACAGCACACCAGTCATTCACTTTGAAAGGCTTGAGACGGTGGGGAGGGGGAGGGGGGGGGGGGGTTCGGATGAAGGTCGGAGAGAGCAGCGGAGATGGCAAAGAGGCGGGGAAGGTGGGTGGGTGGGTATTAGGTTGAGTGATAGGGTGCAGGTCCAAAATTCGAGGTAAACATTTTGTCTAACTGACATTGCAATCTCCCGTAGACACCACCAGCAATGCACCAGTCATCTTACACACTGGAAACACACCAATCCAACCCATCAAATATCAAGATGCAAATGAACCATGCCAATGCAAGTTTCTTTTTTTCCCCCTTCCCATTTGAGTTCCCTGTCACACACAGTCATTCCGTATCTGGTGAGTATTTATTTATTTATTTTTTTTTGGTGCCATCAGTTGTCGGATCAATGGAGCACCTAAGGCGGTGACCTTTTTGTGTGTGTGCTCCTCCTAAGGCCGAAATCCACCTCTTCATTTTTTGGTGCTTCACATTGTCCTCTTCATCTGCAAAAAAATACAAAAAGCGGAAAAAAAAAACAAAAACAATTTCCATAACCAGCTGCTTTCTCTCCTTTTTTCCCCTTCTCTTCCTTTTTTTTTTCTTTTTCCTCCTTTTCTTTCTTTTTTTTTTTTAACAACCAGTCTTTTACACACCATGCATAGCTTGTATGTTCTCTAATAAATGGACATATTTTTGATGATTTTAGTGTTTTGGCGTGCGATACAATGTGTCTGGGTTTGTTTATGTTCTAATGTGTGGTGTACTGGCACACTCACTCTGATACTGCGCTGCATATACATAGAAAACAACAGAGAGACAGAGAAAAAGAAGGAAAGGAAGGAAGAAGAGGAAAAAGGAAAGAACACAAAAACGAAAAAGAATTCGTTGCGGTGTAAAGACAAATGAAATAACAAACTAAATGTACAGTTGTTAAGCAAACGTGAAACAATAATCTTCAGGCCTAGATGTGACCAGGTTGAATACATTGAATACAACATAAAGATTTCATTTAGTCTCCTCCGTTCTATCCCGTGCACCCGAACGTTCCCGAAAGCCCTCCTTGGAACGAAAAACGAAAACATCCAAGAATGACCGAAGAACGAGCGAACATGGAACGAAAGGTTTAAAAAGGGTTTTTTCATACTACGATCAGTTCCTGGTGAGTAAGAAAGCAGTCTCCACGCCCTTTGCCGACTGACCCGGAGCTTGACCTCAAAGGATCTTTTTTTGGGGAACATACCGCTTGTTGTCTTGTTGATGAGGAAGGCAGCTTGAACAACATGGTCAGCCGTCGCGTCTTGCTGACCCAGGGACAGAGGCGTGAAGGAAGGCTCCGCCGACCTGGTTCGTCGTGTCAGCGTTCCTTTAAAGCCGGGGTTGAGGCCGGTTCATATCCTCACCAGGATCTCTTGCTGTTCTTGCCGGTGGTGGTGGTTGTCGTCATTTCTTTCTGCTGGTGGGGGTTTGGTCGTCCTTTTCTTTCTGCGGTGATTCAAGAGTTACCTGATCTTGTTGCTCTTCTGACCGTGGCTGACGCCGTGGTCTGACTGGTCTTCTAAACACTAAAACGCAATGAAATCATAATTAGCCAATAGACCGAACAAACAAAAACAAAACAAAAGAACCCCCTTTTTAAACCAAAGCCAAAACAAAAACAAAAGCAAAAAAAAAAGAAGAAACAAAAAGGAAAAAAAGGGGTGGGGGGAGGGGGGGTTGGGGAAGGGTTAGGGGTGGGGGTGGACGTTGGGTGACAGGGGATTCATCACATATGCTGAACATCAACATCACCACCCCCCTCAAAAACAAAGCTCAATGAATCATGAGTCACAACAAAACCAGCCGTTACATCATGTCCGTCAATCAATATAACCTGCTGACTGACAGCAAACCCAATCAATTCACGAAACAACGGCTCGTTACAATCAAGCAAACTGAGAGCATAACATCTACTGGTCCACTTGTTGCTTTGAGGACAACCCCCCCCCCCCAGTTTTTTCTGTTCCCTTCTGATTCCAAGCCAGTCGTGGTCAGGTCAAAACGGGAGGGGGGTGGGGGGTAGGGGTTGGGGGCCCAAATGATCTTTGGTATGCCAGTTAGACTTTCAGGTGAGACAATACGTCCACGTTCCATATCTAAATGTACTCGGCATGTGGCGAGGGGCTGGGAGAAGGGGGAGGAGGAAGGCTTCAGGTGTGGAGGGGGACGTAGTGGTGAAGGGATGGGGAGGGGTGGAGTGGAGAGACAGAAGGCCTAGAAATCTCTGTAACCCTCCTTCATCCCCCTCCCCGCTTCATATTGATTCATCAAACTAGAAGTGGGGACAGCCGAGAAAATAATGATGGATCAAATTTCCCCTTTATTGAAGTCATGGATTGGTGTTCAACCCCCCCCTCCCTTTCTTTCTTCTTTCTTTTGTGTCCCACAATCAACATGTTAATCATTCTGACACTTTTGTGTTTTGACCATTTTTTTTCCGCCATTAAGGGAGCCATACTCCAAACTTCAGGGAAGGTGCATGCTATGGTAACGTGTTTATCCATACCAACGGTCAAACTGCCCTTCTCTTCCCAAAGTTAGTGATGGGTTTTAAAGTGTGTGCAAGATGTTGTGCGTGCGTTCACACACGGAACCTCGGTTTATAGTCTCATTCGAAGGATGTGTTGGGAAATGGAGTCAGAACCAAGGTTAACTCCCAGGAAAAATCCCCTGTTACCGAAACGGCCCGGCGGAGAGCGAACCCGCAACCCCAAGATTTCGAGTCCGGCGCTCTACCAACTGAGCTATTCCGCCTCGTCTTCCTTCCCCATTCAAATACACGCCCATGCCCGCCCTTTTTCTTCCTTCCTATTTAAGATCTCCCTGGGATTTGTTTGTAGCAGCATCAGCTTAATCAGCTGGGCAACGGACAGACTGGCGGACACACTGACGGGCACCTGGCGTCATGGAGAGGGTGAACGGACTTCCGAGACGCACCAGACTCGGCATTTTCATGAACCGCTCCTGGTGTAACACTCCAGAATCACGGTACGTGTGGAGCACTACCGCTCACTCTTCTTTGAACCTGCTGGTGAAACACTCCAGAATCACGGTGACTGTGGAGCACTACCGCTCACTCTTCTTTGAACTTGCCTGGTGTAACACTCCAAAATCACGGTACGTGTGGAGCACTACGCTCACTCTTTTTTGAACTTGCCTGGGTAACACTCCAGAATCACGGTACGTGTGGAGCACTACGCTCACTCTTTTTTGAATGCCGGTGTAACACTCCAATCACGGTACGTGTGGAGCACTACCGCTCACTCTTCTTTGAACTTGCCTGTGTAAACACTCCAGAATCACGGTACTGTGGAGCACTACCGCTCACTCTTCTTTGAACCTGCCTGGTGTAACACTCCAGAATCACGGTACGTGTGGAGCACTACCGCTCGCTGTTCTTTGAACTTGATTTCTTTCTGGCGTGTTTTCTTCCCGTCAAGAATCAAAGATGAATGTTCATGAGAAAACACCTGTATTCTACAACGTCAATACGTCAAGGGTCAAAGGTGAATGTTCATGAGAAAACACCTGTATTCTATAACGTCAATACGTCAAGGATCAAAGATGAATGTCATGAGAAAACACCTGTATTCTATAACGTCAATAAAGAATGTTCATGAGAAAACACCTGTATTCTATAGCGTCAATAAAGAATGTTCATGAGAAAACACCTGTATTCTATAAATCAATAAAGCGCCGAGGTGGCTGGTGTGTGAAGGAATCGACATTTGATATATGACGGTGAAGCTGTCTTTCAAAGAAATTATCTGTCTGTATTATTTGATTGAGGCCACGCAAAACCCTTCTCCCTTAAACAGGACTATGTCTGGCAGAGCTCCCCCCACCCCCCCCCCCCGCCCCCCCCCCCCCCCCACCCCCCCCCACCCCCCCCCCCCCCCCCCCCCCCCGCCAAGGTCTACTGAATACAAATGAAACTGTAAGATTCTCCTGATCAGATAAAACAGACACATTGTGAAACATGGACATGATGATGATGATGATGATGGATGATGTTTTTGTTGACAGTACAACGATTGGGGATAGAACTCTGTTTGATTATGTTTGGTTGTCTCTAATGAAAGGGGCATGTGACGTCTGTGATGTGTGTTAACTGGTATCCACTTAGCTGAGAACTCCGCACGGGCGTGGTTACTTGTGTATTGTGTACTGGTACTGTTCGCTGTAAACATTTCACAGTGGTGCTCTGTGTATGTGGATCTGGATGACTGTTCGCTGCATACATTGACTGTGGTACTCTGGGTTATGTGAACTGATAGGTGCACTGTAAACATTGACAGTGGTAACTCTGTGTATGTGAACTGTATTCTGTTCTACGGTAAAACATTGTCAGTGGTTCCCTGTGTGTGTGAATGAGTCTGTTCGCTGGATAACATTGACAGTGGTACTCTGGTGTATGTGAACTGTATACTGTTCACTATAAATAAAATAAAAAAAAAAAAAAACATTGACAGTGGTACTCTGTCGCGATGTGAACTGAGTACTGTTCGCTGTAAAACATTGACAGTGGTGCTCTGGTGTATATGACTGTATTACTGTTCGCTTGTGAACTATTGACTGTGGTACTCTGTGTATGTGAACTGAGTACTGTTCGCTGTTAAACATTAGAGAACAGGAATCCGTCAATTCTGGTCTCACTTGCTCCTCCACCGAGTTTGCGGGCGAATGTGCCCGAGAATCGCAAATTACTGTTCTCTGACAGTAAGACATGCAATACCAAAAAATAACGATTATCTTATCATAACAAATACATAAATCTGTGCTGGGTTATCGTTGTAATACGAATTTACTCTAAAGTTTTCTAGTGAGTTGCAGTAGGGGTAAGTAGCCGGGACTGAAACTCGCCCCATAGAGTAAACGTAGGGAATAGCAGCCGGGTTGAACGCGCTTCTTTAGACAAACGGTGTCTGTTCCCTCGGCGCTTCTTTGCAGTATTGTCAACTCTGTCAGGGCGGTGTAAGATTTTTTTGCTAGGTGCTGGCCCTCCGGCTCAAGCACTGGGGGGTTTTTTCTTCCCCATTGCTGTGGTGGTGTAAGTGTGCGGAGGGCAATTTAGCTGCAGTTTTAGAAGATCTGTGGGGAGTCGAAGTTAGGAAAAGTTTTTGAATCACAAAGACTTTTTCAACAGCTGTTAGAGTAAATTGTGTGGAAGACATGGTATCAGCTAAATACTGGAGAGATACCCACACTCACTCTTACGTACACACACTGTGACCCTACGGTCACACACACCAAAACACACAACATACACTACTCACTCACACACACACACCACTCTTTCTCTTTCTTCTCCTCAATTAAATGTCTAGATAATCGCACTCCTTCTTCGTCTGAATCTGTGTCAAACTTTTACACTGTCAGCAGACACGGGGCTTAAACTGTTCACTTGAATTTACGGCTCGACGGCAGTTGGCAACCTAGAAGCGCCTAGCCTGCGCTGTGTAAACGAAGCACACTCGGCTGTGTTGCAATGCGATTGGAAAATTCTAGTATTGCCTCGTCGACACCACGTATCGGGCTGTCTCGCGACCACGACCGGCGTCGCCATTGTTGTGTGAGCCACCCCACAATATGGCGGTGTTTTGACTTCGCTCTGTTGTGGACCAATGTGATTTTTACTTGTGTTATTTTAAATAAGGGCTATAACGTTAGCTGAAGAAATCAGGTTGGTTATTCCGAGGTCATTTGTTATTACTCTTTTAACTGCATGTTAGAGTTTTGTTGAAAGAATTTGGCGAAGGAATGTTGTGAAACCGGAGAGATGTTTTTTGAAAACGTATATAAAAAGTGAACTAACGCTTGGAATAATGTATACGATATTCTTAAAGGTTTGTTGGTCAGGAGATATGAAACTTGATGTAGCTAGTTTTTAATAGTGTTTTGACTTTGATGAGAGGTTCCTTATCTAATATAATGGCGCTGCAATGGTAAAAGACGGCTGCGATAGCAAAACAACAATCATCACGCGTTGATTGGTGGGAGCTGGCTGAGACAGCTAACAGCCAGGTTTATAATACACAGGGCGTTCATTTCTTATGGCGGAGGTTTATCCAGGCTGATGTCGTTTGCAAAATTATTTTTTTTGATACATTTTGGTGTTCCTCCCTAAGTTAATATTGTTCTCAGTTTGTATGAGACTTGATTGATTGTTACGTCAGATTCAGTGTTTATGTGGCAAGCTGTTCTGTGTATGATGATGTGTATACTTTTCTATTTCTAACCTGTTCATCTGCCTTCAAGGGTGCCCTTATGCAAACTGTAATGGCGATTTTCGAATGTTCTTGGCAAACAAATAGATAGGGTTTGGCAGACCTTAGTACATTTTCCTGGATGGGAGAGGAGTTGTGTGCGGCTAGAACTATCTTCGATATTGCTTTTAATATACTATGCTGGAGGTACTATACTGGCGTTAGAGTGCCATAAAAAGCTTGGCTACTTGCAATTAGGCTGTAACTCTGCTAAGCCAGTGGCCAAGCAGGTTGAGATAAAGTGGGGCACAGCAATTAAAATAGGTCTAGCGTTCTGTGAGTACTATACGCTCCACCCTAGTGCCGGCTGTACTACACATGTCGTTAGATCTTTTTTTTGATTCCGCTATGCAGGGCGGTCGGGCGGTTGTTAGAGTTGGCTGCTTTAGCAACGTGCGCGCGACTGTAAGTCCACTGCTCGGCCTACCACTGACGTAAGATCGACTTTTAGATGACGCTCATGCAGGAGCGGCGGGTTTGTTTAGAGTTGACAGCCTTGATTTTCCGACATTAGGGCAACTTCACGACTTTGTATAGATGGCGTGTGTTTGACTGGCTTCTCTGGTCGCTGCAACGTCTGCTTCACTTTTTTGGCGGACCTTCGGGCGGGCCACATGTATGTACTTATTCTAACTGGCTTGGTTTATTTTATCAAGCTTTTGTTATATTAACTTGGTGGATGCTTTGTTTATTCTTCTGTTGACAGGAGACCGGCTAGCCGTCGTGAATTTTCGGAGTGCTTAAGCGCCATACCATAAATCCCGGTGCCCATTTGACCTTTGCAAGCACTGCCTTTACTGCGGTGTTATGGTGTGTGCTGGGGTGGGTTATGGTTGGGGGTTTGGGTGTGTTCTCTGATTATATAACCGTGTTTATTTTTCGGAACTTTCGTTTTTATTAATTATCATAAGGTCGCGCACACACACGCTAGCACGGCACCCTACCCCCACCCCACGCACGCACGTCCCCCCACCCCCTCCCCAAGCTCGCACGTTCCTCCCACCCCCCCCCTATGTACACCTCACACACTCCTACCCCCCATGTCGCCCCAAGTTCTTAATTAAGTTTTTATTTTAAGTACCCCCAAGTCTTAATTAGTTTTTTATAATTAAAGCTACTTCCAAAGTTCCTAATAAGTTCTTGATCAAGTAAATGCTAAGTTCTTGATTAAGTCACCGTTGAGCATAACAAAGTCATCATTTAAGTATTCAAGTTATCTTATAATTATTATATCCAAAAAAATACATGCTATGTTTTTATTCCTGAATAGTAGTTGTTAATATAGTACACCACACGCTCAAAAAAAAGCGTCATCGTTGAGGAGGTCTGGTCAGCGTTTTCGGCATTAGATCTTAATGCAAGGTCTTTACATCCTAAGCAACCACTTGATTACAATTATGGTTATGGAAATGTCCGTTTATTAGACTCCATGTCTTATTTATTGACTTTATATTTTATAATTACGCCATGATCTATTTATTACCCCCCCCCACCCCCCCCCCCCCCCCCCCCTAAAAAATTTAAATTAAGTACTTAAATTATTATTCCATTTGAAATGGATCAAAATGAGGCTTTGGTATTGGGGGTTTTGGCGTGCTGTGGTCTTTATCTGTATGTTACAGGTTCAGTTTTTTTGGTTGCTTTTGTTTCTGCTGGCCTTTGTGTATAGATTTTTTATCGTAATAAAGCCCCAACAGCAGACAATGGCGCCAAAAATGCAACAGTTGTAAGTTCAATATTCCATGAAGACTTTGGTGCCCTTGTTATCACATTGAGTCTTTTATTGCGGGCATTGATTCACTTGTTCTGGCGCTGGGCGGTGTGAGTTTCATGGATGAGTTATATTCTGTAACATTAATTTTTTGGTCTGTCTCACTCGCTAATTTTTTTCCTGGCTTTAACACGTCCAGGATGAGGGACACTTTTCATGGCCCCAATGATTCAGTGTTTTCTGAATTTCTGCTGATTTTCTGGACTTGGTTACTTTCTCCACTGATTCCAATGTTTCCTGATTCTGGTTATGATGATTTTCCAGCTCGGTCATTTTGAAGGGAACAAAAATCTATATGATTTAAATGTTATTAATCCCATGATTAATGGCCCCCCCCCCCCCCCCCCCCCCCGCTAACAATGTTCCAAATCTGTAGTATAGATCACAGCTTAGAGACTCTAATGACTTTGTTAAACGGGATCTTGCGTTAAAATCTTACGTAAGATCTTGTTCAGAATCAATGGGAGCAATTCCTACGGTCTAGGTTTGTGTACAAACTATGATAACAGTTTCGCCCTCACTTTCACCATTCTAGTCCCAAGCCTGCGCTTATATCCTGTTTATTGATTCTTTATAATGGCGTGCGGCGACATCTGTTGAATTTGTTCAATGCTGAATCAGTTCCGTGGAATGTTGTGTTTGTCCACTACGCGCTGCTAAAGGTTTACTATCCTCTCCTTTTGGGGGCATAACAGCTTGGCCATCAACTGGTCTATTCATAGATCGGGAAGGTTTTGGCCGCCTTGTGCGGAGTTGATCTCACTGTTCTTGTTTTTTTTAATTATAATTTATTTTTTTTTATATAAATGAGCACCGAAAAAAAAATGGTTCCACCTTGTATACCATTTCTGCTGTTATTATGTGGTCTTAGTGTAGGATACTCAATTGGCTGCGTAAAAGCTGTTAAGAATTAAATCAGGATCTTGGAATCTAGACTTTGAGGATTCAGCCAAAAGCTGATTGCTATCATGCTAGCTTCGGTTGCCACGTATCTATTATCTAAGTCAAGCCAAGGATAATTCCAGACAGTATAAATATGTAATAAAATAATAATTTATAAAAAAATGGGTTCTCTGTAATGAAGATAGGCGGCGCTGTGGTGAATGGCGCGGCTTTTAGAGGAAGTAAATTTCGCTTTTTGTAATACTGCGGGATGACGGCGAGGAAAATAGACATAACAATGCTATATCTGGAGCTACTTGCAGCTGACATCATGACGCCTATGAAAAGCAGAGGATTGGCAGTTAGATTTATTATTGTCACTCTGAAAAAACAGGGGGCATGCATGCTTACATTTTAGAGATGTTGATCAAGCAATAAATACATAGTATCTTGTGACAGGCTAACCGGTCCAGACATTGCCCCCGACCAAAAATTCAGTAGACTTTTCTCCCCCACCCCCCCCCCATAGGAAATAAAAAGATGCAAGAAATCGCGTTTAGTGGCCTTTGGTATGGCCGCCGTGTATTTTGGTGCACATATTATTGGACTGGAATAAATAAATGAAACCAAAATCTATTATTCACCCAATGGATATTGGAAGGGTATCACAGCAATACAAAAGCTATGCCAAGCAGCGGGAGTCAGTGAAACAAAACAGCCAAAAGAATGGTTATCTAACAAGCGATTTTGGCAAAATTATTTCCTGCGCCACAAACGAATACTGTGACCACCACTTTGTGATCACAAGTACAAACGACACCATCATATGGTTTTCATTATTTACCCTCTGATAGGATTAGCGAAAAAGATTTAAGTACGCCTCACACTGCTCATTGACTTAGCTTCAAGATTCAAGATCGGTCCATTAACACATAAAGTGTGTTCTGCTGTTGCTGTTGCCATAAACTGATATATTCCAACGAGGCACTTAACTTCCTCGCACGATTCTAGTCGATGATGGAAAAGTATTTAAAGGCCAAAGTGAATCATTTATTGTTTAACACAGAGTTACTATTTAGAAGAGGCATTCCGGGAGTTCACGATATAAGGCTTTAGTGAATACTTTTAACAACAAGTTAGCCGAAAGACTTTTCATCCTACACAGTTTCACAGAAGAGCTGCTTGACTATTTTTTGTTTCTCGCAACACAGAATGGTTTAGAAGACTGCCTCTCAGTTTTGCGCGCAATGTATAATGAAGAGTTTAAGGGCTAAAACCAGTAAAAGCAATCAAAAGAAAACAATAAATGTTGGTGAAGGAGAGACTTCATCGGCAATAACTATTACCATTTCGTTTGAAAGTAAGGTACCTTATTTTTCCGGGGGAAGCAGGATAGGGGACTATCGCATCAGGGCAATAGATCTGTTTGGAGTGTTGTTCCATATGAAATATAAAAGAATTGTAAAGATGAATCCGCCCCGTGTATTGATTTTCGAAGAAACTGACACAATATAACAATAATAACAAAAATTAAAGCTTCCTCAAAGATCTAGTGTGTAAGAAGAACTGCAGTTATTTCCGGCCAGACACAGTTCGCTTTAATTTAATTTACGGTTTCTCCAGTGCCAATTGCATATGAAAAACTCTGGATTAACATACACTCCGTTTTGTGTTTGTTCTATCTAATGACTTCTTGGTTACAACGAGTTGTGTTGATTCATGTAGATTAGTATCGCAGTGTTTCGTTGTCATGAGGAAAAGTCTTATTGCCAAACATTGCTTCGTTGTCTGTTGTCATGTGTTATTTGACAGCACAACAGCGAGATATTCCCTTTGCTTTCTTAATGATTTTCTCCTGGCTCGAAATACTGTACATTCTTTGACCTTAACCACATACTCCTGGATCACCTTTCAGATACCCCCCACCCTAACCCCCCCCCGATAATTCTTCCATGCATCTTGCCTGAAATCCTTCTTATTAACGGATGATGCTATAGGCGAATCTTTAGGGTAAATCAGATGTGTCGGTCACACCCCGCAGGTCCTTAGCTTCTTCCATTTCCTGTCGTTTTAGATTGGCTGCGGAGGAATATCTATTAACAAAACTGTCTGTATCTGGGGTAAAGTACTCTGGTCTCCAGGATACGAGGGCTTAATATTAGTCATAAAGAAACTCTACATCAAAAGCTTTGTTTATTCTAAAACCAGTAAACCCTATAAATACGGGTTTCTAATTGGATTTCTGTTTTTTCATTCATTATGCTAAAAGCTGTTCATGTTATGTTCTAATGTCCTGTTTATTTGGTTTTGAAGTTCAGCTTACTTGCTTCGTTCTATCTGGATGACTAATCTGACATCTTTTCGCTTGTGGGGGGGTGCGCCATAGTCTTTCCGAACAGCTGTTGTCTTCACTTGGAAAAAGTCTTTTTCTGAAGCATCTGCGGATTTTGTTCTGAGTTCAGTGTTCTTCATGATGTTGTTCATGAATGTTCTTGGTCAAAAGCAATTATGCGCTGAATGCTGTTAACTTTAAACATGTCTTAAATAAAATAGTAGAAGTCTTGTATGAACAGACATAATTTTTTTATGCTCGAGATTGGGCAAGTTTAGGCGGCCTCTCTTGGATTCATCTTTAGGGTTTCTGCTGTAATGGATAGTCATTATGCAGGTCATGGAGTTCATGAGATATTCTAAGTCCAATTCAGAATGAAAAACGTGTTGATCGGCGTTAAAATGCCCAACCACTTTAATGCCTTTAGAATCTTATTCGGATCACGGTTTACATTTTAAAGTTATTACTGTAGTGCTTGCTCCTGCCATATACAGCATGTTAGCATCTAAATAAATGCTATTTCGACCTTTCCTTGTGAATACTCTTATTTATTTTAATTTTTCTTTCATTCATTCTTCGCTCCATACTACATTCTCACTCACTCTAATACAATCCTAATAATCTATTTAACTCCTTCACACACACCCTCATTACTCCAGTACAATTACCTCCCTTTACTACACTTTTTCCTAACATCTAAATCTCTTTATATGTCTACATAACATTTTCAAAAAATCTAAATCACATTCATACATCCCCACCACCACCCCCTCCACACTAAATCCAACCATACTACATCTCACTAATATACCCTCTTATTCAATACTCAGATCTCGCTCACCTATCACTTCAATGTGTTCGTTCTTTCATGTCTTATATTTATAACTATCATACTCCTGCTAGCACGACATGTGATATTGAGTCTCTCTATATTAACCTCAGATAACGCCCTAGTCTTACAGCTAAACAGCTTGTCTGTATCAACTCATACTACACTACTCTTACTAGAGAGATTCTGATCGTCATTCCTCTATATCCTATTATTGAGCCTACACGTCCTTATTGATTATAATTAAGTCGCAACTATCGTATGATGATGTTGCTCTAGAACTCTTTATCCAAACAAAGAGATTTAGTATTAGCTTTTTCTTCTTGACTGATTTGTTAAGAGCTTCGCTTTTATAGACCACCATACTAGCTCTCATTCTAGTATGATCCATCTAATGTTAGTGTGTGTCTTGCCTTGTCTCAATATTACTTGAATACTGCCCATATCGTCAACCAATATGTAGAGTCTGCTTAATCTCCTTCTTTATAGAGTATATAGCAATTGTAGTTCATAGTGACCATTGAAATATAAACCTTCATATCAGACTACGTGTACTGCTCTCTCGATAGTTATTACTCTAGAACAGAGATATGATAAAAGTTATTCATCATGTGTTTCTTAAATGTGACCTTATCACTAATTGTTATACTTACTCGGCATGTCACGCTCGTATCAGCTTCTCTGATATCTCTCCAGTCGTATTTCTGCTAAAATGTTCTCTCTAAATGAATTAGATCTTATAGTGTCTTCACTGCTGTAGAACCACTATTTGTAGATTTCTGATTATAATGGATAGTATGAATTACAATACTCTGATATTAGTTATAGACTCTGTCTTAACACAATCTGAATGATTAATGTCGATGTGTCTTCATTCAAGTTTGCTGAGTAGTGAGTGTGATATTATTATAGAGATGTGTGCCCTTATTTGTTATTGCGTCCTTGAACTTCGCTAATGTGATCTGGTTTTATGTCGGATTCTTGTTTATTATATACTTAAACCGCAAATCAAATTTTTGTTCATATTTTAATTTTATGTTGTGAATGGGTTTAGCATGCTGCATTGTTATTTTCGTGTCAAATTTTTATTAGATACTTTTGTCGCAACGAGTGTACGTAGTTAGTTTGTTCGACATAAATTCTACTAGTTATTTTTTATACTTCATTTTTAATATTTAATATATATTTAATGATCTTTATAATAAGATGTTCTCAACTATTTAAAAGTCTATAGACAATACACTGCTAGAGCCTCTATGCTTCAAAAGCTATGATTCATGAACATTGATAAACTTGTGTCATTAAAATGATTGTTCTCATTAAAATTACCCTTCTCATGTTTCTCCTTAAAGAACTTCCTATATCAATTTCTATATCATTAATCTCTCTTCTATCTCGATTGATTGATGCTAGAGACATTCAAACTAGATTATTGTCACATGAACTCTCTATCACATAAGATTGTACTATATTGGACTTCTCATAAATACCTATCGTCAGAGCTCTACATAACAAAACTTGAATCTCATTTATTCTTATATACCCAAAAAACTGAGCTCATCTTATAAATAATCCCTCGACACTACCACAACTCTATAATAGCATACATACACACCACGATATGTCCACCCAACTGAGTACGACTCAGTCAGATAGTCAATAACCTATAATTCAATATGTTACTGTCACCTACCTCAAACAATACTTAAAATACGCCCATATACACCTCAGAGATCCTCTTTCATAAATCCTAATAACAACTAACAAACTATCTACACCCTGACATTATCTATATCTCACAGTAATACTATATTATTGTATCACAATTATATAAATCATCTACTTTTCATAATGTGTCACGATATACCTAACACAAACCATCGCTCTACGTGATTCAATGTACACAGTGTATTTCTTCTGATCCAGTAATAGAGATGGCTTATAACTCTCCTATGTGTATGTGTATCTCTAGATAATCACAGTCACCCTCGAGGCCATCTGATATCAAATAAAACAATCATCGTCTTCTCTTTCACCCACGTGAGTTAAATATTCTATATAACAATAATCTTATTCACAATATCTGCCTCACATTTATAAAATAATCTATATTCTTACTCACTCCGACCTTTCCGTGTACTAATTATTCCTATATCTCAAAGCAGAATATGACACTGTGATCACCTCATTCACATTCATCATTCTGCCGCCTCTCTGTACAATCATATTCTTCAGTCTTATAGATATGTTTAGATCTAACGCAAAGTCTTTTTACAAGTTTATATGATTTCTACACGGCCTATTAATTGATAAATTATAATAAGATATACTATGTACTCATTATAATAACAGCACGTCAATTATGGATGTTAGTAAAAATAGACCTCTCTACGTATCGAGTTGAAAAATCTCTCCCTCTCTATAGCTAAGAGTCTCTGCTATTATCAGATGTCATGCTTCTTATACCCTCGCTTGTAAATTGTCACGAGCTTTTCTAGATGCATCACAACGCTTTTGAGAGATATCAAAGCGCGATGTATCTATGATTAAAGAAACATGTCGCAGACTGTTTAATTTATTCGTTACTGCATCATATCATTTAACCATCTCTAATATCCTGAGATCGAATGCCTCTGTGTGTTGTGTGTGTGTGCACTCAAGATATGTGTGTGTAGTGCAGCGGCAGGTCGCTAGTAACTGTGAAGCAGTTCGTCTGCCCAACGGCGGGCGCGTCGGTGTAGGAGAAGAGAGATAGGTTGTTGTGTAGTGAGGGACAAGACTTCTTGTATTTTCGTCTTTTATGGGTTTCATAGTCTCGATGGAAATCTTGCGTTATGTTACTTTTAGACTGGCGGGTCTTTTGTTTAGTGTACTTGGACTGAGTAAGAGGCTACGTGTGTTCGTACAACGCTTGCCCGCACGTTTTGCTGATCAATGGAAGCTTCTATGTTTTCAATATCCATTCAGTGCCTTTGATAAACGCTTCTCTTTCAAGCTTGCCTTCAAAAGTTCGTGGCGTCTTGCCCTTTTATATCTAGCCATGTTGCTAGTCTTTCTTTTCTAACGTCTCGCAAAAGTATTTATTGAAATTAGAAAAAATGAGAAAAGAAATTAGGTTCGGCAGAATCATAGTATCGGTCTTTTTGGTGCTTGGATATAAAATGTAAAGGTTTTAGAACTCCCGCTTCTCTCGGGTGTTGTTACTGTGAGCTGTTTAGAACAGAGTTTAATGTTTCGGTTTGTACTTTTTTAAGCTAATTCCTTTTTTATCTGCTCGGCGTCATGTTGTATGCCGCGTTGCAATAGCCTGTTGGTTCAGTTATTTTTCTTTGAGAGTCATACGTGGTGTGTTGGAGTCTCAAATGCGGCTGGAAACGTGTTATATTCGTGCTTCCGTGATGTTGGGTGGCTTGCTTGTGCTGTTTTGTTTGGGGTTGCATGTTTCAACGAATTTAGTGTTGCCGTTTTTTAGTTGAACCATAGCTGTGTGCGCGGCGGCGTGGAGTGAGTTTGGATGTTGTGCCTCTGCCGCCCACTACGCTTACAGCTAATTGTATCACTGGGCGTGAGCTAAAGAAAGTTCGCCTGTTTCTTTAAGAGGTGTAAGTGCGGCGGGGGGCGATTCATGGATGGGGGGGGGGGCCGGGGCTATATGAACCATCACTGTGTCCTGACTGGGGATGTTTTAGGAGCTGCGCGTATAGTCGAGGTGTTCTCAGTATTGAATGTCTTTATGTATGGCAGCTTAGAGGTTTTTGTTGGAAGCAGGAATACCTGCGTGTGGTTTTGCTGTATGTTGAAAGGTCTTGCTCTAGTTTTTGTGGCTATGTGCGTAAAATTTGTTAATTCTAAAGGTGTGATATGATGTTAAGGGGTTTCTACTATCCCGGTTGCTTATTGGCGCTCGGCAGCTGTAGGAATTTGGTTCAATCTGAACATGAATGCTTTTTTTAAATAAAATAATTTAGGATATATAACTTTTTAATGAGTTTTTTACAATATTCGCAGTGCGATTATATTAAAAAAAAATGTACATTTAAAGGTTATGTTTTTTCTTATCAATTTGAATAGTTTATTAGTTTGCTCAACTTTTCTGTTCATGCATGATTATCTTTGTTGATAAGGGTAAAAAAACGGGGTGGCTTAGAGATCGATAAAAATAATATCATCTAATACATTTGTTGAATAATTAGAATCTTTATTCTGCTGCAAAAGGTATAACTGTTGTTCTTTACCTATAACAGTTTTGTAATCTTGTGAGTTATAATAGACTCAAACTCAATAAAGATGATCCGTCTCTCGCACCTCAAGATACTCTCATGCAACTACTAATATAGTAGTGTTTGTGTGCTGTCAATTTTATATTTTCACTCTCTTTAGTACACCACTTATCTCTTCCATTGATGGTATTTTCAATATTTTTGGGCAATCACACTATCACACTCCTCCTGTTCATTGTCCGCTAGTGTGTGTCAGTATCGGTTTTCTTGAAGCAATAGAAAAACCTTTAAGCGATTTGGTTCCCTCAATAAAATTAATAGTGTTGCTGTTTGGGTATGTTGTATGATGAATATTTTTTAATATTATTGTAAATTATCCAATCTAATTATTCACTAATACCAACTCTAATTACTACCCAACCTCTCATACTAACATATACAATTATTATAATAATCAATCACCCTAATACAACAACCTAACTAATACATTTCACAATAAAAATCATAAAACCTACATTCATCTAAAAACCCAAAACAAACCCAAACACACCTCCAAACACAAAAAACAACACCCCCCACACCAAACCCCCCACCCACCACACATACCCACCACCCCAAACACCACACCCCAACCACCCCCTCAACACCCCCCACACCACACCCCCACCCCCCCCCCACACCACACCCCCCTCCCCCACCCCCCCCCCACCCACACCCTCCACCACCCCACCAACCCAATCCCCATATCAACACACAATCAACCTATACCCCCATACACCCACACACCCCCACCCACAACACCCCCCACCATCCCAAACCCCCCACCCCCCCCCATACACAAAACATCTCCCCACACACCCACCCCACCACCCCTACCCACACCCACCCCCCAACACCAATACATCCCCCCCAACTCACCCCCACCACCCCCCCACACCCACCCCCCACCACAAAACCCAACCCACCACCCACAATAACCCCATACCCAACACCACCCTAAACACACCCCCATCCCACACACCCACCCCACCCACCAACACCCCCACCACCCCCACCCAACCCAACACCACACCACCACACACTCCCCACTCACACTCACAACCACCCCCACCCACCCCCACCACCACACACCCACCCCACCCAACACACACACCCCCCACCCAACCAACCCACCACCCACCACACCACCCCACCCACCCCCCCCACCCCAACCCACCAACACCACACACACTACACAAACCCCCCACACCAACCACCCACCCACCCCCCCACCCCACCCACCCCCACCAACTCACACACCACCATACATCCTCCCTCCCCACACTCACACCACCCCAACACAACCCCACACCTCACCACAACCACATCCACACCCCACCAACAACACCCCACCCCCCCTCTCCCCCACACACTCATCACCACCACACCACCCACCCCCACACCCCCCCCTTCACACAACATACACATCCCTAACCACTCCCTTCCGACTCTGTCCCCACAACCCCACCCACATCTCACACATCCAATCAAACCCACTCCTCCATCAACCTGTTCACAACTCCCACCCTATCCAATCAATAAACCCACCCCCCACCAAAACACTCTACACACTCTAGAAACATTCTCCATACTATTACCTCACACATCCCACATCCCACTCTCAATAATCCCTCATAACACCTCACACCACCTCAGTCACCATACCACTCTCCACATCCCCCCAAACTCCCACTTATCCCCACTCCACTTACACACCCCCTCTACCCCTCCCCCCCCCTAATCCTGATCTATGTCTACTCCTCGACCTATATCTACCTTATCACACATCTCCCCCCACCCCTCACTTCATCATCCTCAACTAAACTAATACTCACACTCCACGCACACTCCAAATACAATTTAACACATACCTTTTACCAACTACCCCCACATATCCCCCACACCCTCCACTAAACATACGCTCATGACAAACTGCTCACATAAATCCACGCCCTCACCCACACTCCCCAATCAATCTCACATACTCAAATCACAGTAACATATACAAACCCAAACTACCAATTTCACATCCTTTCCCCCCCCCCCCCCACTCCTACCCCTAATACTGAACACCCTTGTTTAGAGAGCAAGGAGTCAATTAGCAAGCGTTTTACCCTGCCAAACTGCCACTTAGCACATAATTTACATATTATATTTCTATTACATTCGTGCGGTGCGCACAAGTGTGTGATCAAAAAATCAATACCTCCACCGATAGACTCCGTCCATCCAAAATCATGGTTCAAAAAAACCAGTTGCTCATTCTTGCAAGTTTATTAAAATAAAAATAGTGGTAAAGGCCGTGGACGCTTTACCAGGAATTTGGGGTGTATTGTCAGCTGGATTTTGTCTATGCAATGCAAAGTAGTTGGCTTTTTGGCCGAGCAACTTATGGACATTAGTTCTTGTATTAGTTGGGTTTCTATTTAGTAAGTTAAAGACCACGTATCCTTTGCCAGTTAATCCATGAACAAAGCGCTGTCTTTTCATATTCATGGTCCCCATCCGCCCGGACACCGCAGTCCACGGAGCTTTGCGGAGTCTTCAATGAATTTGGGGGGTTGGACTTGCGGGGATTAGATTGACTTAAATCGTGGGTGTTCTGTTATTGTTTGTAATATTACTGGCTCAGATTGTATGTCGTTTTTCCAAACCTTCTGTTCATTGCAGGCTAGAAAGAATACATTATTATAGTTTTTTATTGTACTTTCTGGAGTCTGTGGTAGAAGGCAGCATGTATAACACCAGTGCCAAACGGCAAAGTCTACTTTCGATCGTGGTATTGTAAAACATGTTGGTACCTTTGAAGACGTGAAGGTAAATCAACTGTAGAATTAATGGGGGTCCTCTAAATTTGCTAAGTATTGTTTTTGCGCGTCAAAGCCAGTTGAAGGATTCAGTATATGTTGATCTTGCCTGTGTTGCGAACCTAGACCAACACCAAAAACGTATGTTCGAATAGAGTCGTTATTGTTACTAGTCCCGCTCTAGGTTAGGCCTTAGAAGTGTCTAAGATAGAATGTTGTGCCATGCTGTTTTTATGCTCTTGCTGTAGGGACCTGGCTCAACAGTTTGCCCCCCCCCCCCCCCCCCCCCCCACAAAAAGAATGATTTGAAAGGAGGATGCCTGTCATAGTTATACTTTCTGTGCGTGCCCGAAAATAAAGGTCGCCTAGGCCATGATTATGATCCAACTTTTGTCTAAAGCCTGTCTTGATGTTAATATTGAATTCGTTACAGATTCTTTCAAAAGCCTTCATGTCTATTCTGTTGCTGAATGGATTAAACGGTTTGTCATTTGGTAATGGCGCTTGCAATTCAGCCAAATACGTCTAAAGGTGTAATAGAAATGAAATCTGTACACTGACCTCACCAAAGGATCATGGTGTTTTTAAATGATCGGCATACGACACTCCACACCCAGTTGATGCGCAAAACACAGCAAAGTTTAACTGGTTCTGATAAAACTGCATCGGATGACTAAAACCACGCTTTCTTGATGTGGTCGTTTTCAATAGGGGGGTTAAGATATCTGCTTAATGGAGTACTCACCTTTTTATGAAAAGAGGCAGTCTGGGTCACAGCAATGTCAAGAGTATCAGTTGCTATATTTTTAAGATTGTAGTGCGGCCCAACAGAATATTTTGCATCAGTATATTTGAACGCGCTCATTTTTATTTCGTTCAAAAAATGTTTGTAACAATAACAACCCAAGACCGTCCTTCGTTTTTAGAACATGCTATTGATAACAATTGGGGGGCCAAAACGGTCGCGCTCCATGAAATATTCTACAAAGTCGTATGGTTTAATATAAGTGAATCCGGGAGAATAATAAGGTTCTAAAAGTTGATAAAACAGGGACCAAAGTTAGCGAGTTACAATACCTGATGGTTATTACGGGTTTTGCTCACTAAAAGAAGCAATGAGTAACTTTGACATTACTCTCAAACTTAACAATGCAAATCTAAAAACAATGTTAACATTCAAGCCTGAAGAAGAAGTAGGTTACTATTTTGATAAAGAGCTAGCTAAAATGTTAGGCTTTACAGCTAACAATTATAGATTTAGAGTTTCACCAACCAAAACTACTTATGAGGGGGAAAGTCCGCTCGATCTTGCATTACATTCATTACTCTATGTTCATTTGGATGAGCTGAGCACTGATGAAAACTTATATGACGGAAGGCCCTCAACTGTTTTTTAAAAGCTCTTCCATCAGGGAAAGCTGCATATTTGCGATTATGAAATTATACAATTCCCTAATTTACAGTTTAAAGGATTAGTTTGTGGGAGGGTCGGATCATTTAATATAAAAATTAAAGACAAAGCGGGGAAAGTTGTAAAATGTGATAACCTGCACATTGTTTTGGAAATAAAATAATACGTTACTAAAAAATAATGTCGCGTGGGCCAGAAGAATCGGGAGTTACATTAGCGCCTGTGAGGTGTATAACTTTAGAATTAAAAGACCTTGCAGACGTTGCGGACTTTGAACAAAACGGTGAGATAGGCGCTTTGTATGGTTTTGAGTACACTAAAGATGGTGATTATAAACGCAAAGAGGTTGGCGACAGTAAAAAAGTTTCCTAAACTAGAACAGCTGCGGAATCTAGAAGCAAATAATGTTGGTCAGTATGAATATAAAATAGTTCGAAAACCTGACCTCAAATGGCACTTAGAACCATATTTAGAATGGGAAATAAAATTTGAATTCATAAGCCCATTTACATTTTTTAGCCGTCAAAAAAGTTTCAGAAAAGCATTCAACTCTGGCCCTTTACATGTAAGTCTTATGCCGGACGACAATAGTCGGAAAGAAATTGAAATAACGCCGTATGGAAAAAGCAGTACATCCTCCACAGAAAAGAAACAGTTGTAAAAAAAGCTTCTACAAAATTACAGTTCTTTCCAAGCAGAAAATTAGGAGACACGTTCACAATGATATTTGAAATTTCTGTCTTTAAAGATGTGGAGAGGGATGGGGTTGTGGGCGTTAGTGATGACTTATAAAAGGAATTAATATTAGCTGGCAAAACTTAGACGTTAAACGTCTTAACGTTGTTGTCGTCGTTCTTCACAATGGCGAGGATATTAAGATCATAACAACAAGCAACAAAATCAATGTTGACTTAAATAGAAACAATCTTACAGAACTGAATTGGATTAATCTTACACATTTAGGCCTCGTAGGGTTTTATTATACTGAACAAGTTTTGACAGAGAGTATGATAAAAATAATAACTGGATTAGATTAAATTCTGCTATAAAACTATGGAGCAGTTAAACTTTATGACAAAAACTCCTCATTGCTCATTGATTTGTGGGCAGACTGGTTGTGGAAAAACAATATTTATCCTCGACCTGTTACAAACAGTTTATCGTTATAATTTTAATCATATTGTGGTTTTCTGTCCAACACTTAAATGGAACAAAGCATATCATGATAGAAGGTTTATATGGACAGATGATGACATATATTTAGTTAATCCTAGCAATAAACTGAGTGAGTGTTTAGAACAGTTTTATAGGCTGTTTGAAGGAACGCAGACACTATTTATTATAGATGACTGTTCGGCAGAAAGAGACATAGTTAAAAAAAGAAATACTTTGTCAAAACTGGCTTTCAGTGGAAGACATGCTGGAATAAGTGTGTGGATTTTATGTCAAAAATATAACTCAGTTTTAAAAGACTTTAGAGAACAGTTAAAGACTGTAGTTTTATTTCACATGAAAGACAGAGACTCATTTGAAGAATGTTTGCGCGAAAATGATGTTATTGAAAATGACCAGGAAAAACACAGGATTAAACAAAAACTGAAATCTGAAAAGTTTAGTAAATTAGTATTGAAAACGGATAACCCTACACAGTATGTTTGTTTGTAGATAATCGTTATTGAAGGCTTACTTGTCAGAGAACAGGGAAACCTTTATTCTGGCTCACTTTCGCCCGAAAACTGGTTGAGGGCGAAAGTGAGCCAGAATGAAGGTTTCCTGTTCTCGACATTGACAGTGGTGCTCTGTGTATGTGAACTGTATACTGTTCGCTGTAAACATTGACAGTGGTACTCTGTGTATGTGAACTGAGTACTGTTCGCTGTAAACATTGACAGTGGTGCTCTGTGCATGTGAACTGTATACTGTTCGCTATAAACATTGACAGTGGTACTCTGTGTATGTGAACTGAGTACTGTTCGCTGTAAACATTGACAGTGGTGCTCTGTGTATGTGAACTGTATACTGTTCGCTGTAAACATTCACAGTGGTACTCTGTGTATGTGAACTGAGTACTGTTCGCTGTAAACATTGACAGTGGTGCTCTGTGTATGTGAACTGTATACTGTTCGCTGTAAACATTGACAGTGGTACTCTGTGTATGTGAACTGTATACTGTTCACTGTAAACATTGACAGTGGTACTCTGTGTATGTGAACTGTATACTGTTCACTGTAAACATTGACAGTGGTACTCTGTGTATGTGAACTGTATACTGTTCGCTGTAAACATTGACAGTGGTGCTCTGTGTATGTGAACTGTATACTGTTCGCTTAAACATTGACAGTGGTACTCTGTGTATGTGAACTGTATACTGTTCACTGTAAACATTGACAGTGGTACTCTGTGCATGTGAACTGTATACTGTTCGCTATAAACATTGACAGTGGTACTCTATCTATGTGAACTGAGTACTGTTCGCTGTAAACATTGACAGTGGTACTCTGTGTGTGAACTGAGTACTGTTCGCTGTAATCATTGACAGTGGTGCTCTGTAGAGAACAGGAAAATGCCAATCCTAACTCACATCCGCCCTCAACTAGTTTCGGGCGGATGTGACCTAGGATTGGCATTTTCCTGTTTTCTACTGTTCTTTGATAATCCATCACACATTCTCTTTCAATAACCAAAAAAATAACGATTATCTACAAACAAACATACTGTGTAGGGTTATCCGTTTTCAATACTAATTTACTAAACTTTTTAGATTTTAGTTTTTATTTAATCCTGTGTTTTTCCTGATCATTTTCAATTACATCATTTTCGCGCAAACATTCACCAAATGAGTCTCTGTCTTTCATGTGAAATAAAACTACAGTCTTTAACTGTTCTCTAAAGTCTTTTAAAACGGAGTTATATTTTTGACATAAAATCCACACACTTATCCCATCATGTCTTCCGCTTTAAGCTAGTTTTGACAAAGTGTTTCTCTTTTTAACTGTATCTTTTTCTGCTGAACAGTCATCTATAATAAAGAGTGTCTGCGTTCCTTCAAACACTTTATAAAAGTATTCTAAACACTCACTCAGTTTAGTGCTAGGATTAACTAAATATACGTCATCGTCTGTCCATATAAACCTTCTATCATGATATGCTTTGTTCCTTTTAAGTGTTGGGCAGAAAATTACAATATAATCAAAATTATAGCGATAAACTGTTTGTAATAGGTCGAGGACAAATATTGTTTTCCCACAACCAGTTTGTCCACAAATTAATGAACAATGAGGGGTTTTTGTCATAAAGTTTAACTGCTCCATAGTTTTATAACAGAATTTAATCTAATCCAGTTATTGTTTTTATCATGCTCTCTGTCAAAACTTGTTCAGTATAATAAAATCCTATAAGATCTAAATGCGTAAGATTAATCCAATTCAGTTCTGTAAGATTGTTTCTATTTAGACTAATATTGATTTTGTTGCTTGTTGTTATGACCTTAATATCCTCGCCATTGTGAAGAATGACGATGGTAACTTTAAGTTTTTCAACGTCTAAGTTTTGCCAGCTAATTAGAATTCCTTTTAGAAGGATGTCACTAACGCCCACAACCCCATCCCTCCCCTTATCTTTTAAGACAGAAATTTCAAATATCATTGTGAACGCATCTCCTAATTTCATTGCGGAATGAACTGTAATTTTGTAGAAGCATCCTTTAAAACCGTTTCTCTTCTGTGGAGGATGTACTGTTTATTCCCATACGGCTTTATTTCAATCTCTTTCCGACTATTGTCGTCCGGCATAAGACTACATGTAAAGGGCCAGAGTTGAATGCTTTTCTGAAACTTTTTTGACGGCTAAAAAATGTAAATGGGCTTATGAATTCAAATTTTATGTCCATTCTAAATATGGTTCCAAGTGCCATTTGAGGTCAGGTTTTCGAACTATTTTATATTCATACTGGCCAACATTATTTGCTTCTAGATGCGCAGCTGTTCTAGTTTAGGAAACTTTTTGCTGTCGCCAACCTCTTTGCGTTTATAATCACCATCTTTAGTGTACTCAAAACAATACAAAGCGCCTATCTCACCGTTCTGTTCAAAGTCTACAACGTCTGCAAGGTCTTTTAATTCTAAAGTTATACACCTTACAGGCGTCAATGTAACTCCCGGTTCTTCTGGCCCCCACGACATTTTTTAGTACAGTTTATTATTTTATTTCCAAACAATGTGTAGGTTATCACATTTTACGACTTTTCCTGTTTTGTCTGTGATCTTTATATTAAATGATCTGACCCTCCCACAAGCTAATGTTTTAAACTGTAAATTAGGGAATTGTATAATTTCATAATCGCAATATGCAGCTTTCCCTGACGGAAGAGCTCTTAAAACAGTTGAGGGCCTTCCATCATGTAAGTTTTCATCAGTGCTCAGCTCATCCAAATGAACATAGAGTAATGAATGTAATGCAAGATCGAGCGGATTTTCTCCCTCATAAGTAGTTTTGCTCGGTGTAACTCTAAATCTATGATTGTCAGCTGCAAAGCCTAACATTTTAGCTAGCTCTTTATCAAAATAGTAACCTACTTCTTCTTCAGGCTTGAATAATAACATTGTTTTCAGATTCGCATTGTTAAGTTTGAGAGTAATGTCAAAGTTACTCATTGCTTCTTTTAGTGAGCAAAACCCGTAATAACCATCAGGTATTGTTAACTGGCTAACTTTGGCCTCTGTTTTGTCAACTTTAGAATCTTATTATTATTTAGGGATTTAGTAATATTAAACCATACGACTTTGTAAAAAATTTCATGGAGTGCGACCATTTTGGTTCCACAATCGTTCTTAACAGCATGCTCTAAAAACGAAGGACGGTCTTGAGTTGTTATTGTTACAAACATTTTTTAAACGAAATAAAAATGAGTGCGTTTAAATATACTGATGCAAAATATTCTGTTGGGCCGCACTATAATCTTAAAAAAATAACAACCGATACTCTTGACATTTCTGCGACCCAGACTGACGCCTTTCAAGTAAAGGTGAGTACTCCATTAAGCAGATATCTTAACCCCCCTATTAAAAAAGACTACATCCCGAAAGTGTGGTTTAGTCATCCGATGCAGTTTTATCAGAACCAGTTAAACTTTGCTGTGTTTTTGTGCATCAACTGGGTGTGGAGTGTCGTATGCTGATCACTTAAATCATCCTGATCCTTTGGTGAGGTCAGTGTACAGATTTCATTTTTATTACACCTTCAGACGTATTTTGACTGAACTGCAAGCGCCATTACCAAATGACAAAACGTTTAATCCATTTAGCAACAGAATAGACATGAAGGTTTTTGAAAGGATTTGTAACGAATTCAATATTAATGTTAAGACAGACTTTAGACAAAAGTTGGACCTTAATCATGGCTTAGGCACCCCTTATTTTTGGGGCGTGCACAGAAAGTATAACTATGACTGGAATCCTCCTTACACATCTTTCTCTTCAGGCACAGGCGTTCACCTCGGGTCCATAGAGCAAGAGCATAAAACAGCATGGACAACATTTATCTTAGACACTTCTAAGGGCCTAACTAAAGCAGGAATAGAACGAATAAACGACTCTATTCGTACTTACGTTTGGTGTTTGCTAGGTTCGCAAGCACAGACAAGGTCGAGCATAACTAATCCTTCTACTGGCTTTGATGCACAAAAACAATACTTAGCAAATTTAGAGGACGCCATTAATTCTACAATTGATTTGCCTTCAAGTATTAAAAGGTACCAAAATGTTTTACAATACGCAAGATCGAAAGTAGACTTTGCTGTTGGCACTGGTTTATACATGCTGCCTTCTGACCTCAGACTCCAGATAGGTACAATAATAAACTACAATAATGAAATCCTTGTGGCAGGCAATGAACAGAAGGTTGGAAAAAACGACATAAATTCTGAGCCAGTAATATTACAAACAATAAAAAAACACGATGACCCCCAAGATTAAGTCATCCAATCCCTGAGGTCCAAAGTCCAAAGACCGTTGAAGTCAAAAATAATGACCATGAATATGAAAAGACAGCACTTGTTGTTGTATTAACTGGCCTAGGATTACTCGGTCTTTATCTTACTAAATAGTAACCCAACTATTAAGAGAACTAATGCCCATAAGTGCTCGGCCATAAAGCCAACTACTTTGCTTGCAGTAGACAAAAGCCAGCTAACGATACTCCCTAATATACCTGGCAAAGAGTCTATGGCTTTACCAGCTAATTTTTTTAATAAACTCGCAAGATGATCAAGCTGTTTTTTTACCCATGATTTATCAGGCGGCGATGGAGGCGATGGTGGTGGAGGCACTGAACTTTGACCACCGCCACCTGTAATAGCCAACACCAGCGTACTTATTGCAAATCCTAAGGCTGTTATAACACTTGCTAATGTGACGCCTTGCTCTCTAAACAATGTTCTTATTCGTTCTGCTAGCGTTGTGTTTTCATATAAATTTGTTTGGATAGTTTCTCTTACTTCGCTTACTTGAGTTTGTAATTGTTCTCGGTTAGTATTCAACATTTCTAGTCTAGCTAATCTTTCTATATTAAGATCATCTAGTCTTTGTTCTATTCTTTTTTTAATCTCAGGTCCTAAGTTGGCGTCGTCAGCCTCAGCAAGTTTTTCTTTTTCTTTTTCTATACGCTCCTTTAGTTCAGTCAGTTTTGCTAAATTGTTTAATAATTCCCCTTTGATGGTTCTTAAAGCACGATCAAGGGCTACTAATTCTCTCTCAGGTAGCCGTGGTTCGCTTATTGTTTCTAATGCTGTTTTTTCTTCTTCAGTGAGTTTTGCTATTGCATTTATTATTTCGTCTGGTGCTTGACCTAAATCTTCAGGTTTCGTGTTTTGTATTTGGTTAGCTGTTGGGAGTTCTTGCAGTGCGTTTTGAAGTTCAGCAACTTCCTCCCCATCTAATTTTTGGTTTAGTAAAGCCAAGGCGATTCCGCTCGCTTGCACTGAGCTTTTGATTAATTGTACCCATGCCTACAAACCTTGATGGGTCTCGTTTAAACGTAAGCTGAACAAGTTCTCCTTTGTCGGTTCTAAAATACAAATGGTTATCTTTTACTTCAAAATCATCAGGGTATATAGTTTTGGGGGGTTCTATTCCTAAACTTTGGTATAATGATCTGGCCTTACTTTCTGTTAATCTACGCCTTTGCTGCCCTTCTTCTACTAATTCATCATGCAATGAGGGCCCCGAGCGATGCCGCTCCCAAGGAGAATCACTCATGTCGTCTCCAAGATCAAAAATATCATAATCTCCTTCACCTCCAATGCCTGCCATATTTTTAAATAATTAATTTTTATTTGTTTTATAAAAATGTCACTAGCATATGGCTCGATTCTTGACCCGTATAGAAGACTGAAAGAACCCCGAGGCGTGAAGGGAAATAAACGGAATATTACTGTTCCAAATAATCCATCTACTATTGATGCGGATCAAATTCTTACTGTCAGATTTCAGACCTAGGAGCGGATGAAGTGATTGTGCCAGGCTCTGCACGACTTACTTTCAAAATAGAACTCACATCAGAAACAGATCCAAACAGGACAGTTGTCCAGAGTCTAGGACGGGCAATCGTTAAGAAAATTTCTGTAAAACTTGAGGGGCAAGAAGTATTTTCTTTACACAATGCAGACATATTTTTAACCTATTCTGATCTATGGCTAACCGAGAATGAAAGGGCTGATCTTGCGTTTCAAGGAATTGAAAATGATGATGGACTAAAACACAGAATAGACGCCGAAATGCTAACCCCGACGGCAAAAAGTATGTGGCTGTAAATTTTGCGTTTGGAAATCGCTTTTCCATTCCCTTAGATTTTGAGTTGTTAAAAGCGCATGCACCATACTTTCAAGGAGCATTAAAAGACAGATTGACATATGAACTAACTTTTAATGAATACAAACGTGTTATCAGATCATCAGACACTGAAGCAAAGTACAGCATTTCTGACATCTCGTTAGAGTTTGACGTTGTTAGCAACCCTAACTTAGCGAGGCTGATCGAGCAACAATATTAGTCAAAATTAGCAATATATTACGAAAGAGTGCATCATCATTCAACATATCCCAAAAGCAAGGCAGACGCTATATGGAATTTTAGTTTTAGTGCCAAAGCACATTCACTTAAAGGTATTTTATTGCTGTGCGAAGATGAAGAACCATTCAAAAGACAAACTGAAAAATTTGTTAATCCTAAAATAACGAAAGTGCAATGTACAATTGAGGGCAGTCCTAACCAAATCTACGCTAGCGGCTTAAACCTTATCAGCATTTTGATGAAATAAGAAAACTGTTTGGAGGCGGGAGGTGTAGAAATCCAACAGTTGACCTTGTGTCTAAAGATCTACACCTTCACAATGTTAGACTCGATGATATTTAACAACGAAATACGGTTTATGGATTGACCTAAGGTCAACGGAGGATAATCAGTTACATGGAAGCGGGAGAACTGTTAGAGACATGATAAACATTCAAATTGATAAAGAAAAAGAGAGTGATAAACCCCTTAATGCACATTTGTTTTTAATATATGATGCGCAGCTGAATATTCGAGATAACAGATTAGATGAACCACCAGTATACTAAATTATTTTTTCATTTTTAAAAAGCATGTCTATTCAGAATTATCCAAGAGTACCTGAAGAAGAGATAGTAGGCAACTCTGCTGCTATAGAAAGCCCTAACATAAAAACTTTCAGATTAACCAACATTACACAAATGCAACAAAAACTAGAGCAGGACCTTTCAAAATACAGCAAAGCCAAACGAAGGTATTCTGCTGCCTTTAATGCTGTTACCTATGTTAATACTGGAGCATCAACTATAAGCGCTGCATCAGCAGGAACGAGTGTTGGTCTCTTAGCAACGGGCATAGGCGCACCTGCAGCTTTACCTCTAGGCGGTTTGTCTTTAGCTCTTGGCCTGTGTTCATTAGCTGTAGGTGCTGCTAGCAAAAAATAAAAACTAAACTCCAAAAGCACACAGCCATGGTTCAACTAATAACAGCTAAACTTAGTTCCTTTAATCTGATAATAAATAAAGCACTAGCTGACTCAAACATCACGGATGAAGCATTTAGTCGTTTACAGGCTGATTTACTACAAAAGACAAAAGTTTGATCTTCAAAGAAAGGCAAGGACAAGTTTTTCTCAACAGCCAGACACTGAGCAGATAAAAAAGGAATGTTTAAAAAAAGTAAACGAAACATTAAACTCTGTTCTAAACAGCTCACATTAACAACGCCAAAGGGTGTTTATACTTTAGTTTATGAGTCTAAACACAAAAAGACCATCGATATTGATTAATTATTTTTTGATTTAAATAAATATTTTGAGTTAGAAAAGAAACTCAGCATGGATAAGATATATGAAGGTCCAGACGAATTGTTTGAAGGAATGCAAGAAGATTTATCAAAAGCTTTAAATGATATCAGTTTAGAAGTCATTGATTCAGCAAACGTACGGGCAAGTGTTGGTCATGCTATTTCTCAAGTTCCAGGTAAACTGACAATAGACCCGCCAGTTAAAGTAATGTTAGCTGTTTTAATCGACTATGTAACAATAAATGAAGAAAATCTAGAAGTCTGGGTCTCAACTAAACAACAGACTATTCTTTCTCATAATGACTTAACACCCGGTTGGGCAGACGAACTGCTTACACAGTTTGATGTGGCCGCTGAAGAAGCCAAAACGAGAGGCTCTGGTTGGTCAGAGGGCGAAGTCTTAGAGATTAGATTAAAACAGGCTAAGTATACGCCGATTGTTGGTAAGGCTTACATTCCACTACCTTCAGCATTAGTTGCAAAAAGAGCAGTTTTAAACATAAAGAATACAGACGACAAATGTTTTATGTGGTGTGTTCTCGCAAGGCTGCATCACGTCGGCAAAAACGCAGAGAGAGTGTCTAACTATTGCGATTACATCAATGATCTCAACTTCGATGGAATATCCTTTCCTGTTAGCGTGGACAAAATTGATCAGTTTGAAGAACAAAACAACCAATAACTGTCAATATCTACACATGGGATGAGGAAACAAATCTACAGCCTATTAAAGTGTCCAAAAACAGTCCAACGATTGGCGAACCAGACAAAAATCATGTTGACTTACTACTGATGCTTTCACCAGCGGGGCTACCGCATTACACATTAATACGTACAATGAGTAAACTAATGCAGCATGCTTCAAAGAATGGGCATAAACAAGAATTCTGTAGAAAATGTTTTACAAGAATTCCATCTGTTCAAGCCGCAAGCGAACATAAGAAACATTGTATCGGCCCAGTTGACTGTAATACAAGAACTAATTACGCCCCCAGAAGGCAGTAAAGTTAGTTTTAAGAACTGGAAACGGATGCAAAATTCCCCATATGTTGTTTACGCAGACTTCGAATCACTCATTGTTCCTTATGAGGGGCCAACCCCACAGAAACTTCCAAAAACAGCCTTTGTGAGTAATCATCAGATTTGTTCATTTGCTTTCATTGTTGTTAGGTCGGATGGCGCTCATTCAACGCCAGAATTATACAGAGGACCAAATGCGGCTAGAAGATTTTTACAGCGCATGCAGCAAGTGCGTAATGATTGTTCTAATAATCTGAATTTATCTGAAATCATGATGACGCCTGAAGATCAACAACAGTATGACTCAGCCACACATTGTTGGATTTGTGGTTTAGGCCTCTCATCAGACGCAGCGAATCCGACAGTAAGAGACCATGATCACATTAGTGGGAAGTTCAGAGGAGCAGCGCACAGTAAATGCAATCTTCAACTAAAGTTTGAACTAAAGACATGGAAGCTGCCTATATTCTTTCACAACTTGCGAGGTTACGACTCTCATCTTCATAATGAAAGCAGTAACCGGCGCCTTCAGGGTAACATGCATTGCACAGTCATCAGAAAAGTACATGTGTTTCGCTTTAAATAACATGTCTTTTTATGACTCTATGCAGCACCTGATGGGATCATTAGAGTCGCTGGCTATGTCCTAAAGTCCTGCCCAATAACAGAAGAATATTTTGACCCAACTCTTGTTAGAAAGGGCGTTTACCCTTATGAGTACATGAACAGTTGGCAAAGGTTTGACGATGATACACTTCCACCTAAAGGCGCGTTCTTTTCTAGTCTTAGAGGAAAGGACATCAGTGATTCTGATTACCAGCATGCTCAAGATGCGTGGCAGAAGTTAGAGTGTAAAACGATGGAGACTATCATGATTCATACTTGATGGCTGACGTTTGTTTGTTGGCGGACGTCTTTGAAAATTATAGGAAGACCTGCATGAAACATTATACCTGGATCCCGCGCATTACATTTCTGCGCCCGGGATGAGTTGGGACGCTTTCTTAAAGTTTACTGGAGTACAGATTGATTTATGTCTGATTTACCAATGATTCAGATGATTGAAAACGGATTGCGTGGAGGAATTAGTATGGCGTCGCACCATTACTGTAAAGCAAACAACAAATACTTGGACGATTATGATCCAAGTAAAAGGTCTAACTATCTCATGTATTTAGATGCAAACAATCTGTATGGATGGGCAATGGCGCAATCACTTCCATTACGCAACTTTAAAATGTACACAGATAATACGAATAATATTCAAAAAGCATTAAAGTGTTTGAGCAGTTTGGCGCCGGTCAACAGCGTGGATACATTCTAGAAGTTGACTTAGAATATCCTCAGGAACTCCATGACCTGCATAATGACTATCCGTTAGCAGCAGAAAGTCTAAAGATGGCAAAACAGAACCACCTAAACTTGTGCTAATCTTCGTGCAAAAAAAATTATGTCTGTCATTACAGACTTCTACAATTTTATTTAAGACATGGTTTTGAAGTTGCAGCTGTTCATCGTATAATTGCTTTTGATCAAGAACAGTTCATGAAACCATACATCATGAAGAACACTGATCTCAGAACTAAATCCACAGATGCTTCAGAGAAAGACTTTTTCAAGCTGATGAACAACAGCTGTTTTGGAAAGACTATGGAGAATCCGCACAAGCGTAAAGATGTCAGATTGGTCACCAGAGAGAAACGAAGCAATTAAGCTGACTTCAAAACCAAATTATCAGGACTTTAGAAGATTTCATGATCAGCTTTTTGGTATAATGATGAAAAAAAAGAAAGTTAAATTAGACAACCTGTTTTTATTGGGTTTACTGTTTTAGAATTATCAAAGCTTTTAATGTTAGAATTTCTTTATGACTACTTTAAGCCCTTGTATCCAGAGTCCAGAGTGCTTTACACAGATACAGACAGTTTTGTTATAGATATCCCTACTGAAGATATCTATAAAGACATGGAAATAGAAGTAGCTAAAGGGCATGCAGGATGGTACGACACATCCGATTATCCTAAAGATTCGCCTTTGCATTCAATTACTAACAAGAAGGTTTTAGGAAAGATGAAGGATGAATTATCTGGAAAGGTGATCAAGGAGTTTGTTGGGTTAAGTAAAAAATGTACAGTATTTCGAGCCAGGAGAAAACCATTAAGAAAAGCAAAAGGAATATCTCGCAGTGTTTGTGCAGTCAAACATATCGCATGACAACTAATAAAGAAGCATTGTTTGACAATAAGACTTTTCATCATGACAACGTAAAACTGCGATCTAATCTACATGAGATCAACACAGCGGTTGTGACAAAGAAGTCATTAGATAGAACTAACACAAAACGTGTGTTTGTTAATCCAGAGTTTTTCAATATGCAATTGGACATTGGAGAACGGTATAATTATATATCTTCTTCGGGTATATATTCGGGCCCATATTTTTTATCAACTTTATCTATAAAATTAATCATATCATCCTCCAATTCATTCAAAATTTTTCTCATGTTTGCTTGATGCGCTCGAATTTTTTTTTTATTATTTCAAGATATTCTTTATCCCATTTTTGATAGTCAAAATTTGGGATTTGGGGTTGTAGGTGATCTGGATGCATTGCCATGTGCTGATGAGTCCTCGCAAATGTTGCACTAATAGCAGAACTCAAAATCAAATGATTCTTTTATTAATTCAAAGGTCTTTTCATTTATCATTCTTGCATCATCTGCGCTTCCTTCTGAGCTTCCATTTTAACTCAATATATTTACGTAAATCAGTTAAAGCGGAACTGTGTCTGGCGGATTTATCTGCAGTTCTTCCTTCACAAAAGATCTTTGAGAGCTGGTTGTTTTGTTGTGTCAGTTTCTCGTAATAATACACGGGCGGATTCATTTTTACAATTCTTTTTATTTCATATGGATCAACACTCCAAACGGGATCGGTTGCCCTGATGCGAGTGTCCCCTTCTGCTTCTCTCCGGAAATAAAGGTACCTTACTTTCAAACCAAATGGTAATGTTTGTGCGGATGAAGACTCTCCTTCAACAGCATTTATTTGTTTTGTTTTTTGATTGCTTGTACTGGTTTTAGACCCGTTAATTTAAATTCTTCATTATTCATTGCACGTAGAACTGAGGGCAGTCTTCTAACCCATTCTGTGTTGCGAGAATTGTCAATCAGCTCTCTGTGATACTGGTAGGAGAAACGTCTTTCAGATAACTGTTTGTTAAAGTTTTCAACTAAAGCCTGTAATCTGTGAACTCCCGGAATGCCTCTTTTAATGGTAACTCTATGTTTTAACAATAATTGATTCACTCGGCCTTTTAAATTCTTTTCCATCATCGACTTGAATCATGCGAGGATAAGTTAGCGGGCCTCGTTGGTATATTAGTTGTATGGCAACAGCAACAGTAGAAGCACTCTTTTGTGTTATTGGTTCCGCATCTTTGTATCTTGAAGCTATGTCAATGACTGTGAGTGCGTACTTAAATCTTTTCGTCTAATCGTATCATGGGGTAAATATAGAAGATCCATTTGATGGGTGTCGTTTGGCGTTGTATTCACAAAGTGTGGTCTCTGTATTCGTCTAGGTGCAGGTAAATAAATTTGCCAGATTGCTTGTTTAGATAACCATTCTTTGCTGTTTGTTCACTGACTCCCGCTGCTTGGCTTAGCTTTTTAATTGCCGTTATTCCCTTCCAATATCCTTTTGACGAATAATAGATTTTGTTCATTTTTTATTCAGCCAATATTATGTGCAACAAAATACACAACAGTCATACCAAAGACGATAAACGCGATTTCTTGCATCTTTTGTTTTTCTGAGGATGATAAAAGTCGCTAAATTTTGGTGGAGGCATTGTCTCTTTTGGGTTTGCCTGTTACTAGATAATACTCTTTATCGCTTGATCAACATCTTTAAATGTGTAAGCTGCATGTCCCTGTTTTTTCAGTTTGTTATTAATAAAATCTAACTGCTCAATTCTCTGCTTTTCACAGTGATCTTGTGCTGCGGCTAGTTGCTCCACAGCTTTGTTATGTTTTTTTCTCTCGCCGTCATCCCGTAGTTTACTAAACGCGTAATTACTTCCGCTAAAAGCAAGTGCATTCACCACTGCACCACCTATCATCATTACGATTTGAAGCCATTTTTTATAAATGTATTTTTTTTTACATATTGATACTGTCAGGAATTATTCCTTGCTTAACTAGAAAATCTTTCGTAGCAAATGAAGCTGCAATAATAGCAATCAGCTTTGCCGAATCCTCAAAGTCTAGCTTGCCAAGATCTGCCGGTTTTATTTTTAACAGGCTTTTACCAAGCTTTTGTGTATCCTACACTTAGGCCTCCAATAACAGCAGAATGGTATACAAGGTTGGTAACAGTTTTTTCGGTGCTCATTTTTAAAAAAAAAAATAATTATAATTAATAAAAACATGAACAGCGATGATCTGCTAGAGCTACAGAGAGGCCTACACCATCTTGGACTTACAAATGAAGAAGTTGATGACCAAGCTATTATGCCCAAGAAGGAGAGGCTGTATTCTTTGGCAGCATGTGGAAAAACAAAACAGTTCCTCGGAACTGAATTCAGCATAGAACAAATTCAACAGATGTCGCCACAAGACATTGAAAAGTATCATAACAGGTATGAAGCACAACTGGGATCAAGAATGGCAAAAAGTGTCGGGCAAACAGTTCTTAGTTTGTACACTAAACTAGTCAGTAAATTTGCTCCCATTGATTCTGAACAAGACTTTATGTATGATTTAACGCAGGATCCAGTTTTAACTAAGTCATTAGAGTCTCTAAGCTGTGATCTATATTACAGATTTGGAACATTGTTATCGCCATTAATCATGGGATTAATTACTTTTAATCATATAGATTTTATTTCCCTTCAAATGACCGAGCCAGAAAATCAGCAGAATCAGAAAACACTGAAATCAGGTGGAGAAAGTAACCAAGCCAGAAAATCAGCAGAATCAGAAAACACTGAATCAGGTGGAGACCAGTGAAAAGCATCCTCATCCTGGCGTGTTAAAGCAGGAAAAAAATTAGCAGAGTGGAACAGACAAAAAAAATTAATGTTACAATCACAGAATATAACTCATAATGAAAACATAACACCGCCAACGCCAGAACAAGTTGATTCAATGCCAGCTATAAAAACTCCATGTGATTCAAGGCCTATAGCACCAAAGTCTTCATGGAATATTGAACTTAAAACTGTTGTCATTTTTGGCGCCCTTGCTGCTGCTGGGGGTGGTTATTACGGTTATAAAATATATAAACAATGGCAACAAAAACCAAAGAAGTCAAAAAAAATCTGAACCACTAAATTATAGAAGCTGAACAAAAAAATATGCCAGAACCACCAACAAAAAAAGCTCATTTTGATCCATTTCTAATGGAATAATATTTTTAAGAACTTAATTTTAAAATTTTTTGTTTTTTTTGATAAAAATAGATCATGGCGTATTATAAAATGATGGAGTCCCATAAATAAAGACATGGAGTCTATAAAAGACATTTCCATAGACCAGAATTGTAATCAATGCGGTTGCTTAGGATGTAAGAACTTCATTAAGATCTATGCTGGCCAATCTCGCGCAGAGAACGCCGAGCAAAATATTCTCAGCGATGACACGTTTTTTGAGGCGTGTGTGTACTATATTAGACATCTGCTGTTTAGGGCAAAAACATAAATTGTATTTTTTTCATGTAAAACTGTTTCTAAAGCCTTTTAAAACCGAGTTATATTTCTAACATAAATCCACACACTTATTCCACTTACCGACTGTGGGCCTCTGTCACTGGTAATATGAGAAGGGGTAAATGACGGGGCCCCCAACCCTAACATGTAAAGGGAGAAATA
>CM031615.1:2915077-2920077 GCA_018398815.1 Conus ventricosus
TTGTATTGTCCAATGAACGTTTTCCATGTTGAAGAAATTGTGTCATTGTATTATCAAAGAACGCTCGCCAGTTAGAATAAATTATAGTATTGTATAGTCCAATGAACGTTCGCCAAAAAGCAGGGACATAGTGCATTATTGACAAGAGCGTTTGCAAATAGAAGAAGTTAGTGCTTTGTAATGTCCAATGAACGTTGAACAGTGTCATATTATGCCAATGAAGTTCTCTAGGCAGAAGAATTAGATCGTTGTATTGTTCAATGAACGTTCGCCAGTAGAACATTTTAGTGTCATTGTATTCTCAATGAACGTTCGCCAGGCAGAAAACTTAGTGTCATTGTATTGTCCAATGAATATCACCAATTAGAAGAAAAGAGTCACTGTACAGTCTGATGAACGTTTGCCAAATAGAAAAGAAACAGTGTCTTTGTGTTGTCCAATGAATGTTCGCCAGGTAAGAAAATAGGCTCACTGTTCTATCTGATGTAAATCTGTCAAATAGAAGAAAAGTGTCATCGTATTGTTAAAGGAACGTTTGCCCAATGAAGGAAAGACCAGTGTCATTATACTTCCAAAGAACGTTCGTCAAAGGAAGCAAAGTGTCGGTCTCATCTGATTGTCTAACGAACGTTCGTCAAATGGAAGCAAGTGTCGGTATGATTCCAACGAACGTTCATCAAAGGAGCAAAGTGTCGGTCTCATGAGTTGTCCAACGAACGTTCATCAAACGGAGGCAAAGTGTCGGTCTCATTGAGTTGTCCAACGAAGTTCGTCAAATGGAAGCGAAGTGTCGTCCAGGTGTCCAACGAACGTTCGTCAAATGGAAGCAAAGTGTCGGTGTCCAACGAACGTTCGTCAAATGGAAGCGAAAGCGTCGGTCTCATTGCATTGTTCAACGCACTTTGTCAAATTAATGGAAGGACCCAGCCAGGATCATGGTGTCTGTTGACCGAACGAGTCCCAAATGGAATCAACAATCGGTATCGTTGTTATTGATTATTTGTGCAGCTGGGATCAACTGGTTTTACGGTCATGCCATGCATCGTCTGTTTAATTTATGCCGGTCTCTTTGTTTACCAAACCCACAACGGAAATCAACTGTGCTCCACTGATTCCCCCCTCGCTCTTTCTCTCCCTCTGTGTGTGTGTGGTGTGTGTGTGTGTGTGTGTGTTGGTGTGTGTGTGGTGTGTGTGTGTGTGTGTGTGTTGTGTGTGTTCGTTGTGTTTTGTGGTGTGTGTGTTTGTGTAGTGTGTTGTGTGTGTGTGTGTGTGTGTGTGTGTGTGGGGTGTTGTGTGTGTGTGTTGTGTGGTGTGTGTGTGTGTGGTGTGTCGGTGGTGCGCGCGTGCGTGGTGTGGTGTGTGTGTGTGTGTGTTGTGCTGTGTTCTGTGTGTGGTTGCGTGCGTGCGTGCGGCGTGCGTGCGTGCGTGCGTGTGTGTGGTGGTGGTGGTGGTGTGTGGTGGTCGTGTGCGTGTCGTGTGTGTGTGTGTGTGTGTGTGTGTGTGTGTTGTGCGTGCTAACGCGCGCGCGCTTGTGTGAGCGGACACGAGCGCGTACGTGCGTACGTGTGTATGTTACCTGTACCATCAATCGTCGTCCTCGTTTCTGTGCGCTTGTCTAGTCATTGCCATTCTCTAGTTTCCGTATCTAGTTCAGTATAGTGGCGCCTTTTCGACTTGATTTGTCCTCTCTTCATCATTGATGATGTCAGACAGTCCATAGTCTTTTTTCATAAGAATATTCTCTCAAAATCGTTGTCCACCAAGGAAAAAAAAAGTGTGCAATTAGAAATGATTGTGTGGGTATTGTGTTGAAACTGTATCAATCTAGTCATGTATTGATTTCATCATGTTCTTTTTCATTGCTCTCCTGATAGTGCTTACCCCTTTGAGGGCGATGACCAGTGTTTGCCTTTTATCTCTGACACAGCATTGAATATTTCTGCTCCTGCTTCGTGCAACATTTCTACATCTGCTTCATGCCAGCTGCACTCCCTCGTTACTGTGGAGACTCTCGTAGGCACAGTTCCAGACTCATCTTGGAGGCGTCACGGCGGGCAGACAACTCCATATACACTAGCACCAATCCGCTTAGCAAGAAGCCACAGTACGCATGAGATTGCGGCTGATAATTGCTCAGTTGGTAGAGCGCCGGTCTCGTAATCCTGGTGACCCTGGGGTTGCGGGTTCGAATCTCCGCTGCGCCGTTTCGGTACGTACAGTGGGAGATAGTTTTTCCCTCGGAGTTAATACTAATTCTCACTCCATTTCCCCAAAAATCCCCTCAAATGAGATTATAAACCGAGGATACGTGTCTGAACGCACGCATTACACCTTGCACATACGTAAAATCCCAACACTAACTTTCCGAAGAGACGTAAGTTTTTCCGTTAGTATGGATGACATGTATATACATTAGCATGTATATACATGTCATCCATGCTAACGGAAAAACTTACCTCTCTTCGGAAAGTTAGTGTTGGGATTTTACGAGTCATCCATACTAACGGAAAAACTTACCTCTCTTCGGAAAGTTAGTGTTGGGATTCTACGTATGTAAAATGTTGGGATTTTAGTGTATGTACTCTCCGTGGAAAACCGAAAGAGTTAATAAAGCACTAAGTGATGATATTCGACTGAATGACACGGGAAACGGCTGAATGCGACGCCAGCAGGCAGCTCTTCATTCAGTTCTGCCCAGGTAGGCAGCTTGTTGTGTAAACGAGAACGTGGCTCGTAAAGTGCGCAGAACGTGTTCTCTAACCGAGGATAGGCGTTATGTAAGTACTCTCAATAATAATGGCAGTAATCAATGATGAAAAACTTCGCAAATGCCTCGTTCATGCATTGATCCAATGTGTTGGTCAGACCATGAATAGCATACTTGGCTTAAAACAATGTCTGCGAAACTATTATAATTTTTGTGTGTGTGTGTGTGTGTGTGTTGTGTGTGTGTGTGTGTTGTGTGTGTGGGTTGTGTGTGTGTGTGTGTGTGTGTGTGTGTAGCGCGTGTGTGTGTGCGCACGCGCGTGTGTGCGTGCGCGCTCGTGCGCCCATGCATGGATGCATGTGTGAATGCGCGTGCGCGTGTGCACTCATGCGTCCGCATATTGTGTCTGCCTTGTGCATGCATGTATACATGCACATGTTAGTACACTGCATTCTCGACATATTCCTACTGCAAAGAATCGCATTCACATCGCTCTGAACCTTGAAATGAACCTGACATTCCGGATGTAGTCAGTCCTGTGGCGGTTTATTTACCATCCCACATTTTCTACCATTTCCGAGTATCCCCCCCCCCCCCCACACACACACCCCTCCGCTATTCTACTTCTGCCTACTATTTCTATCATTCTCAGTTTTTTCTACTGCTTCCTATCGTTTCTTAGTAGTCCACCTTCTTTTCTGAATTATAGACCCTACTACTTCCCTATTCACAAAAAGAAAGTTAAAGAAGCCATCGAAATCAAGACCAGACGCCCCAGTCTGAACAGAGATCAAGGCTTTGAACTTTCCCCTATCTATAATCAGATCCTGACAACCGTTCACCCCACACAACAGTCGCCCCACCAGGCCTCGCTGCCACAACAGCAACAGTGAGCTGATAAGACAGGGCGACCCTGTCGAAATGTTCTCCAGTAAGTTTTTGATTCTGAGTCCTTAACACTTTTCTTATTCCCTACTTGTTTTAATATTTCCTGCATTTGTCTACAGCTCCCTCTTTCTACTATTCCTATCTTTTCCTCCTGTTTCTTACCATTCCCACTTTTCCCATTCCCTACATTTCTCCACTATCTTATATTCTGTATTCCTTTCTTTCTCTCTTTCCCTTCTTCTTCTTCTCATTCCCTCCTTCTGTAACATTATTCCTTTTCTTTCACTGTTCCATTTTCCTCTCTTTTCTGTCCTTATTTCTACCTTCTTTTTCCATTATTCCCTTTTTTTTCTTCTGTTTCCTTCTTTTTCATACTATTGTTTGTTTCCTACCATTACCATCCCTTTCTTTATTCTGTCGTTCCCTTCGTTTTTTCTACTATTCCCTTTTTTTCCCTTACAGTTCTCTCTTTTCTTGTGTTTCCGTTTTCATCAACTGGCCTCTACTTTAAAACAAAAATTGTTCTCTACCTTTTCCAACTGTTCCATACCCCACCTCCTCCCTTTATTCCTTTCTTTTCTCCGATCCTCTACTTTTCACTACTGTATCTTACTGTTCAACTGTTTTTATTGCTTTCTTCTCGATGTCAGCTATTCCTTTTTTTTCTGCTAATTCCCCTCTTTTTCTCAACATGTTCTCTACTGTTTCCCCTCTTTTTCTCAACTGTTCTCTACTATTCCCCTCTTTTTCTCACTGTTCTCTACTATTCCCCTCTTTTTCTCACCTCTTCTCCTACTATTCCCCTCTTTTTCTCACTCTCTCTACTATTCCCCCTTTTCTCACTGTTCTCTACTATTCCCCTCTTTTTCTCACCTCTTCTCTACTATTCCCTCTTTTTCTCACCTGTTCTCTACTATTCCCTCTTTTTCTCACCTCTTCTCTACTATTCCCTCTTTTTCTCACCTGTTCTCTACTATTCCCCTCTTTTCCTCAACTGTTCTCTACTATGTCCCATCTTTTTCTCACCTGTTCTCTACTAGTCCCCTCTTTTTCTCAACTGTTCTCTACTTTTCCTCGTTTTTGACGTTTACACATCCTTGTTGCTACAGTTTTTATTTCCTTTATACTTTCCATTCCTTTTCTTTTCCCCTTTCCATGTCCTACTTTTTCATTCACACCTGTCCCCACAATTTGATACCAGTACAAATCACCCATTATTCCAACAACAACATAACTGTATAATCCTATCTTTATCAAAAATGTCTTTAAACACCACAACTCACTCACACGCGCGCAGCGCACGCAGCCACCGCACGCACGCAACGCCGCACCAGCACTTCAACTTGCACAGACCATACAACACACCACAACACACAAACTACACCAAACAGCACACACAACACAC
>CM031615.1:2927577-2930077 GCA_018398815.1 Conus ventricosus
TCTCCCTGATGATCCGATCCAGCGGACGAAAGGCCTAGGAGCAGCAATACAAATAAAATCTACCTTCAAGAGGGATTGCGAAGGTTCCCTCATGCAGCTAGTGAAGAGTTTTCATATTTATAATATATTTTTTGATTTTATGTTCCCATTTTCTTCATCTTCAAACCCCCTCACCTCCTGCCTTAAGTTCAAATCTTTGCCAAGTCATTACTGTGATGACGGAGGGGTGTTGGCCTGCGCTTGTTCCCCCCCCCCCGCCCACTATTAGATTGTTCGTCTTTGTATTTGTCTGACTTTATTCAAGTTTAAAAGGCTGTGCCAGTCTTGAATAAAAGTTACTCTGTGTTAGGTTTTGGTATGGGAGCAAGAGTTACCCTACTTGTTTATTGTTTATTTGTTTATTGTTTACTGTTCCCTGCCTCGTTTTATTTTCAACTTCTTGTCACAAGGAAGCAATCCTGGGGAGCTAACATAAAAACACGACGGCGCGCATCGTCAGCAGGAACGTTCCTTTCATCACGATGTTTGTTGATCCATGTATAGAAGGGCCCGTGGACAATGGGTAAAGCACGTGGACAATGGTTAAAGCACGTGGACAATGGTTAGAGCACGTGGACAATGGTTAGAGCACGTGGACAATGGTTAGAGCACGTGGACAATGTTAGAGCACGTGACAATGGTTAGAGCACGTGGACAATGGGTAAAGCACGTGGACAATGGGTAAAGCACGTGGACAATGGTTAAAGCACCTGGACAATGGGTAAAGCACGTGGACAATGGTTAGAGCACATGGACAATGGGTAGAGCACGTGGACAATGGTTAGAGCACGTGGACAATGGTTAAAGCAATTTGCCTGCAGAGCTGACGGTCCTGACTTTGAACCACTCGTGAAGTCGGATATTTGGGCTTGAAAATCCTCTCTGTTGACCTTGGAGTACATGGGTACTTGATTCAGTTTAGAAATGGCTAAAGGCGGCCGAAGGAGAGGACTGAGCGCTGCCTTCCATCATGCCGTTTGTCACACACTGCATGTGCATGCACTCCCTCACCAACACAGCATGCTCACGCCAGACGCACGCATCTACTCCTTTCATTCAAAGGAGAGACTGTAAAAACAGAGATTCCAATTTTTGCGTGCTCCTTTTACGAAAACAGAACAAAGAATATCACAATAGCCATCAACTTCAAGTGAAAATACAATATGCGTTTACCTGATCCATTTACTACATAAACATTTCTGATTATTTTACTTTTCTTTCTTTCTTGAATGTACATCGCATGAAACATTGTATTTCACTTTCTTTTTTTTCAGGTAAAGTTGATGTAAAACATTTTTCCTCTGTTTATAAAGAGCCACCGGCGGGACTCAGAATCGCAGGAGGCAGGCTGTTGTTAGTGCAAGGTCTGGACGCTGAGGTCTTCCTTAGGAAATCAACGCTATACAAAATCCCTGGCAGACTTCTGTCTGCAACTACATCGATGATCACTCTCTGGTCGTTAGGAAATCAACGCTATACAAATCCCTAGCAGACTTCTGTCTGCAACTACATCGATGATCACTCTCTGGTCGTTAGGAATCAACGCTATACAAAACCCCTAGCAGACTTCTGTCTGCATCTACATCGATGATCTCTTGGTCGTTAGAAAAACCACAGTTTCCTCTTCAACCCCAAGTTGGAATCAATCTGGACTCAGGTCAAGAGACCATGCATCTAACCTCCTGTTTGGCAACTCTGGTCTGCCATAATATCGAAAGCTCATCCGTCTCACGTGCCTCAGCGTCCATCGAATGAACAATAAAAAAGGACAGGAACTTAAGCACTGTTCACATATGATCTAACATTGTGACCACACTTCTACATTTCACTTTGTTTTAAACACAATCTCCAAATGTAGTCCTCAACATGAAATTTCCTTACTTTCAAATCACTCTATTCATGACAATACACACATCTCTTGTCATGACCCCGTGCCCTTGACACATTGAGCCTCTGGTAGGTCATTGTCCGTACGGCCAGTAGGCTGTGGAAAATTGAAATTTAACCTTTCAATCTGCTGATGAAAGAATTGATTCATGTAGGATCAATACCTGCAATCAACATTCCTCATTCTGTCCGGCTCCCCCCATCTGGATGCAGTTCTCTTGCTCGGTTTGTCATGAGAACTCTGCCACAAAGTTTTAATATTGTCCTACATTCAACATTCTGAACTCTGCCACAAAGTTTTGCTGTTGTCCTACATTCAACATTCTGAACTCTGCCACAGTTTTAATATTGTCCTACATTCAACATTCTGAACTCTGCCACAAAGTTTTAATATTGTCCTACATTCAACATTCTGAACTCTGCCAAAAAGTTTTAATATTGTCCTACATTCAACATTCTGAACTCTGCCACATAGTTTTAATATTGTCCTACATTCAACATTCTGAACTCTGCCACACAGTTTTAATATTGTCCTACATTCAACATTCTGAACTCTGCCACAAAGTTTTAATAT
>CM031615.1:2935077-2955077 GCA_018398815.1 Conus ventricosus
TGAGGAGGCTGGAAGGTGAGTGGTGGAAGAGGAGTGGCGAGGGGTCCAGGGAGTGGCGAGGGGGGTCCAGTGATTTTGTCTAACACGATGCCAATACCACTTACGTCTCACCCAGGAGACTCTTCGCCAGCTCTTTGCCTTGTTCATTTATTAACGAGTTTATATATTTAGTGGTGTCCGGCGCATTGTGTGATCTCCTGGCTCAGCAGAGGGGTGAAATGTGTATTGATCTGTCCGCAAACACTGATGATGACGCTTCCTTGATGAAACAGCGACTGACACACACACACAACCACCAGAACGACAACAGCGAAGATGGGCAGTGAAACCGACGTTTGCTGTTTGAGGTCTACAGGTATGTGGGAAGTAGGGTGAAGCTGGCATCGCCAGACTATGCATTTGCTTCTGTGCTAAAGGCCTTGTCACACTGTGCCAGACTCTCGTTCAAGTGAAGAAAAGTATGTTGTTCTCATGCTTCTGCTATCCTTTGCCTCTCGCCACTTCAGGTCATACCACGCAGGGTCACATTGAAGCTGTATGCAAATAGTGCGCTCACGTATATACTCTTTACCGCCAAGAGAAACGTGGAGAAACGAGTCACAAGACAAGTGTTTTGTCTTATGACTCGTTTGTCTGTCCACGTTTCTCTGGGCGGCTCGCTAACATTTATTGAAGATTTGTTTAGATTTCCGCCTGCAGTCGTCTCACTTTGCAACTAGATATGCTCTTTACGTCCACATTTGTTTACCATTCCATGTCATCAGTCCTGAAGACTGTCTACGACCGAAACGTCCACAATCTTTAAGCTGTACGCAAATAGTGCGCTCACGTATGTACTCTTTACGTCAACATTTGTTTATCATTCGATGTCATCAGTCCCGAAATCTGTCTACGATCGAAACGTCCACAGTCTTTTTTTTCTACGTGAAATCTTCAGTACATCCCCGACGACAGCTGTTATTAATGAGAAACAAGAAGATCGTCAGTAAATTGAAAAAAAAAAAAAAAAAGCAAATGAACTGGTTACGTGACGAGGTCGCAGTACGCATTCCTCACTTCAACGATTGTCCATTCAGAGCATGTTGAGGTGCACTGGACTAACGATTGTCTATTCAAGCATGTTGAGTGCACTGGACTAACGATTGTCTATTCAGAGCATGTTGAGGTGCACTGGACTAACGATTGTTTATTCAGAGCATGTTGAGGTGCACTGGACTAACGATTATTTATTCAGAGCATGTTGAGGTGCACTGGACTAACGATTGTTTATTCAGAGCATGTTGAGGTGCACTGGACTAACGATTGTCTATTCAGAGCATGTTGAGGTGCACTGGACTCATTGTTTCTATGTGCCAAATTACAAGCAGAATCCTATTTGACAAATTATCTGAAAGTTGTCCGTACCATTGATCTTGTCAAGAAGGCACAAAAGCTCAGACAAATCTTGCCAAGAGAAGCTGATGGTCTGAGTTCACACCATCTTCACCTTCGCTCTGATTGCTGATCACATTTGCCGTCAGGTGTCTCACTAAAGGGGCCGGAATAGCTCAGTTGGTAGAGCGCCAGACACGTAATCCAAGGGTTGCGGGTTCGAGTCTCCGCCGGGCCGTTTCGGTACAGGGGGATTTTCCCCTCGGAGTTAACATTGGTTCTAACTCCATTTTCCATACAGTCCTTCGAATGAATCTCTAAACCGAGATTCCGTGTGTGAACGCACGCATAACATTTTGCACACACGTCAAATCCCATCACCAACTTTCGGAATAGAAGGCCAGTTTAGCCGTTGGTATGCATGACACGTTACACATAGCATGCACCTTCCCCGAAGATGGAGTATGGCTGCCTTAATGGCGGATAAAACACGGTCATACACACAAAACACCACTCCCTTTGTTAGTAGATGGGATTAACACTTGCTTGTCTATACAGGGAGTATCTGCAGGAGTATCAGCCTGCGTACGCAGAAGAAGAAGAAGTCTCACTAAAAATGTTGAGTACTTTGAAGTTCTAAAGTGGGCGAATCCCTTGATGTTGCACCCGTTTACCTAGGTGGTAAAGGTTGTTAAGTGTAAAAAAGTGTTTTTAAGTAAGTTGTTCTGTGTGCTTATTTGTGTTTTGGCTCGTTTCCAACAAGGTGCAATACTGCAATCTTCTTTCAGCCTTCTGTCAATAATTTCACTTACTAACGGTAGCAGTCACGCATGAAATGACACACTTGGAAGGACGTCTGTTACTTATTCAACCAGCAGGTAGGATTTGAAAACAACAGCTGTTTCTGGCTTTAATCAGCACATTTTCAACTCGCCTCAACAAGGCGAGCCATACCGCAAACTTCACGACCGGAAGTAAATTTCCCCGAGGTCTATCGAAACGGCGCTCTCCGCCAGTTCAACAAAGGCCCAGTCAAGCGTGCTTACATCAGTCGGCTATTCCCGCTACTACAGTCTCTGTTCGGAGTCCCACTGCAGAGCAGTTGGAGCACTTGTGACAAACTTTCCACCGCCCATACACTGCACCAGATTAGCTACAGAGCCGCTCTGTCCGGGCACGCCTTGACCCCACAAGCCCACGTCATCACTGTTCTGCTTTGACAGAGACCGTAGGACGCTGATTTTGACACAGTGTGGTCGAATGAAACGGATCTTGATCTCCCTTTTAGCTCAGCTCTGAGACAGGTTTCTCTCTAAACGTTTGCTTCTTTGATGTTGCTGTTCAGGAGAGGGGTAGTCGATGGGGGCGATGTCTTCGTTCGTAATACGAGAATGGATCTTTTAGATTTATAATGACCTCAGTCTTTCTGGACAGAAATCAGGAAAACGGTTGCTTTCCTATTCCGCCCAGCCTCTCTCACATGCGCATGCACACACCCCTTCCCGAGAGAGAGAGAGAGAGAGAGAGAGAGAGAGAGAGAGAGAGAGAGAGAGAGAGAGAGAGAGACAGAGAGAGAGAGAGAGAGAGAGAGAGAGAGAGAGAGAGAGAGAGAGAGAGAGAGAAGAGAGAATATCTCATATTAACAAAGGGCGCTAACAATAGTTGCAGATATGACTGCAAATCATAACGTGAATACGTCTTTCCAGAAGCAGCAAGCAGCAGAATTAAGGATAAGCAACTCACTCAGACGAAAACACAGCATGCGTTTGGGAACAAAGTTACATTCAGTTTCTTCACTATTCGATGTCAGCAACACACACACACACACACACACACACACACACACACACACACACACACACACACACACACACACACACACACACACAAACACACACAAACACACACACACACACACACACACACACACACACACACACACACACACACACACACACACACACACTACAACACGCGCACACACACACACACACACACACACACACACACACACACACACACACACACACACACACACACACACACACAATACAACACGCGCACACACACACACACAACACACACACACACACACAACACACACACACACACACACACACACACACACACACACACACACACACACACAGAGGCACACACACACACTCACACACACACACACACACACACACACACACACACACACACACACACACACACACACACACACACACACACACACCACTCCCCCCGAAATAAACGTGGATATAAATAATCTGTCTTTGGGATCAGTTCTTCACGGAGATGGTTCATAGCAGAACATTCGTTGAATAAAATGAATTTCACCCCACACTTCAGGCCAAAGATATTGCAGTACAAAAGAGTAAACTTTGTTTTATGGCATATGCTTCTAAACTTCAGGGAAAAAACATGACTAAGTGACGTCCGAATAATCTGTAGATGGTAACCTTTCATGAACAGAAGAATATTCTTAACTATTTTGTGCAGCAATGGAAACTTTGTATACATCATATCGTTGATGAGAAATGCATACGGCTTTGTCAGGTTTACCACCTAAGAGAGAAAAGAGAGAGAGAGAGAGAGAGAGAGAGAGAAGAGAGAGAGAGAGAGAAGAACACAGACAGACATACAGACACACAGAGAGAGTGCTTATGGCTTTTCCAGTTTTACCACTTGGGAGTGAGATGGCGAGAGATAGATAGATAGAAGAGAGAGAGAAAGAGAGAGAGGGAGAGAAGGAGGAGAGAGACAGAGACAGAGACAGGGACACAGAGACAGAAAAGAGAGACATACATACCCATACACATACAGACAAAACAAGCACACAGACAGACAGACAGACGCATAGAGAGAGGTGCTTATGGCTTTCCAAGTTTAACCATCTGGAGAGAGAGAGAGAGAGAGAGAGAGAGAGAGAGAGAGAGAGAGAGAGAGAGAAGAGAGAGAGAGAGAGAGAGAGAGGCCATAACGGTGGCCATGATGTGGACGTGGGCTTGGCTCCATAACGTATCGTCTGACTGACGACGGAAACCACTCTGACACCGGCATGGCACACTGTGACGACGCAGGACGCACATTGTTCAAAGCCCAGTCAATACCTGAACCCACTGACGGTCCTCTGAGTCCGTTGTACAGCTCGACTCCCTGCACGCATTGTACAGCTCATTCACGCATGAATGAATGACTGTGAACAAATAAACAAAAATGCGGATATTAATTATGGCAGGTGCGACGATGTGTAAAAGTAATTATATCTCTTTTGTTATTCACCCGGAACGTAGTTTATTCTTTTTCTTTATTGTCATAAAGATTTCAAATATCGCCATGAAGATCTTACTTGATTTTTGATGCGGAATTGATATATAGAAGAGAACCAAACTGTCCCCTGAAATCTTTCATGTCACGGTGTCGCTTTTGCGTACAGCTAAAAATGTAAAAATAAATGTTGTGTTTTGTGCCCCTAGAGGGCGCAATATCTAGCAATGGTAAACTCATTAATATAAATGATTACTTTCTTTTTGATGCATTGATACATTATTCACAGTCATTATGGGAGACCTTTTCAGTCAGAGAAACAGACAGAGACAAGAAAGCAGCTTGATGTAAATCTCGACAAAAAAAGGTTTCCTTTGTTTTTCTTTTTGCAACTAGATCTGAACAGGCCTTGGTAAAACAACACCCTTATAGTTAACGAAACTAGTTTTCAACAGTAGTCGTTTGCCGAGCTCTGTTTGCAGAGATTTCGTTATGTGATCAATGTTTAATCCCACCAAAAAAGGTTGATTTTGCCAGCAGCACACGATAATTTACAGCAAGAATTGTCAGAAACCCCACCTATAGAATATGGTGTAGGGATGAGTCCATAAAAGTGTGATGTGGATCTGTTGTATAGATCGGGATCTATGGTGGAATGCAGGATTCATATGGCAGGATTACATTAAAACCAATAAACTGATTTCAATGATTTTTTTGTGGTCTTGACTTTCATTGCACCCCCAGGGACATTGCACCCACGCCCCTTATTCCAGCTCCCATCCATAGGTACAGACTGGTCTGTCCAGCCACAGTCTCAGCACCAGCAATCCACAGGAGCAGACATCGTCACATCGATATGAGGCAACCCACCAGAGAGACACTGCTCTGCTGCCGAGTCATTTATAGATATGCACTCGTGCCTGTTCTGATTCCAAATAAGCAGGGCACCAAATATTAAGCCTCTACTGTTGAATAATATCTGCTAAGTCACGGAGCCAGCATGCGTGAGCTCTCTCTCTCCTCTCTCTCTCTCTCCTCTCTCCTCTCTCTCTCTCTCTCTCTCCTCTCTCTCTCTCTCTCTCTCCTCTCTCTCTCTCTCTCTCTCTCTCTCTGTAGAGTGTGCCACCACGTTCATCCAACGACAGTCCCTACGAATTTGTTGTACTGGTGACTACTTCAAAGCCAAATCAAGGGCTTAGACGTGGAAAGCTGTAGACACTGAGGTCACCACGATAGCAGGGCATCAAGGGTAACAAGAGTTTGAGACTCCTTTGTATACTGACCGATGGGGTTGAGGATGTTGTTGTTGATGATGCTTCCAATGTCCATTCCGGTCTGAGACTGCAGGGCAGGACTGTAACTCTAGGCTTAGTTTCATGATATATCCCGTATGAACCAGGCTCTAAAATACAGACACCTGCAGTGTTGGTCAGGAAGTTGGGAGTGACACTTTCAGAGACGACTCCACTGTGTAAATAAGTATCGACAGTTGGTCCCAGTGTTCCCACCTGAACCTCTAGTCAATTCATCACTGTGACAGCTGGTCCCAGTGTTCCCACCTGAACCTCCAGTCAATTCATCACTGTGACAGCTGGTCCCAGTGTTCCCACCTGAACCTCTATAAATTCATCATTGTGACAGTTGGTCCCAGTGTTCCCACCTGAACCTCTAGTAAATTCATCATTGCGCAGGAGCCAGCCAGGCAGAACAATCCCACACAGAAATGGCTCTGATGGAATCGAACTCACGACCTCCGAGCCAAGAGCCTGTGGTACTACTCACTTTGCCACGGTGGCTGATGGATTTAACGAAGCTTGTGGAAACACAGGACGCAACCCTTCGACCTGTCTATTAGAATTTGGTGCAGTGGACAGAGAGAGAGAGAGAGAGAGAGAGAGAAGAGAGAGAGAGGGGAGAGAGAGAAGAGAGAGAGAGAAGAGAGAGAGAGAGAGAGAGAGAGGGAGGGAGGGAGGGAGAGCGAAGAGACAGAGAGAGCGAGAGAGAGAGAGAGAGAGAAAGAGAGAGAGAGAAAGAGAGAGAGAGAGAGAGAGCGAGAGAGCGAGAGAGAGAGAGAGAGAAGAGAGAGAAGAGAGAGAGAGAGAGACAGAGAGAGACAGAGAGACAGAGAGACAGAGAGAGACAGAGAGAGAGAGAGGAGAGAGAGAGAGGATGGCTAAAGGGGGTGGTGAGGGGCAATGGTGGGGTTTGGATGGGATGCCATGGACAGCCTTGTGAAACATGGTCACGCTGACAACAACGCAACGGACATTAACGCTGGAATCCACAGGAAAGCCCAGCAGACGGAACGGAGATAATCAGAACTAATTGGTCCATTCTTCTACCATTAAACCCCAACGGAACACACAACACAGCACAGTGATGAACGGGTTCCGTTGCGCTAAAACTGAAAACTGGGCATTTTCTTTCCCCATTCTAAGATGCCCAGCAACACTGATGATCGATTTCTGACTGTACGTTTGTGTGTTTTCGTAGAAAATTATTCAAAACATCAGGGGAATCTCTCTCTCTCTCTCTTCCCCTCATCTCCCCTCTCCTCTCCTCTCTCTCTCTCTCTCTCTCTCTCTTCTCTCTGACTTCCTCTCTGTTCGCCTGTCTCTATATGTTTGTCGCAGTGCTTGTCTTTTCTGTCCTTTTCTGTTTGTACCCTACCACCTAGAGCAATCTGCTTCAATTTCCTCTTATTTCTCAGAGAGAGAGAGAGAAAAGAGAGAGAGAGAGAGAGAGAGAGAAGAGAGAGAGAGAGAGAGAGAGAGAGTTTTCTGTCCCTTGCTTCGCTTTTAATGTATCAAATAAAACATCAGGAACACCTACGTGTGTTTATTCAGCTTCATACGTCACGTTCTCTCTGTCTTTATTCGTTTGTATGAACTTTTGTTTAAACATTGATTTAAGACACTTTCAAGAGGTACGTATTTTAGTCAGTCTGAGAGCACTCTTTCTGTCTTTCAAGACTTCAATAGTGCCTCAACGACCACTAAGCTTCAGTGATGGTGGTCAGGGATTCAGAAAGTCATAAAGTCTGTACAATGAAAGATAACATCCTTAACAACCAAAACAAGATATGATAACCCCAGACACATCTCCCTGATAACATGGTCTGCCGTGGTCCGGTACAAACTGTTGCCACCGTCGTTTGTCTTCTAATTGTTTACGTGCATATGGTACGACATAATTTATGTTTATTTCCTTCATGATAAACTATGCAAAACATGGTCAAGTATGAATATAAAAGTAGAGTTACTGACCGTCAACAGTAATTCTGTTGCTGTCTTTTTTTCTTATCTATGTTGCTAGTCTGTCTTTCTAACGATCCGTCTGTCACCTGTCTTCTTCTCTCGTCTTCGAGTTTATTGGAACACGCATGATTTTGATTTGATATGGTATCCATTGGAGTAAATTTGTGAAGGTGCTTTATGATTTTTATTTATATGGCTGAATGTGCTTGTATAACTACTTGTCATTGATGCAATTAGAATTGTACATATGTATATGGGTGCATACGTATTTCATGTTTCTAGATTTTCTTTTCTTTCTAAATTTTCGTTGGTTTTCATAAAACAGCACAGGAATAGACATACACTGAGGTTAAGTAATAGATAAAACTTCAACCCCTTTAGTTCAAGTTGCGAACATTATCGTGACTTAAACGTAGGGGGACTAAAACCGAAACAAAGCCAACGTCTTTAATGCGGCGCTAAATGGATAGCAGGCTCAAAGACTGCACCAGTTTTCAAACTTGATCATGGATTTGTGTTTGCTCCATCCTTTAGACATCCCCCCCCCCCTTCTCCCCCCCCCCCCTCCACATGAATTCCACCCAAGTTACATTGATGTTCAACAGAGACGACTGACCCCTAAGTAAGCTGGCATGGTGTAAAACAATACCAGAGAACCCATCCCCCTTTCCCTTTCCCGCCATACTGCTATGTCCATGTGCCAACAATAGCTTTCAGGCTGCTTTCTCTGACGTCAAGCCATGGCGTTGAAGTGCACGGCTCCTAAACAGGCTCTCAGAAGCGCATGTTCTCATTTCTGAAAGTGCTTCTCCCCGTAGCAGATTGCAAAGATTTTAGAGTGTGATGCAAGATAACGTGGGCAGGTTTTGGGGCAAAATTAGAAAGCTGTGTTTATCGTAAGGCGAACCTGAACTAGCAATGCAGTGCTTTGAATGGTTTCCAATGCAGTGCTTTGAATGGTTTCCAATGCAGTGCTTTGAATGGTTTCCAATGCAGTGCTTTGAATGGTTTCCAATGCAGTGCTTTGAATGGTTTCCAATGCAGTGCTTTGAATGGTTTCCAATGCAGTGCTTTGAATGGTTTCCAATGCAGTGCTTTGAATGGTTTCCGAACAGGGAAAAGAACAGCAAACAAACGAAATACAGAACGAAAAACAAACAAACAAAAATCTCAAAAGCAAAACAAAAACAAATACAAAGAAAAAAACAAAAACCGATGATAGTCTTCCCTTTGTAGGCTATAGCTTGGCTCCATAACTTGTCTAATTGACGACGGAAATCACTCTGACACTGACACACTGGTGACGATGGCGAGGCAGACCTTGTTAAAGTCCAGTCACTACCTGAGCACATCCACAGACAGTCTAATTGACGACGGAAATCACTCTGACGCTGGCACACTGGTGACGACGGCGAGGCAGACCTTGTTAAAGCCCAGTCACTACCTGAGCACATCCACAGACAGTCTAATTGACGACGGAAATCACTCTGACGCTGGCACACTGGTGACGACGGCGAGGCAGACCTTGTTAAAGCCCAGTCACGACCTGAACACATCCACAGATTTCCCTGGGTCCGTTCAACAGGTCGACTCGCTGCGTGCCTCGTGCATTCTTTCATTGATGCGTGAATGAGTGACTGAATGATGAATGAACAAACACCAGAAAATCTGGCCAAATACAAAAATTGCGTAAAACCATGATGGTAAATCATTTATCATTTGATCTTGAAAAATATTGTAGAACTTGTATTACGGTCAACCTTTTTTTTTTGTCAGATATATGTACGGCGGGTTTACTTCATTTTTGTTCCAGGAAAAAACAAAAAAAACCCAAAACAAATGAACAGAGAAACAAGCCAAAGGATTCTGGGGACTGTGTGAACTTTCTTCAAGGTCTACAGTATTTTGAATCCACCCTTTGAAACAGTGTGGGAATGTGAACAATGTGTTGTTTTTGGTTTGATTTATTTTGTTTTGCTTTTTTTTTTCTACTGGGGGAAATAATTGTTGTTCTGAAATGAAAGTTTCCATGAACTTTTCTTTCTGTCACAAAAAGCTTTTAGCTGTCTGTCTGTCTGTCTGTCTGTCTGTCTATCTGTCTGTCTGTCTGTCTGTCAGTCAGTCTGTCTGTCTGTCTATCTGTCTGTCTGTCTGTCTGTCTGTCTGTCTGTCTGTCTGTCTGTCTGTCCTGTCTGTCTCTCTCTCTCTCTCTCTCTCTCTCTCTCTCTCTCTCTCTCTCTCTCTCCTTATCGATCTACCTACCGATCTATCTATCTATCTCTATCTTCATATCGATCTACCTGCCGATCTACCTATCTATCTATCGATCTATCTATATGTCTATTTATCCATCTGTCTGTTATCTATCTATCTATCTATCTGTCTATCTATCTATCTATCTATCTATCTATCGATCGATCGATCGATCGATCGATCGATCGATCGATCTACCTGCCGATCTATCTATCTATCTATCGATCTATCTGTCTGTCTATCTATCTGTCTATTATCTATCTATCTATCTATCTATCTATCTATCTATCTATCTATCTATCTATCTATCTATCTATCTATTATCTATTGATCTCTCTCTCTCTCTATGTTTATATGTATGTATGCATGTATGTTTGTATGTATGTATGTATGTATGTATGTATGTATGTATGTATGTATGTATGTATGTATGTATGTAATGTATGTGTCTATCCATCTAACTATTTTGTTTATAGAGTTATCTATTATTGACTGTAACTTCTTAATAGTCATTTTAATAGACTGTAATAATCGCATCAATTACGTGAACATAGCCCTTGTGGAAGCAGTTGTCGACATGGACTCAAAGAGTAACATCCCTTCCAGCCTTTGCATACTGTGGTCAGCAGCAGCGTGTCCTTGAAAGCTGCCGGCCAGTAGAACCTGCATACTGCGGTCAGCAGCAGCATGTGCCGGCCAGTAGAACCTGCATACTGCGGTCAGCAGCAGCGTGTGCCGGCCAGTAGAACCTGCATACTGCGGTCAGCAACAGCGTGTGCCGGCCAGTAGAACCTGCATACTGCGGTCAGCAACAGCGTGTGCCGGCCAGTAGAACCTGCATACTGCGGTCAGCAGCAGCGTGTGCCGGCCAGTAGAACCTGCATACTGCGGTCAGCAACAACGTGTGCCGGCCAGTAGAACCTGCATACTGCGGTCAGCAACAGCGTGTGCTGGCCAGTAGAACCTGCATACTGTGGTCAGCAACAGCGTGTGCCGGCCAGTAGAACCTGCATACTGCGGTCAGCAACAGCGTGTGCCGGCCAGTAGAACTTGCATACTGCGGTCAGCAACAGCGTGTGCTAGCCAGTAGAACCTGCATACTGCGGTCAGCAGCAGTGTGTGCCGGCCAGTAGAACCTGCATACTGCGGTCAGCAACAGCATGTGCCGGCCAGTAGAACCTGCATACTGCGGTAAGCAGCAGCGTGTGCCGGCCAGTAGAACCTGCATACTGTGGTCAGCAACAGCATGTGCCGGCCAGTAGAACCTGCATACTGCGGTCAGCAACAGCGTGTGCCGGCCAGTAGAACCTGCATACTGCGGTCAGCAGCAGCGTGTGCCGGCCAGTAGAACCTGCATACTGCGGTCAGCAACAGCGTGTGCCGGCCAGTAGAACCTGCATACTGCGGTCAGCAACAGCGTGTGCTGGCCAGTAGAACCTGCATACTGTGGTCAGCAACAGCGTGTGCCGGCCAGTAGAACCTGCATACTGCGGTCAGCAACAGCGTGTGCCGGCCAGTAGAACTTGCATACTGCGGTCAGCAACAGCGTGTGCTAGCCAGTAGAACCTGCATACTGCGGTCAGCAGCAGTGTGTGCCGGCCAGTAGAACCTGCATACTGCGGTCAGCAACAGCATGTGCCGGCCAGTAGAACCTGCATACTGCGGTAAGCAGCAGCGTGTGCCGGCCAGTAGAACCTGCATACTGTGGTCAGCAACAGCGTGTGCCGGCCAGTAGAACCTGCATACTGCAGTCAGCAGCAGCGTGTGCCGGCCAGTAGAACCTGCATACTGCGGTCAGCAGTAGCGTGTGCCGGCCAGTAGAACCTGCATACTGTGGTCAGCAGCAGCGTGTGCCGGCCAGTAGAGCCTGCATACTGCGGTCAGCAACAGCGTGTGCCGGCCAGTAGAACCTGCATACTGCGGTCAGCAACGCGTGTGCCGGCCAGTAGAACCTGCATACTGCGGTCAGCAACAACGTGTGCCGGCCAGTAGAACCTGCATACTGCGGTCAGCAACAGCGTGTGCCGGCCAGTAGAACCTGCATACTGCGGTCAGCAACAGCGTGTGCCGGCCAGTAGAACCTGCATTACTGCGGTCAGCAACAGCGTGTGCCGGCCAGTAGAACCTGCATACTGCGGTCAGCAACAGCGTGTGCCGGCCAGTAGAACCTGCATACTGCAATCAGCAACAGCGTGTACCAGCCAGTAGAACCTGCATACTGCGGTCAGCAACAGCGTGTGCCAGCCAGTAGAACCTGCATACTGTGGTCAGCAACAGCGTGTGCCGGCCAGTAGAACCTGCATACTGCGGTCAGCAACAGCGTGTGCCGGCCAGTAGAACCTGCATACTGCAGTCAGCAACAGCGTGTGCCGGCCAGTAGAACCTGCATACTGCGGTCAGCAGCAGCGGTGCCGGCCAGTAGAACCTGCATACTGCGGTCAGCAGCAGCGTGTGCCGGCCAGTAGAACCTGCATACTGCGGTCAGCAGCAGCGTGTGCCGGCCAGTAGAACCTGCATACTGCGGTCAGCAACAGCGTGTGCCGGCCAGTAGAACCTGCATACTGCGGTCAGCAACAGCGTGTGCCGGCCAGTAGAACCTGCATACTGCGGTCAGCAACAGCGTGTGCCGGCCAGTAGAACCTGCATACTGCGGTCAGCAACAGCGTGTGCCGGCCAGTAGAACCTGCATACTTCGGTCAGCAACAGCGTGTGCCGGCCAGTAGAACCTGCATACTGTGGTCAGCAGCAGCATGTGCCGCCAGTAGAACCTGCATACTGCGGTCAGCAACAGCGTGTGCTGGCCAGTAGAACCTGCATACTGTGGTCAGCAGCAGCGTGTGCCGGCCAGTAGAACCTGCATACTGCGGTCAGCAACAGCGTGTGCTGGCCAGTAGAACCTGCATACTGCGGTCAGCAGCAGCGTGTGCCGGCCAGTAGAACCTGCATACTGCGGTCAGCAACAGCGTGTGCCGGCCAGTAGAACCTGCATACTGCGGTCAGCAGCAGCGTGTGCCGGCCAGTAGAACCTGCATACTGCGGTCAGCAACAGCGTGTGCCGGCCAGTAGAACCTGCATACTGCGGTCAGCAACAGCGTGTGCTGGCCAGTAGAACCTGCATACTGTGGTCTGCAACAGCGTGTGCCGGCCAGTAGAACCTGCATACTGCGGTCAGCAACAGCGTGTGCCGGCCAGTAGAACTTGCATACTGCGGTCAGCAACAGCGTGTGCTAGCCAGTAGAAACCTGCATACTGCGGTCAGAAGCAGTGTGTGCCGGCCAGTAGAACCTGCATACTGCGGTCAGCAACAGCATGTGCCGGCCAGTAGAACCTGCATACTGCGGTAAGCAGCAGCGTGTGCCGGCCAGTAGAACCTGCATACTGTGGTCAGCAACAGCGTGTGCCGGCCAGTAGAACCTGCATACTGCGGTCAGCAGCAGCGTGTGCCGGCCAGTAGAACCTGCATACTGCGGTCAGCAGCAGCGTGTGCCGGCCAGTAGAACCTGCATACTGTGGTCAGCAGCAGCGTGTGCCGGCCAGTAGAGCCTGCATACTGCGGTCAGCAACAGCGTGTGCCGGCCAGTAGAACCTGCATACTGCGGTCAGCAGCAGCATGTGCCGGCAGTAGAACCTGCATACTGCGGTCAGCAACAGCGTGTGCCGGCCAGTAGAACCTGCATACTGCGGTCAGCAACAACGTGTGCCGGCCAGTAGAACCTGCATACTGCGGTCAGCAACAGCGTGTGCCGGCCAGTAGAACCTGCATACTGCGGTCAGCAACAGCGTGTGCCGGCCAGTAGAACCTGCATACTGCGGTCAGCAACAGCGTGTGCCGCCAGTAGAACCTGCATACTGCGGTCAGCAACAGCGTGTGCCGGCCAGTAGAACCTGCATACTGCAATCAGCAACAGCTTGTACCAGCCAGTAGAACCTGCATACTGCGGTCAGCAACAGCGTGTGCCAGCCAGTAGAACCTGCATACTGTGGTCAGCAAACAGCGTGTGCCGGCCAGTAGAACCTGCATACTGCGGTCAGCAACAGCGTGTGCCGGCCAGTAGAACCTGCATACTGCGGTCAGCAACAGCGTGTGCCGGCCAGTAAACCTGCATACTGTGGTCAGCAGCAGCGTGTGCCGGCCAGTAGAACCTGCATACTGCGGTCAGCAGCAGCGTGTGCCGGCCAGTAGAACCTGCATACTGCGGTCAGCAACAGCGTGTGCCGGCCAGTAGAACCTGCATACTGCGGTCAGCAACAGCGTGTGCCGGCCAGTAGAACCTGCATACTGCGGTCAGCAACAGCGTGTGCCGGCCAGTAGAACCTGCATACTGCGGTCAGCAACAGCGTGTGCCGGCCAGTAGAACCTGCATACTGCGGTCAGCAACAGCGTGTGCCGGCCAGTAGAACCTGCATACTTCGGTCAGCAACAGCGTGTGCCGGCCAGTAGAACCTGCATACTGTGGTCAGCAGCAGCGTGTGCCGGCCAGTAGAACCTGCATACTGCGGTCAGCAACAGCGTGTGCCGGCCAGTAGAACCTGCATACTGCGGTCAGCAGCAGCGTGTGCCGGCCAGTAGAACCTGCATACTGCGGTCAGCAACAGCGTGTGCCGGCCAGTAGAACCTGCATACTGCGGTCAGCAACAGCGTGTGCCGGCCAGTAGAACCTGCATACTGCGGTCAGCAACAGCGTGTGCCGGCCAGTAGAACCTGCATACTGTGGTCAGCAACAGCGTGTGCCGGCCAGTAGAACCTGCATACTGCGGTCAGCAACAGCGTGTCCTTGAAAGCTGCCGGCCAGTAGAACGTTCATCTGACCTTCAGTCGAGTCGCCCACCTGCCCGCTATTCTACTCATACTTTCAGTCTTACTGAACAACAAAGTTCTGGATCCGTGCTACGGATCCACACTAAAATTGTTTGACTTCGTCCATGTTCCACATTCCATCCATGAGACCTCGTCCATGTTTTACATTCCATCCATGAGACTTCGTCCATGTTCCACATTCCATCCATGAGACTTCGTCCATGTTCCACATTCCATCCATGAGAGAAGATTGATTGAAATTGGTTGTAAAGAAAGAAAAAAAACACACAAACAAACCACCAGCATCAGAGGCAAAGTGGTTAGCATCGTGGATTCCTGGCTGGATTGTCATGGGTTCTATTCCCATCAGAGCCATTATTTTATGAGATCATTCTGCCCTGACTACATCGTACACGGAGGTGCATTTGCTGTGGGCTCAAGAGCAAAGTCCGGAACCACATAGTCTATGTAGTATCATCCACTTAATGGATGAGTCTCTGAGAGTGTTGCTTACATTTCCTGACCCACACTGTAGGTGCCTGTGTCTCTCGGGCCTGGTTGATACGGAGGTACCTATAGGTCTATTCCCTTTAGGTCTATTCCTTCAAGGTCTATTCCCGTTAAGTCTATTCCTTCCAGGTCTATTCCCGTTAGGTCTACTTTATGTCCACCCTAACCCTAACCCTAACCCTAACCCTATAGGTCTATTCCCTTTAGGTCTATTCCTTCAAGGTCTATTCCCGTTAAGTCTATTCCTTCCAGGTCTATTCCCGTTAGGTCTAATTTATGTCCACCCTAACCCTAACCATAACCCTAACCCTGACCGTTAAATCTACTCACGTACCCTAACCCTAACCCTAACCCTAACCCTAACCCTAACCCTACGCCCCCTACGAACCAATGGACATAAAGTAGACCTAACGGAATAGACCTGGAAGGAATAGACTTAACGGGAATAGATCTTGAAGGAATAGACCTAAAGGGAATAGACCTAAAGGGCCGCCCCCGTTGATACTGGGGTACGTCATGAACGTGAGCGTGGACTAGAACCATGTCAAGCAGTTTCAGAACAGAATGGAAGTCAGTGGCGCCATCTTCATCATCATTCTCATCCTCATTGTTCAGCATTAAACACGTCTCAGATTCTGCGGTCATTCATGCCCTGGTCTCATGGTGACCATGACGATGGGGACCGTCACTGGACAGGATGTGGTGACGCACTGTGGTGGGGAAGCTCACTCAAGCTGGCTCCACGAATATACAATCCTTGGCGTCAGTAGAATGTCTCAGTAGACCGTGTCCTACGCATGCTGGGTCAGGACAGGCGCCAAGAAACACCACCAAAATGACTCTGACTCAAAGATTGTCCCCTACATTTTACACTGTTTGCATAATGTTTTGAGTTTTTCAGCAACTTTCTTTTTTGCTCTCCACACTTTCGTTTTGTTTTATTCTACTACCTTTCGCTGGCTGCTTTGGTGGGTGCTGTTGGATTCTGTTTTGAACCCTTGGTGGTGAGAACACCACAGAATTATGGACTGTGGTGTGTCTCTATTTGACGCCAAGAGCACAGACACAATCAGCCGTGTCTCCCTGATGAGTCCGATCCAGCGGACGAAAGGCCTAGGAGCAGGCGATACATATAGATCTGCCTTCGAGAGGGATTGTGATGGCTCCCTCATGCTGCTGGTGAAGGGTTTTCATATTCATGATAGAATACATTTTCCCATATTCTTCATTTTCAGCCCCCCTTTCTCCCCCCCCCCCCCCTTTAAAAAAAAAAATTTCAAATCTTTGCCAAGTCATTAATGATGGAAGAATTGTTAACCTGCACTTGTTTTCCCCCACTACTTAATTGGTCAGCATTAAAATGACTGACTGACTGAAACCAATTTATTGTCAGATTGATTGACTCATCAGCTGTGCAGTGTCTCCTCCAGTGGGTTGCCTCATGGTGGCTTGCAATTGGCCGCTCACTGTGGTTTGCAGGGGCTGTGGCAGGACAAGTCAGGCACTAGCTGTGGGGCTGTGGCAGGACAGGTCAGGCACTAGGGGCTGTGGCAGGACAGGTCAGGCACTAGCTGTGGGGCTGTGGCAGGACAGGTCAGGCACTAGCTGTGGGACTGTGGCAGGACAGGTCAGGCACTAGCTGTGGGGCTGTGGCAGGACAAGTCAGGCACTAGCTGTGGGGCTGTGGCAGGACAAGTCAGGCACTAGCTGTGGGGCTGTGGCAGGACAGGTCAGGCACTAGGGGCTGTGGCAGGACAGGTCAGGCACTAGCTGTGGGGCTGTGGCAGGACAGGTCAGGCACTAGGGGCTTTGGCAGGACAGGTCAGGCACTAGCTGTGGGGCTGTGGCAGGACAGGTCAGGCACTAGGGGCTGTGGCAGGACATGTCAGGCACTAGCTGTGGGGCTGTGGCAGGACATGTCAGGCACTAGCTGTGGGCTGTGGCAGGACAGGTCAGGCACTAGCTGTGGGCGGGGAGCTGCAATGAGCGTGTTGGCGTGTTGATGCAATAAAACTGAGGTGGCGTAGAAGATGAGGGCAGCGAGAAAAAAAATATTGACAGTGTAACCATGACCTCGACGGCGGATGTAGGAATCCTTTCATGTTTTTCTGACAAGACATTGCAGTAAAGTTGTGTGGCCCTTCTCCGCCACAATGTCCTGTACTTTGTGCCCGAGAAGAGAGCCCTGTGCAGAAATGCCAATCATAAACATCTGAAAAGTTTTGAATGTTAAATCTTCTTATACTGAGCATATTGAGTAAAACAGGTTTGACCAACTATCAGTTCAGAGTGAAAATTATTAAAAAAAAGTCACTGGCGGAAGAAGGCAGTTTGATGGGCAGCTTAACAAAGCAGATAAATATATGTTTATTCTTTTCTTCACATTACAAATTGATATGGATTTAATTGTCAGTACGCTTACATTTCACACAAGTATGACAAATTTGCTTAGTTCTATGTGCAAAGATTCTGTCAGCATCAATGTTCGTCTCCACCAAGGATATATAATCCATCCCCATGTGTGGGTTTGTTTGCCTGTCTGTTTGCCAAGTTAAATAAAAACCGCCAAATCGATTTTAACAACACTTGAAGGAAAGATGACCAGGCGAGGAGCCCATTCGATTATGGTGTGTAACCATGAAACCGATTCGGATAAAAGGATAAATTCAGGATTTGTTTAACAGAATTAAGATTAAAAACCCTGTTGCACTGACTTAAAACAAAACTTGGCGAAAAAACAGTAGGACCTCTTTTTGAATTTCGGTAACAGATCCTGATGAAAGGCCAGACTCAGGATTTGTTTGACGATGGTGGGGTTCTGCGCTCTCCCGAATGCCAATGTGGTTTTCAGAAAAGTTTACGTTTGAAGTGTGTGCTGTTCAACATTTGATGTCACGTCATTCTAAATTTGTGTCAGGCTGTGGTAGCGATATAAACTGAACGGATGAGAAAAACGATGGGGAGGGGGGGGGGGGGGGGGGTGATGGCGTGGTTTTGCATTGGTTGGTTGGGTGGGGATGGCTAGGAATGGAAGATCTCGAGAAACTAGGATCCTTTAGAAAAAAAAAAGCAAACAATAAACAGTGAAACCCATGGAAAGGATCAGCGGGTAAAATGAAAATAATGAGAACAGATCGATCCGTTCTCTCCTCCCATGACTAAAATGCAAAGCTCAACACAATGAACAAATGAACGACTTCCCATGGCGCCGAATGTTGACCATTTTCTATCCCCACTCATAGACACACAACAACACTGAGGATCGACCGCTGATTGTCTGTTTTCCTAGAGAAGTATCAACAACAACTCTCTTTGCCTCTCTCTCTCAGTCTCTCTCTCTGTCTCTCTCTCTCTCTGTCTCTGTCTCTCTCTCTCTCTCTCTCTCTCTCTCTCTCTCTCTCTCTCTCTCTCTCTCTCTCTCTCTCTCTCTCTCTGCCTGCCTTTCTTTGACGTCATTTTTCATAGTATTGTTGAAGCACAAGAAGCATTCATTTCTGAAGTGTGCTGTTTTACAGACTTGACCTTTGAGTCAGGTTCACTAAATCCTGTTGTTGTTCCACACTTTTGTTTTGTTTGTTGGTTTTGAAGCCGTGCTTATCTTGTATTAATGTTCCATAGCAGATGACTGTTCCCTGAGTAGGCGGACGCGTTGACCGAAATCCGAACAGCTAATTCTCTCTTTGCGTTAACTTAGTGTTGCTATGGCCATGAGCGATTCATGGCATTTAGCTTGCTTTCTCTAACGGCAAAGCAGGGCGTAAAAGTGCATGGCACAAAAGCATGGTATCAGAAGCGCGTATTCTCGTTTCTTTGTAATAATAACAGGTAGGGGAAGGGCCATACATGTCAGTCAGTCAGTCATTCCACTGACCGCTGGGGTCGTTGGGGGACGTGATGAGGCAGCCGCCGTTTCTCTCCAGGCTCTTCTGTTGGTGGCTGTCGTGAGGAGATCTGGCGTGGTCATTTTGGTCCAGTCCTTTATGTTTTTGGACCATTTCTTTCTCTGTCGTCCTCGTCTGCGCCCTCCTTCAACGGTACCTTGAAGGATGGTTTTTGGAGATGGTGTTGTGACGAATGACGTGGCCAAACCATACCATGGTTTAGCCATATATGTACACATCAGAAAAAAAGCTACCTACTGTGGGGATGAGGAGTTCGGCCACAAATATCGTCACATTACAGATGTTGGCGCCTTCATCTCATGCTTCCCGCAACGTCCCTCCTCCATTTCTTCCCCTTCCTCTGTTCTTCCATCTCTCCCTCCCTCCCTCTCTCTCTCTCTCTCTCTCCTCTTCTCTCTCTCCCCTCTCTCTCTCTCTCTCTCTCTCTCTCTCTCTCTCTCTCTCTCTCTTCTCTCTCTCTCTCTCTCTCTCTCTCACCAGCCATAATGATCCTTCCAGTCTTTCAAAACATTTGCAAGAGAGTACCAACGACCTTGTAAAATGGACCGAACTAAATCATATGTCACTTCACCCTCAAAAAACAAAACTCATGTACATTACAACTAGGCAAAAAAGACAAAAGCTCACCAATGA
>CM031615.1:2960077-2965433 GCA_018398815.1 Conus ventricosus
CACTGCCACAACATTGGGTGTTCATGTGAAATCATACATTAATGAGTCTGAACTCACTGCCACAGCATTGGTGTTCATGTGAAATCATACATTAATGAGTCTGAACTCACTGCCACAACATTGGGTGTTCATGTGAAATCATACATTAATGAATCTGAACTCATCGCCACAGCATTGGGTGTTCATGTGACATCATACATTAAGGGGTCTGAACTCATTGCCACAACATTGGGTGTTCGTGTGAAAGAAGGCCTATGGACGAATCTACTGGAACGTGGTGGGATTATGTGGCGTGGATCTGACTAAAAGAGCAGATACATAATCCCGCTGGGCCTTGGCAGAGGTATGTGGTTTTCCCAATACTGATGAAGTTCTGAATATGGCAAGCAACTGAACTGTGTATCGATCATCATTTATGGTCTTACTCTTCTTGTGTGCAGCTCTAAACTTCTGTAGAGCTCTGGAAGGGGGTGGAGTGTGAGAGAGAGAGAGAGAGAGAGAGAGAGAGAGAGAGAGAGAGAGAGAGAGAGAGAGAGAGAGAGAGAGAGAGAGAGAGAGAGAGAGAGAGAGAGAGAGAGAACGAATACGAATACGAATGCGAATATTTTTATTGAGGGTAAAATGGAGAAGCTAATAGCTTTTTACTCCATGCCTTCAAAAAAGCAACTCACACAAGACTAAAACAGCATATATATGATACATGGGACGTAATCACTCACACAAGACTAAAACAGCATATATATGATACATGGGACGTAATCACTCACACAAGACTAAAACAGCATATATATGATACATGGGACGTAATCACTCACACAAGACTAAAACAGCATATATATGATACATGGGACGTAATCACTCACACAAGACTAAAACAGCATATATGATACATGAGTCGTAATCACTCACACAAGACTAAAACAGCATATATATGATACATGGGACTAAAACAGCATACATATGATACATGGGACTAAAACAGCATATATATGATACATGGGACTAAAACAGCAATATATATGATACATGGGACTAAAACAGCATATATATGATACATGGGACTAAAACAGTATATATATGATACATGGGACTAAAGCAGCATATATATGATACATGGGACTAAAACAGCATATATATGATACATGGGACTAAAACAGCATATATATGATACATGGGACTAAAACAGTACATGGGACTAAAACAGTATATATATGATACATGGGACTAAAACAGCATATATATGATACACGGGACTAAAACAGCATATATATGATACATGGGACTAAAACAGCATATATATGATACATGGGACTAAAACAGTACATGGGACTAAAACATATATATATGATACATGGGACTAAAACAGCATATATATGATACATGGGACTAAAACAGCATATATATGATACATGGGACTAAAACAGCATATATATGATCTAAAACAGCATATATATGATCTAAAACAGCATATATATGATCTAAAACGGCATATATATGATACATGGGACGTAATCAACAAACCAATAACGACGAAACTTGAATACAATGAATAGTTCTTAAGCAAGCAAAATTAAGTCACAGCGAGAGAGAGAGAGAGAGAGAGAGAGAGAGAGAGAGAGAGAGAGAGAGAGAGAGAGAGGGAGAGAGGGGGGAGAGAGGGGGAGAGAGAGAGGGTGGGGGGATGGGTGGGGGTGGGAGGCAGAGAATAAACAAGCCTGGGAAAGGTTGGCAAGTTGGAGATGGTTAACGCGGGGGATGGTCACATAGCGATAAAACGTCTCACTCTGAACACGTTACACACATTTAACAACAACAATAATGGTCAGATAGCGATAAAACGTCTCACTCTGAACACGTTACACACATTTAACAACAACAACAATAATGGTCACACAGCGATAAAACGTCTCACTCTGAACACGTTACAAACATTTAACAACAACAATAATGGTCAGATAGCGATAAAACGTCTCACTCTGAACACGTTACAAACATTTAACAACAATAATAATGGTCACACAGCGATAAAACGTCTCACTCTGAACACGTTACAAACATGTAACAACAACAATAATGGTCACACAGCGATAAAACGTCTCACTCTGAACACGTTACAACATTTAACAACAACAATAATGGTCACATAGCGATAAAACGTCTCACTCTGAACACGTTACAAACATGTAACAACAACAATAATGGTCACATAGCGATAAAACGTCTCACTCTGAACACGTTACAAACATGTAACAACAACAATAATGGTCAGATAGCGATAAAACGTCTCACTCTGAACACCTTACAAATATGTAACAACAACAATAATGGTCACATAGCGATAAAACGTCTCACTCTGAACACGTTACAAACATTTAACAACAACAATAACAATGAATTCGTATATAGCGCCTATTCTCGGCTATAGACCAAGCTCTAAGCACTTTACAATCCACACTCGTTTACACAACGGGCTGCCTACCTGGGTAGTGCCGACTGAAGAGCTGCCAGCTGGCGCTTCATTCAGTCGTTTCCCGTGTCATCCAGTCCATATTGTGCAATATCGTTAACTCAATTCCTTTACTTCCTTCATTCTTTCCATTTCTCACACAGGGTGCATGCTATGTGTAACGTGTCATCCATACCAACGGCCAAACTGGCCTACTCTTCTGAAAGTTGGTGATGGGATTTTACGTGTGTGCAAGATGTTATGCGTGCGTTCACACACGGAACCTCGGTTTATAGTCTCATTCGAAGGACTGTCTAGGAAATGGAGTCAGAACCAATGTTAACTCCGAGCGAAAAATCCCCCTGTACCGAAACGGCCCGGCGGAGATTCGAACCCGCAACCCCAGGATCACGAGTCCGGCGCTCTACCAACTGAGCTATTCCGGCTCCCAGATGAGGAAACGCACAGAAACGTTCAGCTGATGAACTGGACATAAGCGGAACAGATTGGTCCGTTCTCTCCTCCCATTACTACTACAGCGGAAAACACCACAACACGGAAGAGAACGACTTCCCATGGTGCTAAGGACTGGCCATTTTCTTCCCCCATTCAAAGACACGCAGCAACACTGCTGATCGATCTGTGATTGTGCTACCGGAGAAAAGGATCAACAATAGCTTTAGGGAATAATCTCCCTTCTCTCTCTCAGTGTCTGTGCAATGACTGTCTTACTATGCTTCCCTTCTGTCAGTTTTTGTGTGTGATATCTTTGAGGCACTAGGCCGTTCTGTTTTTGATGTTGATTTGTGTGCATACATACTCTGTGTGTGTGTGTATGTGTGTGTGTGTGTGTGTGTGTGTGTGTGTGTGTGTGTGTGTGTGTGTGTGTGTGTGTGTGTGTGTGTGTGTGTGGCATGTATGCATGTGTGCATGTGTGCATGCGTGTGTGTGTGTAGTAGTAGTACTTCAGTTTTTTGTCTGTTCACATCTGTGATATTAGACGAAGAGAGAGCGAGGAGAGAGAGAGAGAGAGAGAGGAGAGAGAGAGAGAGAGAGAGAGAGAGAGAGAGAGAGAGAGAAGAGAGACAGAGATGCATGAATGTCTGTGACTATGCAAGTGTATGCATAATGTGATTATCTAAGTGTATATAAAATAATGTTCCTCTTTACATCCCTACAACACACTTGCAAATAATCTTACAGTAAATGCTTAACTGGACTAAAAATTAAATAAAATATAACATTGAAGGCAAACTTTAAATCTGAAAAGACATCATACAAAGACATGCCTGATAATGGTGGTAAATGTGCTTGAAGAGGTAAACAAACAAACACCAGATGCCAGGAATGAAAAGTGCGCCACTGCATTGAATATACCCTTTTCTTTACCTGAAGTCAATCAATTATCAAAGCAAACAGTCTAGTGCCGATTCAGAAAACACTACAAAAACACGTTGCTTGGTGTGGCTGATAAAAATACTCATCTAATTAATTGTGAACATGTAAACAGCATTCCTCATTTACAAGCGAAAAATATGTACCAATACAGCAATTTCACTTCAGTGTTTTATAAATTAAAACTTGATGCCTTTAAAACTAAATATGAAAACGAATCACAATGTATAATTATATGGAGAACGAAGTATAACTAGCGTGTGTGTATGTGTACGTGCGTACGCGCGCGCGAGTGTGTGTGTGTACGCGCGTGCGTGCGTGCGTGCGTGCGTGCGTGTGTGTGTGCGTGCGCGTGCGCGCGCGCGTGTGTGTGTATGTATGTGTGTGTGTGTTTTGTGTGTGTGTGTGTATGTGTATGTGAGAGAGAGAGGAGAGAGAGAGAGAGAGAGAGAGAGAGAGGTGCACGCACACGTGTGTGTGTGTGTGTGTGTGTGTGTGTGTGTGTGTGTGTGTGTGTGTGTGTGTGTGTGTGTGTGTGTGTGTGTGATTTTGTTGATAATTCCGTTTTTCATTCAATCAGAAATTGCCGTTTTCTTGTTTGCGTTTACTCCATTGTAAATCAAAAGAAAGTACCCGTACAACGTGAAAAACACACACACACACACACACACACACACACACACACACACACACACACACACACACACACACACACGAGAGAGAGAGAGAGAGAGAGAGAGGGGAGAGAGAGAGAGAGAGAGAGAGAGAGAGAGAGAGAGAGAGAGAGAGAGAGAGAGAGAGGACGTCTAAACCAACACTACCAACATACACCCAACGGAAAGGACTAAGCTTTGCTGTTGATGTGCGTAGGTCCGTGAAATGGCTACCTTTCCCACACAGGCATGAGAATCCCTGGGAGAATTCACCACATGATGATAATCCATACACAGCATTTAGCCTCCATGTTCTTCATCCAAGCAGGCTATTCCACACCAGCCTTTTCCCAATACCAAGCTTCCTTGTTGATCCCCTCTTTGCAAGATTGTGTAACAACTAATCAACAGGTTGTAGGCCTAGCCAATCTTTCAGTAGATAGACGGACTGTAGCGAACGTGAGGATGAGTCGGAGACCGTGGGATAGATCTACATCAGGGGTAGATCCATGATACGTACAGCAAGATGGTTACACATTTTCTACTGAGCAGAATCAATGAGAAGTCGCTGTGCGCAAATACTGTCGAAGACCCAGTTGATTGCCTCAATGTTTTAGAATATTCTGTTGGGGGTGCTGTTGGATTCTTTTCTTGAACCCTTGGTGGTGAGAACACAACAGAATTACGGACCGTGCTGTGTCTCTATTTGACACCAAGAGCACAGACACAATCAGCCGTGTCTCCCCGATGAGTCCGATCCAGCGACGAAAGGCCTAGGAGCAGGCAATACATATAGATCTGCCCTCGAGAGGGGATCCTATGCAGATGAAGGTTCCCTTCATGCAGTTTTATAGATTTTTAA
>CM031615.1:2966433-2971433 GCA_018398815.1 Conus ventricosus
GTAGGAGAAAACAACCAAGAAGCATTTAATGTGGGAATTCAGACTTTCTGTCATTCTTTAATATCATTTCGTACTAACGCCGGATATATACAATACAACGGAAGAAAAAAAAGTTAAGAATGTTCCATTAAACTACACTCTTTAGTTATAACAGAAAATTAAGGATGTACATAAAGTTAATGGTATTTTGTTTCGGGACTACACTTGTATGGCATACAAACAATGTTTAAATAAGAATATCAAATGGAGTTGGTTTCAGGATCATTATTTTATAAGAACTTGTAGAACTGATAAATTGTCCGAAGAATGTAAACAAAAATACATTTATCAAGCGGGACGTTATCTTACTGAACATTACCGACAATGATATTCAAATCCCTAGTCGAAATAATCTTGACAGAAATGGTGTTTGAACGTACATTTTCTAGCTTTCAACGATAGGTAGCGGCAGTTATGGAATACATAAAGAACACTACAATGTTCCGACTCACTGAACTTGAAATACGTTTAGAGCCTTAAATATAACATACTCAGTTTAGATGGGAATAGACTATATACGCTTTTTTTTATTTGGATGCCATGTTCGCAGAACCTTGTTAAAAGTCATCTGGAAAGTTGTGAAAAGAAATGTATTCAGATATTACAGAAAGCACAGTGTGTACCACTACATGGTTTCAGATGAGTGCTACCAAGAGGATTATAGGAACTGGTGTTGCTGTAAAGAAAACGGAAATCTTGAACAACTGGACCTTCAAATGATTGACGATTCCATCATTTTGCTTTATAGATGTATTTATGATGTGTAGTGTATATATGCCTTCCCTCAGTCCCTCGCTTTCCTCATTAAAAAAAAGTATTAGTTTGATTTAGCCATTTTGTGTTGTTCAGGGAAGAAAAAAGTCTCTTGATTAAAATCGTTTGGGGTCCACTGTGTTGGAAAGGTGTTTGACGTGTTTGCTTGTTTTGTTATAGAGTCACCTGTCGAACTAACCGGGTGATCATCATTCAAAGAATGGCCTGAAATACCCAGGGTAAGGGCACCGAACTACATCACATTACTTTAAGAACAACCCCTTGGCAGGTATTTGTGAAGTGAATGTAACTTAGTATAATGTATTCTGGTTTACTGTTATTTCTGTGTTTTTGGATGAAACACGATTTTGCAAGTGCCAGAACAACTAACACATTTTTGAATATGCAACAAATACTTGATCGTCAATTGAAGGACATGATTGCAAATAACGACAGCTACCTGAGACTGTCGGCCAGTCAGTTAGCACAGTGCACACGGGAGAACACAACGCTGCAGGCCGAAGTGCAGGAGCTGACCATTGTGTATTCTCAGCATCAAACGGACCTCACAGAACCAGCGGTGTACAACGGTACCTGTCCAGTGTAGTCTGCTGGTTCAAGGTCTCCAACTCTGAGGGTCACGTGATGCAGATCCGGTTCCTGCAGCAGACGTGTTCCCAGGACAACTTCCTGTCTCTGGTCATTCAGGTCAACGACACGTCAGAGTTCCAGGACAGGAGGACTGGCTGTGAACACCTGAGGTCCCCTCTCCTGGTGGACTGGGTCAGCAGACGACACTTTGTCCTCTTCGCTATCGTGGTGCATGACCTCCGTCTGAACTACGCCATCAAGGTCAAGGTCTCCACTATGATCACATACAGAAATGCAGATATGCAACGACGCTATCTATCTTCAGAAATGGGTAAGACAGAGAAAAGAACAGAGATAACACGATGCATCATTCATATCTGAATATTAAACGTTTTATATGAGCATGTAGATGTGTCACTAGAGTCTTGTTCCTGCCACTACATGACGTACTTTTTCAGCCGGTGTTCTGTCTGATCGTGTCCACTAATTCAGGCTTGATACACACAGCGAGTGTGCTCAGTTTCAGGTTCTATCTATCATCTTCCCATGATCTATATCCACTTCATTTGCCTTTCTCCTCTGCCTCTACCACCTCCCCTCCTTTTTCTCTTCGCTCATCATCATCATCATCATCATCATCATCATCATCATCATCATCATCATCATCTCATCATCATCATCATCATTCGTCCGTCGTCGTCGTCATCATCATCATCATCATCGTCATCATCATCGTTCATCACATCATCATCATCATTATCATCACCATCATCATCATATCATCATCATCATTACATCGTCGTCGTCGATCGTCGTCGTCGTCGTCATCATCATCATCATCATTCTTCATCACAATCATCAACATTGGTATTATTATCGTTGTTCTATTGCCACTACAGCCATGTTATTTGACTACGCTCTAACCCCTGTCCTTCATTCCTCATCTGTCAGTATAACAGTTTATCATTAATATGTATTTTGCAGTCCTGTTATCATTCTTCCATAACTTTACTACCATTTTTCTTCACATTGAAATAGTGGTTGTAATATTCTCTTTATTTTTACCACCACCACCATCACTACCACCATCATCATCATCATCATCATCATCATCATCATCATCATCATCATCATCATCATCATCACCATCATCATCATCGTCGTCGTCGTCATAATCAGCGGCAGCAGCAGCAGCAGCAGCAGCAGCAGTAGCAGCAGCAGCAGCATTCATGCTGCTGTCACTATCTCATCATCATCTCATCATCATCATCATCATCATCATCATCATCATCATCATCATCATCATCATCATCATCATCATCATCGTTAATGCAATTATCATTGTCATTATTATCATTATCATTATGATTATTGCTGTTGTTGCCGTTGTTGTTGTTGCTGTTGTTGTTGTTGTCGTTGTCGCTGTTGTTGTTGTTGTTGTTGTTGTTGTTGTTGTTGTTGATGCTGTTGGTTTTGTTTTGGTGATGTGGTGATGATCATTGTCATTATTATTTTTTTTAACCCGAATTCTTTCCCCTCCCAGCAGCCTCGTTTCCATTCCACACCCATTGTACGCCCAGTTAGTGGAGATAACTGACTGCCCAATTAGTGGAGATAACTGACTGCCCAATTAATGGAGATAACTGACTGCCCAATTAGTGGAGATAACTGACTGCCCACATTAGTAAAAGATAACTGACTGTCCTTTGTTTTCAGTGTCTTGAATATTGTTGGTCTGAGGAAGCCGAAAGAGGTCGAAAGGCACAGTGTTCGTTTTGTAATGTCTGTTAAATGTGGGTACAGACATTCTCCTGTGTTTGTCGTTCCAACTCAAACGCTGAGAGGCCTGTGCTCTCAGAAGGAAGCTGGCGATACAGGATGGCAGTGATGGAATGTACCAGTCCCAATGCTCCGCCTGTGAATGCACCACTTTCTTCAACATAGCCTTGAAATACCGTTGAATCGCCCTCAAGATCATGAGCCTGGGATGGTTAGGAGAGGGGTGTTTCGACTTGACAGAGAGCAGATTGTACAACTCGTTCAGTTTCAGTTTCAAGTCCAGTGTCATCAAGGAGCTGTCACAACGTCCGGACTAGGCCAAATACGCTACATCACATCTGCTGTGATTTGAGACCACACTGTAAGGATTTACTTGGGTACCTACCATGCATCATCTGCAATGTCCTTATCATGCTATATTATCTATCTATCTATCTATATACAAGCCCTCTCGCCTATCGCTGGTGGCCTTCCTCATCACCCAGTCAATGACGACAAGGAAAATTGTCGGCGAGATCACGCAGCCTTGCCTGACCCCGGTCTGCACGTGAACCACTCGCACTGCTGTCCATCATGTCGCACTCAGCACTGGTTGTCTGCGTACATGTCCTGTAGGATGTTGACGACTTTAAGAGGAAATCCGTAGGCTTCCAAGATCTTCCACAGCGAAGGATGATGGATGCTATCGAAGGCCTTTTGGAAATCGATATAGTTGATGTGGAGTGATGAATTCCATTCGATGGACTGTTCCGCAATTGTTCGTACTACTTGTGGAATATGTTTCTCCTACTCTTGTTTCTTATTACCCTATCCTTTAGAAGACATCTGATATAGTTGTTATATTCCTGTCAAGCCAATGTTTTCCAAGTTTGTCCAATAGCTGTGAATGCCACACTTAATCGTAGGCCTTATTTATATCGAAAAAGGTAGCAAGAGCACATTTTAGTCTAGCAAACTGTTTCTTTATATTTGTTGATAATTGAACTATTATTTCTGTAATGGATCGACCTTTTTTGGAAACCAGCTTGATTAGTTGGTATGTCATATTTTTCGCCAGTAATGTGATGTACAAGTCTATTCATAACAATTCTTTCTGAAAGTTTACACACCCGTGAAGTTAATGCAATGGGTCTATAATTCGTAGCATCTGTAGATTTTTCTTGCTTATGAAGTGGAACTACGATCGGCTGTTTCCATATTTTTGGCATAACACCATTGCTCCAATACGTACTAACTGATTTATGAAGAAACTCCCCAAAATGTTCAGGCAAGTTTCTTGACATTTGATTAGATATTGCATCTAAACCAACAGATGATTTTCTTAATGGTATGAATCTAATGGCTTCTTTTACCTCTTGGATAGTAATAGAAGCATTAATATTGTTACTATGTCTGCTGTAGATTCATCCTGTGCTTTGCTACCTTGTTCTTTCTCTCTGTAAGTTTGGTCAGTACTTGTTAGACCTTCAGAGTGGCTTACCTCAGCAAACTTGGTTACAAAGGTTTCTGCTTTCTCATCAGCACTAGGAAGACTGTTGTTGTCTATTTTTATATGGTACTGTGGCGATGTCAATCCATTTTTCATAGTTGTCAGTTCCTCCCACACTTACCAATATCTTTATTATTTTTGATTTCAGAGTTACAACATTCATTCCAATGTTGCAACTTTGCATCATCTATGACATCTTCACTTTCTTTATCTGCCTTTTAAATTTCTTTATGATTACTTGCTGATCTCTTTTTACCATAAATCTTGAATCTTTCTTTTTTTTTTATTGCAGTTCACATTTTGTATTCCACCATATATTTCCATTATGTTTTTTGACTTTGTGTTTTTA
>CM031615.1:2976433-2998933 GCA_018398815.1 Conus ventricosus
CCTGCTTTAACACGCCCAGGATGAGGATGCTTTTCACTGGTCTCCACTTGATTCAGTGTTTTCTGATTCTGCTGATTTTCTGGCTTGGTTACTTTCTCCACCTGATTCAGTGTTTTCTGATTCTGCTGATTTTCTGGCTCGGTCATTTTGAAGGGAAATAAAATCTATATGATTAAAAGTAATTAATCCCATGATTAATGGTGATAACAATGTTCCAAATCTGTAAATAGATCACAGCTTAGAGACTCTAATGACTTTGTTAAAACTGGATCCTGCGTTAAATCATACATAAAGTATTGTTCAGAATCAATGGGAGCAAATTTACTGACTAGTTTAGTGTACAAACTAAGAACCGTTTGCCCGACACTTTTTAACCATTCTTGAACCCAGTTGCGCTTCATACCTGTTATGATACTTTTCAATGTCTTGTGACGACATCTGTTGAATCTGTTCTATGCTGAAATTCAGTTCCGAGGAACTGTTTTGTTTTTCCACATGCTGCCAAAGAATACAGCCTCTCCTTTTTGGGCATAATAGCTTGGTCATCAACTTCTTCATTTGTAAGTCCAAGATGGTTTAGGCCACTCTGTAGGTCTAGCAGATCATCAGTGTTCACGCTTTTTATTAATTATAATTATTTTATTTTTTAAAATGAGCACCGAAAAAACTGTCGCCAACCTTGTATACCATTCTGCTGTTATTGGAGGTCTAAGTGTAGGATACACAATGCTTGGTAAAAGCCTGTTAAAAATAAAACGGCAGATCTTGGCAAACTAGACTTTGAGGATTCAGCAAAGCTGATTGCTGTTATAACAGCTTCGTTCGCTACGAAAGATTTTCTAGTTAAGCAAGATATAATTCCAGAGAATATAAATATGTAAAAAAAAATACATTTATAAAAAAATGGCTTCACTCGTAATGATGATTGGTGGCGCAGTAGTGAATGCGCTTGCTTTTAGCGGAAGTAATTACGCATTTAGTAAACTACGGGATGACGGCGAGAGAAAAAGACATAACAAAGCTGTGGAGCAACTAGCTGCAGCACAAGATCACTATGAAAAGCAGAGAATTGAGCAGTTACATTTTATTAATAACAAACTGAAAAAACAGGGACATGCAGCTTACACATTTAAAGATGTTGATGAAGCGATAAAAGAATGTTATCTTGTAACAGGCAAACCAATCGAGACATTGCCCCCACCAAAATTCAGCGACTTTTATCATCCATCAGAAAAAACAAAAGATGCAAGAAATCGTGTTTATCGTCTTTGGCATGACCGTTGTGTATTTTGTTGCACATAATATTGGCTGAATAAAAAATGAACAAAATCTATTATTCACCAAAAGGATATTGGAAGGGAATAACAGCAATAAAAAAAGCTAAGCCAAGCAGCCAGAGTCAGCGAACAAACAACAAAAGAATGGTTATCTAAACAAGCGATTTGGCAAATTTATTTACCTGCACCTAGGCGAATACAGAGACCACACTTTGTGAATATAACGCCAAACGACACCCATCAAATGGATCTTCTATATTTACCCCATGACACGATTAGGCGAAAAAGATTTAAGTACGCACTTACAGTTATTGACATGGCTTCAAGATACAAAGATGCGGAACCATTAACACAAAAGAGTGCTTCTGCTGTTGCTGTCGCCATACAACTGATATACCAACGAGGCCCCTTAACGTATCCTCGCATGATTCAAGTCGATGATGGAAAAGAATTTAAAGGCCGAGTGAATCAATTATTGTTGAAACATAGAGTTACCATTAAAAGAGGCATTCCAGGAGTTCACAGATCGCAGGCTTTAGTTGAAAACTTTAAAAAACATTAGCTGAAAGACTTTTCTCCTACCAGTATCACAGAGAGCTTATTGACAATTCTCGCAACACAGAATGGGTTAGAAGACTGCCCTCAGTTTTGCTCGCAATGAATAATGAAGAATTTAAAGGCTAAAACCAGTACAAGCAATCAAAAACAAACAATAAATCCTGTTGAAGGAGACTCCAGTACAACCAGCAAACTATTACCGTTTGGTTTAAAAGTAAGGTACCTTTATTTACCTGGGGAAGCAGAAGGGGACACTCGCATCAGGGCAACCGATCCAGTTTGGAGTGTTGATCCATATGAAATAAAAAGAATTGTAAAAATGAATCCGCCCGTGTATTATTTACGAGAAACTGACACAACGAAACAACCGGCTCCTCGAAGATCTTTTGTGAAGGAAGAACTGCAGATAATCCCCCCAGACACAGTTCTGCTTTAATTAATTTACATAAATATATTAAGTCTAAAATGGAGGCTCAGAAGGAAGCGCAGAATGATACAAGAATGATAAATGAAAAGACCTCGGAATGGACAGAAGAATTACTTGATTTGAGTTCTGCTATTAGTGCAACATTTGCGAGGATTCATCAGCACATGGCAATGCATCCAGATCACCTACAACCCAAAATCCCAAATTTTGATTATCAAACATGGGAGAAAGAATATCTTGAAATAATAAAAAAAAGTCGGGGCACATTAAGCAAACATGAGAAAAATTTGTCTGAATTGGAGGATGATATGATTGATCTTATAGATAAAGTTAAGTAAAAATATGAACCCGAAGAATGTATATAATTATGCCGTTCTCCAATGTCCAATTGCACATGAAAACTCTGGATTAACAAATACTCGTTTTGTGTTTGTTCTATCTAATGACTTCTTTGTTACAACCGTTGTGTTGATCTCATGTAGATTAGATCGCAGTTTTACGTTGTCATGATGAAAAGTCTTATTGTCAAACAATGCTTCTTTATAGTTGTCATGCGATATGTTTGACTGCACAACACTGCGAGATATTCCTTTTGCTTTCTTAATGGTTTTCTTCCTGGCTCGAAATACTGTACATTTTCGACCTTAACCCAACAAACTCCTTGATCACCTTTCCAGATAATTCATCTTTCATCTTTCCTAAAACCTTCTTATTAGTAATTGAATGCAAAGGCGAATCTTTAGGGTAATCGGATGTGTCGTACCATCCTGCTTGCCCTTTAGCTACTTCTAATTCCATGTCTTTATAGATGTCTTCAGTAGGGATATCTATAACAAAACTGTCTGTATCTGTGTAAAGCACTCTGGACTCAGGATACGAGGGCTTAAAGTAGTCGTAAAGAAATTCTAACATCAAAAGCTTTGATAATTCTAAAACAGTAAACCCGATGAAAACGGCTTGTCCAATTTGACTTTCTTTTTTTTCATCATTATGCCAAAAAGCTGATCATGAAACCTCTAAAGTCCTGATAATTTGGTTTTGAAGTCAGCTTAATTGCTTCGTTCTCTCTGGTGACTAATCTAACATCTTTACGCTTGTGCGGATTCTCCATAGTCTTTCCAAAACAGCTGTTGTTCATCAGCTTGAAAAAGTCTTTTTCTGAAGCATCTGTGGATTTAGTTCTAAGATGAGTGTTCTTCATTATGTATGGTTTCATGAACTGTTCTTGATCAAAAGCAATTATACGATGAACTGCTGTCAACTTTAAACCATGTCTTAACTAAAATTGTAGAAGTCTGTAATGACAGACATTTTTTTTTAGGCGGCTCTGTTTTTTGGCCATCTTAGACTTTCACTGCCGCTAATGGATAGTCATTATGCATGTCAATGGAGTTCAATTAGGATATTCTAAGTCAACTTCTAGAATTGTATCCACCTGTGACCCGGCGTCAAACTGCTGCCCAACCACTTTAATGCCTTTTGAATAATTTTTTTTTTCCTGTGGATATTTTTAGGGTTTACCCCCCCCCTCTGTGTACATTTTAAAGTACAAATGGAAGTGATTGGGCGCCATAGCCCCAACCATACAGATAGTTTGCATCTAAAATACATGATAAGTTAGACCATTTACTTCGGATCATAGTCGTCCAAGTAATTTGTTGTTTTGCTTTACATAATGAGCGACGCCATACTCAATTCCTCCAACGCAATCCGTTTTCAATCATCTGAACATGGCAGTCAGACAATAATCATCTGTACTTATAAACTTTAAGAAAAGCGTCCCATCTCATCCCAGTGCAAAATGTAATGCGCAGGATCCGGCTATAATGTTACATGCAGGACTTCCTATAATTTTCAAAGACTCCGCAACAAACATGTAATAGCCATCAAGTATTCCCCATCGAGAAAGTCTCCCAATGTTTTACCACTCTAACTTCTGCCACGCATCTTTGACATGCTGTACTCGAATCATGATGTCCTTTCCTCTAAGACTAAAAAGAACGCGCTTTAGGCGGAAGTGTTTCTTCGTCAAAACCTTTCCCAACTGTTCATGTATCATAAGTGTAAACGCCCTTTCTACACAGAGTTGGGTCAAAAATATTCTTCTTTTAATGGCAGACCTTTAAGGACAATCGCCAGCGACTCTACTGATCCCATCATGTGCTGCATAGAGTCATAAAAAGACAATGTTATTTAAAGTGAAACACATGTACGTTTCTGATTGAATGTGCAATACATGACACCCTGAAGGCGTGTCTACTGCTTTTCAATTATAAGGTGAGAGTCGTAACCTCGCAAGTTGTGAAAGAATATAGGCACGGCCAGTCGGTGTTTAAACTTTATTAAGATTGCAATTTACTATGTCTGCATCCTCTGAACAATGTGATCAAGTCCTCTTACTGTCGGATTTGTTTGCTTCTTCACTGAGTTCTAAACCACAAATCCAACAAGATGGCTGAGTCCTACAGTTCTTGGTCTTCAGGCGTCATTAAGATATTCCAGAAAAATTCAGATTATTAGAACAAACATTACGCACGTGGCTGCATGCGCTGGTAAAAATCTTCTAGCGCATTTGGTCCTCTATATAATTCTGGCGTTGAATGGGCGCCATCTACCTGACAACGATGAAAGCAAATGAACAAATCTGATGATTACTCACAAAAGGCTGTTTATTTGGAAGTTACTGGTGGTTGGCCCTCATAGAACAATGATTGATTCGAAGTCTGCGTAAACAACATAGGACTATTTGCATCCGTTTTTCCAGTTCTTAAAACTAACTTACTGCCTCTGGGGGCGTAATTAGTTCTTATTACAGTCAACTGGCCATACAATTTTCCTTGTGTCGCTCGCGCTTGTACAGAAGGAATTCTGTTAAACATTTTCTGCAGAATTCTATGTTTATTTTTTGCTTGAAGTATGCGTCAATAATCTACTCATTGTTCGTATCAATGTGTAATGCGGTACCCCCCGCTGGTGAAAACATCAGTAGTAAGTCCACATGTTTTTGTCTGGCTCGCCAATGGGTTGGACTGTTCTTGGACACTTTAATGGGTTTCGTAGATTGTTTCCTCATCCTATGTGTAGATATTGACAGTTATTGGTTTGTTTGGTTCTTCAAACTGATCAATTTTGTTCACGCTAACAGGAAAGGATATTCCATCGAAGTTAAGATCATTAAGAAATCCCAATAGTTAGACACTCTTCTCTGCGTTTTTGCGGGCGTAAGCAGCCTTGCGAGAACACACCACATGAAACATTTGTTGTCTTTTATTCTTTATGTTTAGAAACGTTTTTTGCAACTAATGCTGGTGGCAGCGGAATGTAAGCCTTCCAACAACGGTGCATATTAGCCTGTTTTAAAATCTAACTCTAAACTTTTCGCCCTCTGACCAACCAGAGCCTCCTTTATTGGGCTTTTTCTGCGGCCACATCAAACTGGAAAGCGTTGGTCTGCCCAACCGGTTTAAGTCATTATGAAAAGAATAGTCTCTGTTTTAGTTGAGACCCAGACTCTAGATTTCTTCATTTATTTTATATGCCATTTAAAACAGCAAACATTACTTTAACTGCGGGTCTATTGTTAGTTTTAACTTTGGAACTTGAAATTGCATGTACAACGCTTGCCCAAATATGCTTGCGGGATCAATAACTTCTAAATCAATATCATTCAGTGCTCTGGATAAATTTTCTTGCATTCCCTTCAAACAATTTCGTCTGGACCTTCATATTTTATCCATGCTGATTTTTCTTTTCTAACTCAAAATATTTATTTAAATTAAAAAAAAAATACTTAATCAGAATCAATATCGATGGTCTTTTTGCGCTTGGACTCATAAACTAAAGTATAAAAAAACCCTTGACGTTGTTAATGTGAGCTGTTTAGAGCAGATTTAATGTTTCGTTTACTTTTTTTTTAAACTTTCCCTTTTTTTAAACTGTTCGGGGTCTGGCTGTTGAAAAAACTTGTCCTTGCCTTTCTTTGAAGATCAAACTTTTGTCTTTTGTAGTCATTAAAATCAGCCTGTAAACGACTAAATTCTTCATCCGTGATGTTTGAGTCAGCTAGTGCTTTATTTATTATAAGATTAAAGGAACTAAGTTTAGCTGTTATTAGTTGAACCATGGCTGTGTGCTTTTGGAGTTTGTTTTTATTTTTTTGCTAGCAGCATTTACAGCTAATGAGCACAGGCCGAGAGCTAAAGACAAACCGCCTAGAGGTAAAGCTGCGGGTGCGCCTATGCCCGTTGCTAAAAGACCAACACTCGTCCCTGCCAAAACAGACTTATAGTCGATGCTCCAGTATTAACATAGGTAACAGCATTAAAGACAGCAAAACCTTCTTTTGGCTTTGCTGTATTTTGGAAAGGTCCTGCTCTAGTTTTTTATTGCATTTGTGTAATGTTTGTTAATCTAAGGTTTTTACTTCAGGGTGTTCTACAGCCGCAGAGACGACCCTGGGTCAATGTTGCCTTCTATAACACAGAGTTGCCTACTATCTCAAATTTAGGTACTTTTGGATAATGCGAACAGACATGCTTTTTTAAAAATAAAAACAATTTTGTATTTTATTTCTTTTAATCTGTTTTTTTTTTTCAATATTCAGCTGCGCAAACATATATTAAAAACAAATACACGTTAAGTGGGTTTGTCGGCCTCTTTTTCTTTTTCAATTTGAAAGTTTATTTTGTCTTTAAACCCCTTCCCCCTCCCACTTCCATACAACTCATTATCCTCTGTTGACCTTAGGTCAATCCATAAGCCGTATTTCGTTGTTAAATAATCATCGAGTCTAACACTGTAAAGATGTAGATCTTTAGACACAAGGCCAACTGTTGGATTCTACACCCCCCACCCCCGAACAATTTTTTTTATTTCATCAAAATGTTGATAAGGTTTAAGCCCGCTAGCGTAGAATTGGTTAGGACCCACCCTCAATTGTACATTGCACTTTTGTTATTTTAGGATTAAAAAACTTTTCAGTTTGTCTTTTGAATGGTTCTTCATCTTCACACAGCAATAAAATACCTTTAAGTGATCTGCTGTGGTGCGAAAACTAAAATTCCATATAGTGTCTGCCCTGCTTTTTGGGGTATGTTGAATGATGATGCACTCTTTCGTAATATATTACTAATTGTGACTGATATTGTTGCCCAATCACCTTGCTAAATTAGAGTGGCTAACAACGTCAAACTCTAACGAGATGTCAGAAATGCTGTACATTGCTTCAGTGTCTGTAGATAGAATAACATGTTTGTAGTCATTAAAGTTTTGTTCATAGACAATCTGTCTTTTAACGCTCCTTGAAAGTAGGGGGCATGCGCTTTTTTAAAAACTCAAAATCTAAGGGTAGGAAAAGCGATTACCATACGCATAAATTACAGCTAAAGCCTTTTTGCTGCTTTTAGCATCTGCAGGGACTTCGGCGTTATTCTAAGTTTTAGTGCTTCTTCAATTTTCGATTCCTTGAAATGCAAGATCATCCCTTTCATTCGCGGTTAGCCATAGATCAGAATAGGTTAAAAAATGTCTGCATTGTGTAAAGAAAATACTTCTTGCCCCTCAAGTTTTACAGAAATTTTCTTAACGATTGCCCGCTCCAGATTCTGTACAACTGTTCTGTTGGGGTCTGTTTCTGATGTGAGTTCTATTTTGAAAGTAAGACGCGCAGAGCCTGGCACAATCACATCATCCACTCCTAGTGTCTGGAAATCTAACAGTAAGAATTTGATCCGCCTCAATAGTAGATGGATTATTTGGAACAGTAATATTCCGTTTATTTCCCTTCACGCCATGGGGCTCTTTCAGTCTTCTATACGGGTTGAGAATCGAGCCACATATTTGTGACATTTTTATAAAACAAAATAAAAAAGTTAATTATTTAAAACATGGCGGGAATTAACTTTGAAGATTTAGCTGTTTTGGATGCTGGAGACGACATGAGTGAAACGGCTCCTTTGATACAGCATCGCTCAAACGCTCTCATTGCAGCGTGAATTAACAGAAAGTACGGCCGGAGCATTTTATAAAAGTTTAGGCATAGAACCTGAAGTTTTAGACCCTAATGATTTTGAAGTAAAAGGTGGCCATTTGTTTGTGAAAAGCGGCCCCAGCCAAGAACAACTTGTTCAGCTTACAGATAAACGAGACCCATCAAGGTTTGTAAGTATGAATACAATTAAACACAGGCTCAGTGCAAGCGAGCGGAATCGCCTAGGCATTGTTAAAACCAAAATTAGATAGGGAATCAGTTGCTAAACTTCAAAACCCGCTAAAAAAAACCCCCAACAGATCCCCAAAATATAGAACTTCAAGATTTAGGTCAAACATTAGACGAAACAATAAATACAATATCAGAAATCACTGAAGAAGAAACAGCATTAAAAACTATAGATGATCCGCCGCTACGAGAAATAACAGCTGTTATACTGCTTTAAGAATAACCAGAGATGAATTAAAAACCTATTTAGCAAAACTGGATGAACTAAATGAGGATATAGAAAAAGAGAAAAAAAAACTCGCTGAGGCTGACGACGCCAACTTAGGGCGTGATGTTAAAGAAAGAATAAAACAAAGACTAAAAGATCTTAGTAAACAAAGATCATCAACACTAGAAGTGTTGTCTGCTATCCAAGAACAATTCCGAACTCAAGTGAGCAGAATAAGAGAAACTATCCATAGAATCTTATATGAAAACACAACGCTAGCAGAACGAATACGAACACTGTTTAGAGAGCAAGGTGTCACATTAGCGAGCGTTATAACGGCTTAGGATTTGCAATAAGTACACTGGTGATGGCTATTACAGGCGGCGGTGGAGGTCAAAGTTCAGTGCCTCCATCGCCATCACCTCCATCACCCCCTGATAAATCATGGGTAAAAAAACAACTTGATCATCTTGCGAGTTTATTAAAAAAATTAGCCGGTAAAGCTATAGACTCTTTACCAGGTATATTAGGAGGTAATTGTTAGCTGGCTTTTGTCTACTGCAAGCAAAGTAGTTGGCTTTATGGCTGAGCACTTATGGGCATTAGTTCTCTTAATAGTTGGGTTACTATTTAGTAAGATAAAGGCCAAGTAATCCTAGGGCAGTTAATCCAATAACAAGTGCTGTCTTTTCATATTCATGGTCATTACTTTTTTTGCGGTCTTCAACGGTCTTTGGGCTTTGGACCTCAGGGATTGGATGACTTAATCTTGGGGGGTCATCTTGTTTTTTTTATTGTTTGCAATATTACTGGCTCAGAATTTATGTCGTTTTGTCCGACCTTCTGTTCATTACCTGCCACAAAGATTTCATTGTTGTAGTTTATTATTGTTCCTATCTGGAGTCTGAGGTCAGAAGGTAGCATATATAAACCAGTGCCAACAGCAAAGTCTACTTTCGATCTTCCTATTGTAAAACATGTTGGTACCTTTTAATACTTGAAGGCAAATCAACTGTAGAATTAATGGCGTCCTCTAAATTTGCTAAGTATTGTTTTTGTGCATCAAAGCCAGTAGAAGGATTAGTTATGCCCGACCTTGTCTGTGCTTGCGAACCTAGCAAACACCAAACGTAAGTACGAATAGAGTCGTTTATTCGTTCTATTCCTGCTCTAGTTAGGCCTTAGAAGTGTCTAAAATAAATGTTGTCCATGCTGTTTTATGCTCTTGCTCTATGGACCCGAGGTGAACGCCTGTGCCTGAAGAGAAAGATGTGTAAGGAGGATCCCAGTCATAGTTATACTTTCTGTGCACGCCCCAAAAATAAGGGTGCCTAAGCCATGATTGCGGTCCAACTTTTGTCTAAGGTCTGTCTTAACATTAATATTGAATTCGTTACAAATCCTTTCAAAAGCCTTCATGTCTATTCTGTTGCTAAATGGATTAAACGTTTTGTCATTTGGTAATGGTGCTTGCAGTTCAGTCAAAATACGCCTGAAGGTGTAATAAAAATGAAATCTGTACACTGACCTCACCAAAGGATCAGGATGATTTAAATGGTCAGCATACGATACTCCACACCCAGTTGATGCACAAAACACAGCAAAGTTTAACTGGTTCTGATAAAACTGCATCGGATGACTGAACCACACTTTTGCGATGTAGTCTTTTTTAATAGGGGGGTTATGATATTTGGCCAATGGAGTACTGACCTTTACTTGAAAGGTGTCAGTCTGGGTCACAGAAATGTCAATAGTATCAGTTGTTATTTTTTTTAAGATTGTAGCGCGGCCCAACAGAATATTTTGCATCAGTATATTTAAACGCACTCATTTTTATTTCGTTTAAAAATGTTTGTAACAATAACAACTCAAGACCGTCCTTCGTTTTTAGAACATGCTATTGATAACAATTGCGGAACCAGAACGGTCGCGCTCATGAAATATTTTACAAAGTCGTATGGTTTAATATAAGCAAAGCCAAGGAGAATAACAAGATTCTAAAAGTTACCAAATCAGGGACCAAAATTAGCCAGTTAACAATACCTGATGGTTATTACGGGTTTTGCTCACTAAAGAAGCAATGAGTAACTTTGACATTACTCTCAAACTTAACAATGCAAATCTAAAAACAATGTTAACATTCAAGCCTGAAGAAGTATCTTACTTTTTTGATAGAGAGCTAGCTAAAATGCTAGGCTTTACAACTAGCAATCTACCCATCATAGTTTTAGTGCTGCGCCAGATGAAACTACGTTTGAGGGGGAAAAGTCGCTCGATCTTGCATTACATTCATTACTCTATGTTCATTTGGATGAGCTGAGCACTGATGAAAACTTATATGATGGAAGGCCCTCAACTGTTTTAAGAGCTCTTCCATCAGGGAAAGCTGCATATTGCGATTATGAAATTATACAATTCCCTAATTTACAGTTTAAAGATTAGTTTGTGGTAGGGTTGGATCATTTAATATAAAGATCACAGACAAAACAGGAAAAGTCGTAAAATGTGATAACCTGCACATTGTTTTGGAAATAAAATAATAAACTGTATTAAAAAATGTCACGGGGGCCAGAAGAACCGGGAGTTACATTAGCACCTGTAAGGCGTATAACCTTAAAATTTTAAAAGACCTTGCAGACGTTGCGGACTTTGAACAGAATGGTGAGATAGGCGCTTTTGTATGGTTTTGAGTACACTAAAGATGGTGATTATAAATGCAAAGAGGTTGGCAAGAGCAAAAAGTTTCCTAAACTAGAACAGCTGCGCAATCTAGAAGCAAATAATGTTGGCAGTATGAATATAAAATAGTTCGAAAACCTGACCTCAAATGGCACTTAGAACCATATTTAATGGGACATAAAATTTGAATTCATAAGCCCATTTACATTTTTTAGCCGTCAAAAAAGTTTCAGAAAAGCATTCAACTCTGGCCCTTTACATGTAAGTCTTATGCCAGACGACAATAGTCGGAAAGAGATTGAAATAAAGCCGTATGGGAATAAACAGTACATCCCCCACAGAAGAGAAACGGTTTTAAAGGATGCTTCTACAAAATTACAGTTCATTCCACAAATGAAATTAGGAGATGCGTTCACAATGATATTTGAAATTTCTGTCTTAAAAGATAAGGGGAGGGATGGGGTTGTGGGCGTTAGTGACGTCCTTCTAAAAGGAATTCTAATTAGCTGGCAAAACTTAGACGTTGAAAAACTTAAAGTTACCGTCGTCATTCTTCACAATGGTGAGGATATTAAGGTCATAACAACAAGCAACAAAATCAATATTAGTCTAAATAGAAACAATCTTACAGAACTAAATTGATTAATCTTACGCATTTAGGCCTCATAGGATTTTATTATAACTGAACAGGTTTTGACGGAGAGCATGATAAAAATAATAACTGGATTAGATTAAATTCTGTTATAAAATATGGAGCAGTTAACTTTATGACAAAACCCCTCATTGTTCATTGATTTGTGGACAGGACTGGTTGTGGGAAAACATTTTTTATCTCGACCCGTTACAAACAGTTTATCGTTATAATTTTGCTCATATTGTGATTTTCTGCACAAACACTTAAATGGAACAAAGCATATTATGATAGAGGTTTTATATGGACGGATGATGCCATATTTTTAGTTGATCCCAGCAATAAATTGAGTGAAATGTTTAGAAGCCTTTTTTAGACTGTTTGAGGGAACGCAGACATATTTAGTATAGTGACTGTCGGCAGAAAAGACATAGTTAAAAAGAGAAAAACTTTGTCAAAACTAGCTTTCAGTGGAAGACATGCTGGGATAAGTGTGTGGATTTTATGTCAAAAAATATAACTCCGTTTTAAAGACTTTAGAGAACAGTTAAAGACTGTAGTTTTTTTCACATGAAAGACAGAGACGCATTTGATGAATGTATGCGTGAAAATGATGTTATTGAAAATGACCAGAAAAACACAGGATTAAACAAAAACTAAAATCTGAAAAGTTTAGTAAATTAGTATTGAAAACAGATAACCCTACACAGTATGTTTGTTTGTAGATAATCGTTATTTTTTTGGTTATTGAAGTCTTACCTGTCAGAGAACGTAGAAACACGGATTTCTGGAGTCGCCCCGGTCGAAACTGGTTGAGACCGGGTGAGCCAGAATCCGTGTTTCTACGTTCTCTGATGGTCTGAAAGGAAACCAACAGTGGGATAGAGAGTATCAACCTGTAAATGATAATAATGAAGACAGTGTTCATCATATGGTGAAGATGGGGAGCACAAACCACTTTATCTTTTACATCATGCCGTGTCATGGTCACATATGACATATCGCGGTGTCATAGAGACGACCGTTGGATAGGACGTTGGTAACGTTTGCCGAAAATGAAACACATTAAAATGCATCAGGCAAAAATACATTCACTGACCCATTCAAACAGGTCAAAGCGTGTTACCAGAAACGCAGCATATTATTTTTGTTTGTTTCTTTCTTTGTTTTTGTTCAAAGTGGATATTGCATTAAAAAAAATCATTAATGATAATAATGATACTACTACTACTACTACTACTACTACTAACAATAAGGATAATAGTAGTAGTAGTAGTAGTAGTAGTAGTAGTAGTAGTAGTAATAATATAACATAATAAATCGCCTTGCTAAAGGTTCTAGGCGCTAACAATCCACACTCTCGTGTACACAAACAGGCTGCCTACCTGGGTAGTCATGGCTGAAGAGCTGCCTGCCGAGGCTTCCTTCAGTCGTTTCCCATGTCATCCGGTCAATATCATTCGCTCAATTTCTTCACTTCCTTCATTCTTTCATTTCTCACGCAGGGTGCATGTTGTGTGTAACGTGTCATCCATACCAAAGGCCAAACTGCCCTTCTCATCCGAAAGTTGGTGATGAGACTTTACGGGTGTGCCAGATGTTATGCATGTGTTGTGGTTCTATGCTCACAACAGAGACTTGTCCTCACAGGAGTCCCAAACAGAGCACCTTGCGTTCATTTTCGGCTCTTTTGTAAGTTAATCACGAACATGTGTATTATAATTAATGCACTGAGAATGAAATCTACTGCCTGCAAAGAAAGAATTCTTAGAAAGTGTTACAATTTAAAAGGGAGACAAGAGTGGAGGAAATTTTGCGAAAGACGTAATGGCAATAATGACGACTTGCAAGCCTCTTTTTACTTATCACTTTTAGATCTTGCATTTTTGGTTAATGTAGTGCTATTGTTGATACATCTAAAACATTTGTAAAGTGTACGTATGTCTAATTATTCAGTTTTGTGTTCGGATCGATTGACAATGTGATTTGAATATTCAAATTTATGTTAGAATGCTCACCAGGTCTCTGTACGTTGCTAGTGCATTACTGAAGGTTCGGGAATGTTGTAGAAGCTGATCGAATCACATTCGCATAAGCTTGTCGCAATTTTATTGGTTTACCTTACCAATACGCAGAATATTCTAGAAAAGAATGATCGAGTATTTTCGTGAGAAAGCTCTGTAGATTACATATAAAAGGCTGTGCGACTGAAGGAGAGAGAGAAATGAGAATTGTCGAAGAGTTCTAGTCATTGTCGAGCATAGAAGTGTTCGAGTGTTCATTGAATTTGAGTCTAGTCGAACAGAAGCTGCCATTAGCAGAATAATTGCTGCTGCATGTACGATTGAGTTCTTGTACGCTTATTGAACCTGAAGGTCAGTGGATTGTTTTCTTTTGTTCTTACATTCTTCAACGTTTGGAAATAAAAGGATCATTGTCCTGTCAATACCACCTGGTGTATTTCGTTGTATGCAAGGTGAACACCTACCACAGGATCCACGACGATCTCTTACAGGCTACTGCACCTACCTTTTCCTGGGGAAGTCAGCGGTCTAACGTGTAACAGGAAGAAAAGATTTTTGCGATTAAACACAGTGATGCACCCTCCCTTTACCACTGAATTAATGCACGCCACAGATTCTTTTGATTTTCACACATTCAGTGAAAACTGGATCAGTGCCTCAGTCCGCACTATCACTGGTCAAGTCCATTATCGCACGATTGGTGGAAGGAATTTGCTGAAAACAAGCACTAGCTGGAGCTGGCAATGTGATGAACAACACGTGCCATGTGCATGGTGGTGAGAGAGAAGTAGGCTGCACCTGCCAGGGAGCGTGCATTGCTGTAAGCTTAAGCCCAGCTCAGAGCGTAGGACACCACGTGCGTGTGTTCACACACAGATCTTTGGTTTATAGTCTCAGTCAAAGAACTCTTTCAGAACGGAGTCAGAAACAATATTAACTCTGAGCAACAAATCTCCCAGTAGGGAAACGGCCAGGCAGAGATTTGAACCCGCAACCCCAGGATCACCAAGATTATGAGTCCAGTGCTCTACCTACTGAACTACTCCAGCCCCTGATACTAACAGTAGTGTAATCAACACTACACATTTTCGAACGTTTTGAATCGATTCATATTTCGCACACACCCACACCCAGCTGCCCACCCACCCACCCACACACACTCTCTGTGTGTGTGTGTGTTGTGTGTGTGTGTGTGTGTGTGTGTGTGTGTGTGTGTGGTGTGTGTGTGTGTGTGTGTGTGTGTGTGTGTGTGTGTGTGTGTGTGTGTGTGTGTCTGCCTGCCTGCCTGCCTGCTTCTTTTTAATTGTGTGATGTGTCGGTTTCAGTGTTACTTGTTACATGTGAAGGAGGGGTCACCTAGTCCGGGTACAGTTTTTAGGCTTCTATCTTCGTTATTTATGGACACGTCGTCTTTAACTTCGTTATATTCTTAACATTATGCGAAAAGTCTAGAGAGTGCTCGAAAGACTTTTAAAGTTTGGCAGTGCGCTATTTTCTGGAATGATACAGTATGGGAATTGCTTTAAAACTTGATTCTTGTAGATTCTTATGTGTGCCTTTTTAATTGTAACATCCATGGAATGTGCTAAGAAAAGGGTTGACAAATATTGATTTCGGAAGGCATATACATGAACACATCCAAATGAAATTCGTTTTCTTTATAAAACGGAAGAGTAATCAAACTTTACACTTCACTGATATATTTAAGACTCATCTCTTACGTTAAACTAATGTAACTGCTATTTCAGTCGAATTCTATTCACAATTCTGCCGTACTTAACTTCATGAACGCCTTCGGATGCCTTCTCTGCTGATTTATGCGTGAGTTGTATAGGTGTACTGCGTTGCATTGCAGGGAAAGTAGAGAGAGACCTGGTAATAGAAGATGTGAAGGAAGAAGAGGACGTCAAGGGGAATCAGAAGGCAGTCAAGCTCTACCAACATGACACCTCTCAGGGTCAGCTTCGTCTCAGCACGGTTTATGACCTTGTACCCTAAACTTCAAACCAGGTCACATGGGGTAAATCAGATGATCTTCCGAGTCCACTCTGTCTGGATCAGCTGTGATTTCAAAAGCACGGAAGCAGGGTTTAGAACAAGGAGTAAAAACGAATGATTCTGATTGAACATACTGTGTCATACGAAAGCTCACATCTACAGCAATGAGAAGTACGCCAGTCTGGCCAGCAGCTTGAGAGACTCCGGCTTCCAGACCCAAATCCTCGCTGCAGATGTTGGGGCAAGGGATTTGTAGACTGTCCAGTTAATGATTTAATAAATCAGCTCGAGATTTCAGGTAAGAAGTGGACCAGACCCCTGAAGGCAGTGGCAGAGGTAGAGGCAGCTGAGAAGAGTTCCGACTGGATCTGGGACACCAGGAACAAGCATGAGCTCCATATCACTCACATTTTCCAGATTAGAACAGGTGTCCAATGGCAGTATATGTAAGGTAATCGTCTATAACGACACGCCTTAAAACATTAAGTGGCAAGACAAGATTCCAGACACTGAATCCTCACTTGTGTTGGCCTGCCTAGCATCTTCACTATGATGCATTCACAGCTTCGCTCGTGATTCAGTGAGCAGCGCTCGAGGCGTTAGGACGTGTCGACCAGAGCTCGTGCACTCTGCTTCAACTGAATGTTCACAGCTGAACTTTGAACTTAGTCGTTCTCTTGCCACCTTAGTTTTTTGTTTCGTTTTATTTTTGATTTGTTTGCTCTGCTTTTTTTCCCCATCCGCCTCTGTTTTACTCTGGTTTTTCTTTTGTTTGGGTTCTCGTGATTTCTTTCTGGACACTTTTAGCTAAGATGCCGGGAAGAATACTGCCGGTTTTTGTGCGAAATGAGGACATCCCTGATGCAATCAATCAGCACCCGTCAGTGCTCAGTGTGTGTTTCTGATGCAATCAATCAGCACCCTTCAGTGCTCAGTGTGTGTTTATGCAATCAATCAGCACCTGTCAGTGCTCAGTGTGTGTTTATGCAATCAATCAGCACCCGTTAGTGCTCAGTGTGTGTTTATGCAATCAATCAGCACCCTTCAGTGCTCAGTGTGTGTTTATGCAATTAATCAGCACCCGTCAGTGCTCAGTGTGTGTTTATGCAATCAATCAGCACCCGTCAGTGCTCAGTGTGTGTTTATGCAATCAATCAGCACCCGTCAGTGCTCAGTGTGTGTTTATGCAATTAATCAGCACCCTTCAGTGCTCAGTGCGTGTTTGGCTGCGGAAAAGACAAACGGACAAGGATCCATTTTAGGGGCTCAAGAAATTCATTGTTTATGGAGAATTTATCCCACAACAGCGGAAGCACGTAACTTACTACGTGTGCAATGTATGTGTTTGAGAGGCGTGACTCTAAGTGTGTGTGACACTAACCCTTTTCTTCTGTGCAATGGTTCTGGTCTGGAAAAACCAAGCACTAAACTATGGGTTGATGACATACCCATCTCTGTGGCCGATTCCGAGATCGCGCTCGCTCTGTCGAAACTTGGGTGTGAATTGCGCTTCAACATAAACACTGAACGTGCAAGAGACGCAGATAATAAGCTTACTTGGTTTCTGACTGGGCGGGGGTTCGAAATCATTACAGTACCAGCAAAAACTTTAGACAGATCAGTGAAAGTGAATATATTCACAGCACGGTTATTCCACAAAAAACAGAAGCAAGTCAAAACTACCCCCATATGCTCTAACTGCCTTACGTCTGGCCATCATAGATCTGTTTGTCAAAAGGATGTGGTGTGCCGGGTGTGCAAGAAGCCCGGACACAAAAGGGGACAGGGAATGCCAGCTAACCACTTCTGAGTCTGCCGATGTTCCCTCCTCTTCCAAGACAGCCATTGACCCTCCCCCCCCCCCCCCCTTACCAAGACAGCCATTGACCCTCCCCCTCCAAGACAGCCACTGACCCTTCCCGTCATCGTTCACTTCGGAGCCAGTCAGCTCGACCCCCATGGTGCCGCCAACAGTCAGCGAAGCCCGAAGTCTAAGAGTGGGCAGGGCAGGTAGAGAGGGAGGTGAGCAGAGCGTCAGAGCACTCTGGTCGGTTTCAGCAGTGTCAGCGATCATCGCTCTCGTTTGGACAGTAGCAAACGACGTCGCTGAGTGGACAGAGACAGAGAGCACTACCACAGATCCGCTAGACCAGCGAAGCATTCCAGGACGGATAACTTCGTATGTGTTCTTCTAGAGGTTGTATTCAGAGTTTGATTTACGTTTTTTTATTCTTATTTTTTCTAGAATTTTCTTACTTATTTTGCCCAGTTCAGATTTAGATGGATTTATTAGTCTACATGTTGGATTGCTGTGAAAGTTAGGCTTATGATCTTTGAGTGTTATAAAGGCTTCTTTTGTTGCTGCTGCTTCTACCCTGTCACTTAGGTCTATGCGATGCACAAGTTCTTTTTCTTTAATGCGGATACTGTCATGTATACTTTCGTCGGATTTTTTGTTAGTTTTTCTGAATGTTTTTATCAAGGAGTTGGGAGTATTCATTTGGTTCCATTTTGTAGTAATTACTAGTTTTATCAGCTTCACACATAACTTTTTGTCATTTTGTATTTGTTTTATTTGATTTTTTTTATTAAGAAAATAATTTAAAAAAAACGTAAAATCAAACTCTGAATACAACCCTGGAAGAACACATACGAAGTTATCCAATGGTTAAAAAAACTCAATAAACAAAGTAATAAAGTATTCATCACATTCGACATAGTAGACATAGTAGACCATCCATAGACAAGGAACTACTCACCAAAGCTCTGAAATTTGCTAGTAACCACACAGACATAACAGGGTCAGAAATGGTAACCATTCTCCACACCATGAAAACGTTACCACAGCAAAAATGAAACCTGGATCAAGAAAACAAACAGAAATTCAACATTTGACGTAACCATGGAATCATATGATGGTGCAGAAACATGCGAACTGGTCGGACTGTTCATGCTGTCCAACATCAAGAAACAACTTGGAAAGCAAGTTGGACTATACAGAGACGATGGCCTTGCTGCACTAACCAACAACCCAAGAACCATTGAAAACAAGAAAAAATAACTATGCAAAGTTTTCCAAAATCATAACTTAAAAATCACCATCGAAGCAAACAAAAAGGTAGTGAACTACTTAGAGACATAACACTTGACTTCAACAACCACATATATAACCATACAAGAAACCTAATGACACACCTATTTATGTAAACATCAAAAGTAACCATCCATCATCTGTATTAAAGACCATAGCCAATGGCATAAACAAGAGACTATCCAATATGTCATGCAACGAAAGAGTATTTCAACAACGCAGCAGTAGAATACCAAGAAGCACTGCAAAAAAGTGCTTATAATTATAAACTACAATACAACCCAGATAACAACATGAACAAAAGCAAGAAAAACAGGAAAAGAAAAAATCATATGGTACAACCCCCCATGCGACGGGAAACTTTAAAACAAACACAGGGAAAGAATTCTTTAAAATCTTAACATCACCGTTCCCAAAAGAACACAAACTGTCTAAAATATTCAACAAAAACACCGTCAAACTGTCATATTCATGTATGCCCAACCTCAAAAATCTAATTGATGCATCCAACAAAATGAAAACCAACACAGCAAGAAGGGTGAAGAAAGGAAATCTTGCAATTGCACCAAAAAAGAGCAGTGCCCCCTAAGCAATAAATGCCTCTACAACAATATTGTATACCAAGCCACTGTGACATCAGAAAATGAAAAAGAAACATATATAGGGATTACTGAAAACCACTTCAAAACCAGATATGCAAACCAGTCATTCAATAAAAAAAAATACAAAAACCAAACAGAACTGAGCAAATACATTTGGAACTTAAAGATGCAAAAAAACTATAATATATTCCTGGAAAATCATAAAAAGGGCATCACCATACAGTAATATTTCAAAAAGATGCAACTACGTTTAACTGAAAATGGCTAATGCTATGTAAACCACACTTAGGAACTTTAAACACTAAAACAGAATAGTAAACAACTGCAGGCACAAATGGAAATCGTTGTTAGTGAACGCACCCCGAACAACAACCTGAAAACCTTAAACAAAACACGAGCAACTAACCCGCACGTGAAAGCAGTTACAACTGGGCCCCACACGCTATATAACACCGGCGGTGGGTGACCCAAACATCATCCTGAAGAGAGCCAAGAGAGCTTGAAACAAATTTGTAGATTGTTAATACTCCTTTTAATACTTGATCTTAACAAATGTTGCTCCCCAAGGGGTCGAGCGCTTTTAAACAGAGGCAACATATTGTATGAACATCAAAAACTCTGAGGGTGAGGATTGCACTATTAGACTGGAAAGAGAGTGAAGTAGAGCGAGACTTGGGAGTGTTGGTGGACAAGGACCTAGTTTCAAGAACCATGTGGCACAAGCAACGGCAAAGGCCAATAGAATCGTTGGGGTCATCAGAAGGTCCTTTGATCACCTTACACCAGAAACCTTTGTCCAACTCTATAAGTCCCTTGTGAGGCCAATTCTGGAGTGTGGTCACGCGGTATGGCAGCCAAGATTCAAAACCCTGTGTGTGGATCTGGAGGATGTTCAAAGGCGAGCAACAAAACTCATTGGCCCCTGAAAGAAAAATCATATTCAGAGCGCCTAGCAGTACTTAAGCTGCCAAGCCTGGAACACCGCAGAAATAGAGACGACATGACTGACACTTTCAAGTTCATGCATGGCTTATATGACACGGACAGACCTCAATTCCAGCTCCACCAAGGTAGAGACACTAGAGGGAACTCTCTAAAATTGAGAAAGGACATTGCAGACTAAACATGTGTTCTAACTTCTTTGCGCAGCGAGTGGCGTCCACATGGAACAGTCTTCCAGATAGTGTTGTGACGGCCCGAGCATTAGTGCTTTTAAAAGAAGACTGGATGCCCACTGGGAAAGTCTGCCAAACAAATTTGACCCCAGCTGTTACAATTAGACTGCTTTTGCCATGCCACGCACGCAAGTCTAGTTTGAACAGGAGTGGTGAACAGGCCTTGTAAAAAAGGCCTCAAACACCCAATACATCAAGTAAGTAAGTAAAATCATTTTAGGCTTTTCAGTTATATTCATCCTATATATATACATACTGAACAACATTAAAAACGCACCGTTTTGATTTGCCGATTTCCCATTTGAAAAAAATGTGTATTTGGATTTGGTATATTAACACAATTTTTTTAAGGGACACAGATTCACACTGCCTCGGTTTTTCCGCGCTTGCCAACGTTCGTGTGCGCCACGTGCAACTCACCCAAACACTTTTTTTGCCACTGGGGCCGAGACTGAACGTAGCTCATCTGTTTCTTTGTCTCAAATGATGAGTTTGAAGTCATGCCGACTGGAAAACGGTAATCAGTTGTCATTCGACCAGGCGAAGTGGTCCGAAAACAATGCCGCGACTGTCTATGCAAGAACGCGAGCGAGCCATTGGAATGTTGATGGTCGGCATGTCATCGAGAGAGACAGCCAGACAACTGAACTGCAGTCACTCTACAATTGTAAGACTATCACAACGTTTGGCAGCAACTGGTTCCACCACTGATCGGCGCTGAACGGGCCAACCTCGTGTTACCACACCAGCGCAGGATCGATACATTCGACAGCTTTATCTTCGTAATCGATTCCTTACAGCAGCAGAAACATGTCGCCAGGTGGTTGGTCGACGGGGTCCAGTGTCTGGACAAACCGTTCAACGTCGATTGCAAGAATCAGGCTCAATGCAAGACGCCCTCATGTTGGCCCAGTCCTCACCGTAGACACCGTCAGCAACGCCTGCAGTGGGCCAACCAGCATCTGCCATGGAAACGACGTCAGTGGAGAGTTGTGCTGTTCTCTGACAAAAGTCGCTTTGCGTTATCTCATGCTGACGGGAGAATGAGAGTCTGGAGGCGTGTCGGGGAACGCTACGCCAACTGCTGCATGTTTGAAGCCGATAGATGGGGAGGGGGCAGTCTGATGGTTTGGGGGGCATTCAGTCATGACTACCGGACACCTCTGTACTTTTTTGACAACCATGTGAATGCCAACACGTACCAGCAGGTGCTGCAGAACCACGTCGTCCCACTGTTTGGCCAGCACCCGGAGCTGCAGTTCTTCCAGCATGATAATGCACGACCCCACACCGCAAGAGCCACCGCTGCGTTTCTCCAGGTGAACAACATTGCCGTGTTGCCCTGGCCATCTCTGTCCCCTGACATGGCTCCCATTGAACACGTCTGGGATGAGCTGGGGCGTCTTGTGGCCCGTGGAAGACGTCCACAGACTCTCGATCATTTGAGGCGCGCACTGACCGAGGAGTGGGATGGACTGCCACAGGCGTTCTTGCACAACCTTGTCTACTCCATGAGGAGGCGCTTCCAAGCATGCATCGGGGCAAATGGCAGACACACTCGGTATTAGAGCTCACGGACGGACATGCTCGTCATGGTGTACTTTTGACAGGGA
>CM031615.1:3006980-3014480 GCA_018398815.1 Conus ventricosus
ATTTGTCAAGTGTTAGTATCCTAAATCTCTTTCGTACATTTCCTAAACTTCAATATTGCTCGTTTTCGGTAATCGAGCTAATTCTTCAGGTAGCTTTAGTTCTTAATGGTTTTCTCGTTTTTCTTTCTCCCCACCTTCCAAAAACGCAATACTGCTCTTTGGCTTACAGGTAAAAAACAGCGCTCACCTATTTTCTTTTGTTTATATACTCCATCATAAGCTTGTAGTATTGCATATGATCCTCCATAACAAGAAGTTGTTCCTCTGTAAACAAAGCACGTCCGTCTCCATTGGAAGCCATGGCTAAAATGGCCGGCTCTTGCCGGCGTAGTAGTGTTGACGTGGAGTGTCACGTGGCAGTCTAGAATATTCGTGAACATTTGCTGATGTAATAATGGCAAGTTGCCCGCGGCGCACTTGGCCAGGTAAGAGAAGAAACGCAGTAAGCTCGCGAGGCATGGGTTTATTGATTTTTTGGTCACAACATAGGAAGACACACAGTTGCAAAACGAGCCGCTAGGCCTGCGCTGTGTTCTATCTAGCCGTGCATACGTGCTTGTGTGTGTGTGTGTGTGTGTGTGTGTGTGTGTGTGTGTGTGTGTGTGTGTGTGTTCTCGCGGTCGCGCGCGCGTGTGTATGTGTGTGTGTGTGTGTGTGTGTGTGTGTGTGTGTGTGTGTGTGTGTGTGTGTGTGTGTGTGTGTGTGTGTGTCTGCCCGCTCTCTGTCTGTCTGTCTGTCTCTCTCTCTGTCTCTCTCTTCTCTGTCTGTCTGCCGGTGATTCTCTCTCTCTCTCTTCCGCCACAGGAAAAGGCGGCTTTTAGGCCACTTTCGCCCAAAAACTCGGTGGTGAAGCAAGTGAGTTAGAATGAAGGTTTTCCTGTTCTCTGGCAGTCATAGCCTAGGCACCGGCTGAGCTCTCTGATCTGATCCTTTGTGTTCGTGTCTATGTCGCCTTTACTTTGTCGGCTAGGTCATTGTCCCCACACAGGTCAGACTGCCTCTCCATCTGTCCAGCGTCGCTCATTACCTGGCTGGCTCCAGGGACATTGGCTGGCTGCCATTGTGGGCATACAATGCTTCGTCAGCAACCGGTGAGGTCGTGTGTGTGTGGGGGTGGGGGGGGGTGGGGGTGGGGGTGGGGGGATGAAGTCGGCCGCTGATCTCGGAAATTTATGATGATGATGAGGAGGTGGTGGAATTTTTTTTTTATTTTTTATTCTCTCCGAATGAAGTGTTCCCTCGAGTTTCTCTCCTCTCTCTCTCTCTCTCTCTCTCTCTCTCCCCTCTCTCTCTCTCTCTCTCTCTCTCTCTTTGTGTGTTGGTGCGTGTGAGTGAGTACCTCTCCCTCCCTCTCTCTCCTCTCTCTCTCTCTCTCTCTCTCTCTCTCTCTCTCTCTCTCTCTCTCTCTCTCTCTCTTTGTGCATGTGAGTGAGAAACTCTCCCCCTCTCTCCATCCCTCTCTCTCTCTCTCTCTCTTTGTGTGTTGGTGCGTGTGAGTGAGTAGCTCTCCTCCCTCCCTTCTCTCTCTCTCTCTCTCTCTCTCTTTGTGTGTTGGCGCGTGTGAGTGAGTACCTCTCCCTCCCTCTCTCTCTCTCTCTCTCTCTCTCTCTCTCTCTCTCTCTCTCTTTGTGCATGTGAGTGAGAAAAATCTGCCCCCTCTCCTTCCCTCTCTCTCTCTCTTTGTGTGTTGGCGCGTGTGAGTGAGTACCTCTCCCTCCCTCCCTTTCTCTCTCTCTCTCTCTCTCTCTCTCTCTCTCTCTCTCTCTTTCTCTTTGTGCATGTGAGTGAGAAACTCTCCCCCTCTCTCCTTCCCTCTCCTTCCCTCACTCTCTCTCTCTCTCTCTCTCTCTCTCTCTCTCTCTCTTTGTGTGTTGGCGCGTGTGAGTGAGTACCTCTCCCTCCCTCTCTCTCTCTCTCTCTCTCTCTCTCTCTCTCTCTCTCTCTCTCTCTCTCTCTCTTTGTGCATGTGAGTGAGAAACTCTCCCCCTCTGTCCTTCCCTCTCTCTCTCTCTCTCTCTCTCTCTCTCTCTCTCTCTCTTTGTGTGTTGGCGCGTGTGAGTGAGTACCTCTCCCTCCCTCTCTCTCTCTCTCTCTCTCTCTCTCTCTCTCTCTCTTTGTGCATGTGAGTGAGAAACTCTCCCCCTCTGTCCTTCCCTCTCTCTCTCTCTCTCTCTCTCTCTCTCTCTCTCTCTCTCTCTCTCTCTCTCTCTCTCTCTCTCTCTCTTTTCTGTGTTGGCGCGTGTGAGTGAGTACCTCTCCCTCCCCCCTCTCTCTCTATCTCTCTCTTTGTGCATGTGAGTGAGAAACTCTCTCCCTCTGTCCTTCCCTCTCTCTCTCTCTCTCTCTCTCTCCTCTCTCTCTCTCTCTCTCTCTCTCTCTCTTTGTGTGTTGGCGCGTGTGAGTGAGTACCTCTCCCCCCTCTCTCTCTCCCTCTCTCTCTCTTTGTGCATGTGAGTGGAGAAACTCTCCCCCTCTGTCCTTCCCTCTCTCTCTCTCTCTCTCTCTCTCTCTCTCTTTGTGTGTTGGCGCGTGTGAGTGAGTACCTCTCCCTCCCTCCCTCCCTCTTCTCTCTCTCTCTCTCTCTCTCTCTCTCTCTCTTTGTGCATGTGAGTGAGAAACTCTCCCTCTCTCTCTCTCTCTCTCTCTCTCTCTCTCTCTCTCTCTCTCTCTCTCTCTCTCTCTCTCTCTCTCTCTCTTTGTGCATGTGAGTGAGAAAACTCTCCCCTCTCTCCTTACCTCTCTCTCTCTCTCTCTCTCTCTCTCTCTCTCTCTCCTCTCTCTCTCTCTCTCTCTCTGACTCGCTCTATCTCTCTCTTTCTCCCAACTCTTCCCCTCTCTGTGTGAGTGACTCTTGCTCTGTGCGTGAGTCTCTCTGTCTCTCATCATGTCTCTGTAAGTGAATAAGCCCCCACAACTCTCTCTGTGAGTGTGTTAGTGAGGGAGTCTCTCTCTCTCTCTGCCCTGCCCCCTCTCCAACCGCGAGCGCGCGCACGTGCGCGCGCGTGTAATAATAATAATAACAATAATAACAATGGTTTATTCAGTTTTTGCAGGCCCTCTGGCCCATATGAACAGGAGAACTGAATTGCACAATAATTAGCATGGAATAGGTGAGTTTGAAAGAGTATACCGACAAAGAAACAAGAATACACGGCAAAGTAAACGTTTACCTTACAAATCAGTTATAGACAGAGATTTCATTTCCTTAATTTTAGGGATTCAGTAATGTAAACTGCAACTTTGAATAACAATTCATTTGACATATTTCTGCCCAATAACTGTATCTTAAATTCCGATGGAAAACGATAATAATACAAGGGTATGAATTTCCTGCGAGGTGTGGAATATTTAGGACAAATTAACATGAAATGACATAAATCTTCAATACAATGACCATCACACTGTGTGTGTGTGTGTGTGTGTGTGTGTGTGTGTGTGTGTGTGTGTGTGTGTGTGTGTGTGTGTGTGTGTGTGTGTGTGTGTGTGTGTGTCCGTCATCAAGATAACTGGCATCAGCAGGGCAGCGCCTCTATAATGACCGTCACAGGGGCTATTACGCGGGGCCTATTCCAACGATCGATTCAGTGATAACATCTCCAGTCGTGGCCCACACTGACAAGAGATCGAAAGAAAACTCCGTCCGCGAACACAAGTATTACTTGAGCCTTAACACTAAAGTAAAATATATATGAAAATCATGTCTCCTCCCTTAGAAAAGTAGTTAAGGACTCAGAATTAAAACACTTACTTGGAGAATTTTCGACAGGGTTGCCCTGTCTTCGTCAGCTCACTGTTGCTGTTGTGGCAGCGAGGCCTGGTGGGGCGACTGTTGTGTGGGGTGTGAACGGTTGTCAGGATCTGATTGTAGATAGCGGGAAGTTCAAAGCCTTGATCTCTGTTCAGGCTGGGGCGTCTAGTCTTGATTTCGATGGCTTCTTTAACATTTCGTTTTGTGAGGAAGAGCTCTGTAGATAAGATCTTGTTTCTTGGGGGCTGAAACTGTGGCCTGTGGCTTGTAGGCGCTCATGTATGGCAGAAGTAGATCGGTTTTGGTGTTCCTGTAGGTGGGTGGTGCGTGGTCTTGCTGTCTCGCCAATGTAGGTATGGGACAGTCTTGACACCCTACCTGGTACACAACACCACACTGTTTGAGGGGGTCCATTTTGTCTTTGAGTTTGATCCTTCCTCCTTGTGTGTCTCCTCCCAACCCACCGTCTCCTTCCTATCTCTGCCGAGCTCAGAACGCTTACTGCAAAAAAAAAAAAAAAAGACATGTGAAGGTTCGAACTAATGTGTCCTTTCATTCTCATACGAAGCACATGAATACATACATCAACACGTACAACAACACTTCAGCTTCCGTTTTCGCGACTGCCTTCCCTTCCCCTGTGCGTCTCTTCTCTCTCTCTCTCTCTCTCTCTCTCTCTCTCTCTCTCTCTCTCTCTCTCTCTCTCTCTCTCTCTGTCACAGCACAGACACATACAGACACACACACACACACACACACACACACACACACACACACACACACACACACACACACACCACACACACACACACACACGACACACACACACACTACACACACATCTGATTCCGCCCCCGCACCACCCCCCCCCCCCTTCATCAATATCAGCAGAACAACAACCATAAAACAGCGAAAGCAACGGTCTTAAAGATCAATAACTATAACACTCAATATCCTGAGGCAGAAGGAATCTGGCTGTGGCGGAGACGCCAGTCTTTGCTGTAGCTTACGAGGGAGTACATCTGGTTCCAGCAGCTCCCAGGAGGCAATAACTCGCCTGATGAGCTCTCCACTGAGCGAAACAGCTGGTCCATGCTGGCTGGCGCCCACACATGGCAACTTTCTTGATGATGACCTTCAAGAAACATGAGAGCACCTCTGGGCATATGGAAATATTTTCCCTTTTCTCTATTAAAATAAAGATTATAATAAAGATTAGCATTTAACTTGCGTGGCCCACGCACGTTTACCACAACACACACACACACACACACACACACACACACCACACACACACACACACACACACACACACACACACACGCAACAGCTCTCTCTCTCTCTCTCTCTCTCTCTCTCTCTCTCTCTCTCTCCTCTGTGTGTATGTGTGTGTGTGTGTGTGTGTGTGTGTAGTAGTATAGTAGTAGTATAGTAGTGTAGTAGTAGTATGTATAGTAGTAGTAGTAGTACTTTCATTTTACGTCTTTTCACAAATTTTGTGTGTGTGTGTGTGTGTTGTGTGTGTGTGTGTGGTGTGTGTGTGTGTGTGTGTGTGTGTGTAGTGTGTGTGTGTGTGTGTGTAGTGTGTGTGTGTGTGTGTGTGTGCGTGCCCGTGCGTTGTGTGTGGTTGTGTGTGTGTGTGTGTGTGTGTGTTGTGTGGTGTGTGTGTGTGTGTGTGCGTGTGTTTGGATGGATGTGGAAATACAGACAGATCCTGGTACCTTTTGATATTGCCAATGTCTGCATCCACCATGCACATTTTTTTTATTACCATTTCATTATTTTGCCACAGTCATCATAATCATGATTTGTTCTCTTCATCCTGTTCTATGGTCCATGGTATCATTGCTCTTGCTTGGAATACCATAATCATGATTCGTCTTCTTCATCCTGTTGTATGGTGCAGTGGTATCATTGCTCTTGCTTGGAATACCATAATCATGATTCGTCTTCTTCATCCTGTTCTATGGTGCAGTGGTATCATTGCTCTTGCTTGGAATACCATAATCATGATTCGTTTCTTCATCTGTTCTATGGTGCAGTAGTATCATTGCTCTTGCTGGAATACCATAATCATGATTCGTCTTCTTCATCCTGTTCTATGGTCCAGTGGTATCATTGCTCTTGCTTGGAATACCATAATCATGATCGTCTTCTTCATCCTGTTCTATGGTCCAGTGGTATCTTGCTCTTGCTTGGAATACATAATCATGATTCGTCTTTTCATCCTGTTCTATGGTCCAGTGGTATCTTGCTCTTGCTTGGAATACCATAATCATGATTCGTCTTCTTCATCCTGTTCTATGGTCCAGTGGTATCATTGCTCTTGCTTGGAATACCAATCATGATCGTCTTCGTCATCCTGTTTCTATGGTCCAGTGTATCATTGCTCTTGCTTGGAATACATAATCATGATCGTCTTCTTCATCCTGTTCTATGGTCCAGTGGTATCATTGCTCTTGCTTGGAATACCATAATCATGAATCGTCTTCTTCATCCTGTTCTATGGTCCAGTGGTATCATTGCTCTTGCTTGGAATACCATAATCATGAATCGTCTTCTTCATCCTGTTCTATGGTCCAGTGGTATCATTGCTCTTGCTTGGAATACCATAATCATGAATCGTCTTCTTCATCCTGTTCTATGGTCCAGTGGTATCATTGCTCTTGCTTGGAATACCATAATCATGAATCGTCTTCTTCATCCTGTTCTATGGTCCAGTGGTATCATTGCTCTTGCTTGGAATACCACCATTTCTACTGCCAATGCTTCTGTTGCTACTACTATGACCTCTATGGCCACTAAAAAAATGGTATGCTGGCACTCAAGGTCTGACCAGCGCGTTGGGCTAATGCGTAAGGTCAGACATCCGCTGAGTCGCAGCCACGAGACCCTCTTCTTCAATTGTCTCATCTTTGTTGTTCATTCATTTATCCATCAGCTTCAAATCATGCATAGTGTAGTCTCATAACTTAGCGGATGTGGTGTACCGTATATGGACTAGTTCGCACGCAGTGACACCTCCTTGATGAAACTGAAACTGAAACTATGACCACTAGAGCTATATCGGCTATACTACTACTACTACTACTACTACTACTACTACTACTACTACTACCTACTACTGCTACCACCACCACCACCACCTCTACTACTACCACCACTAAATTCCTGCTTTGCATTCTTTGCCGTGGTGTAATGTCGTTAATGCTATTGGTTTTAGTACTGCCTTTAACACTACCACTGCTGTTTCTACAACTTGTGTTATGAGTGATACTTCTATAGCTACTGCTGCTACTACTGCTGCTACTTGCACTATGAATTCCTCATATCACCCTCCCCCCATGATCCTGTGTCAGCATTGCTATTATATTATTATTGGTTTTGCTGTGATCGGTTCCACCACTACTGCCACCGCTGGTGCTGCTGCTACTACAAGTACTACTTCCAACTATTGTCACCTCATTTACTACTGCTGCTTCTACTGCTCTACTGCTACTACCACTACTCCTACTGCTACTGCTGCTGCTGCTGCTGCTGCTGCTGCTGCTGCTGCTGATGATGATGATGATGATGATGCTTCATTCCTCCTCTTCATCTTCTTACAAAATAGTCCAGTGTTATGATAGCTGTTGCTATTGGCACCATTTTACTATTGCCACTGGTGCTGTTGTCGCTGCTCTGGTTGCTGCTGCTGTTGCAACAAGTACTATTATTACTACTTGCAGTATTACTACCACCACTACTGCTGT
>CM031615.1:3021980-3054480 GCA_018398815.1 Conus ventricosus
ACGCACAGCAATCATCGCAAGATGTAGAATTAGCGAAACCTGAAACTCCTGCCTGCGTAGAGGAGTAGCTGAGCCAGAGCATTGCTTGTAACACAGAAGTAAAAAAAAAAAAGAAAAAAAGTAGGTCGCGCAACTGCCTGTAGCGCTCAAATAGGTCAACTAGTATTGGAACACTGCTGATTCACTGACATTCACTGCCTGTCTTCACTGCTTCAACGCCCTGCTTTAACTTTTTTTGGCTGCCTTCGGGCGGCCACAGAGTGTACTTTATTCAACTGTCTTGTTTATTAAATCAAGCTTTTGATAAATGCACTTGGTGGCTGCTTTGAACTTGCAACAAAAGAGCCAATGAATCACAAAAACGCAAGCACCGTCTTGCACCAAGTGGTGTTACACATGACAAATAATAAAGCTCTGTGTACACCACACACTCCTACCCCCAAGTCGCCCCAAGTTCTTAATTAAGTTTTTAATTAAGTCACCCCAAGTTCTTAAATAAGTTTTTAATTAAGTTACTTCAAGTTCTTAATAAGTTCTTGATTAAGTAACTTCTAAGTTCTTGATTAAGTCACCTCAAGATCATAACTAAGTCATCCTTTAAGTACAACCAAGTTCTTATTCAAGTTATCTTATAATTATCAAAAAAATACAATCTATGTTTTTATCTTAAATAGTAGATGTCTAATATAGTACACACACGCCTCAAAAAACGCGTCATCGTCGAGGATGTCTTGCTTAACGCCCTTAGCGCGAGATCGGTCAGCATAGATCTTAATGAAGTTTTTACATCCTAAGCAACCGCATTGATTACAATTCTGGTCTATGGAAATGTCTTTTATAGACTCCATGTCTTTATTTATTGACACCATCATTTTATAATACGCCATGTTCTATTTTTATTAAAAAAATTTAAATTTAAGTTCTTAAAATATTATTCCATCTGAAATGGATCAAAATGATCTTTTGTTATTGGCGGTGCTGGCGTGCTGTTGTTTTTTGTATTTAGCGGTTCAGATTTTTTTGATTGCTTTTGTTTTGGCTGCCATTGTTTATATATTTTATAACAGTAATAACCGCCCCCAACAGCAGCAAGGGCGCCAAAAATGGCAACAGTTTTAAGTTCAATATTCCATGAAGACTTTGGCGGCTTTGAATCGCATGGAGTTTTTATAGCCGGCATTGAATCAACTTGTTCTGGCGTTGGCGGTGTTATGTTTTCATGATGAGTTATATTCTGTAACATTAATTTTTTTTGTCTGTTCCACTCTGCTAATTTTTTTCCTGCTTTAACACGCCCAGGATGCTTTTCACTGGTCCCCACCTGATTCAGTGTTTTCTGATTCTGCTGATTTTTCTGGCTTGGTTACTTTCTCCACCTGATTCAATGTTTCCTGGTTCTGATGATTTTCCAGCTCGTTCATTTTGAAGGGAAACAAAATCTATATGATTAAAAGTTATTAATCCCATGATTAATGGCGATAACAATGTTCCAAATCTGTAGTATAGATCACATCCTAGAGACTCTAATGACTTTGTTAAAACTGGATCTTGCGTTAAATCATACGTAAGATCTTGTTCAGAATCAATGGGAGCAAATCTACTGACTAGTTTAGTGTACAAACTAAGAACCGTTTGCCCCACACTTTTCACCATTCTAGACCCCAGCTGCGCTTCATACCTGTTATGATACTTTATAATGTCTTGTGGAGACATCTGTTGAATCTGTTCTATGCTGAATTCAGTTCCGAGGAACTGTTTTGTTTTCCCACATGCTGCCAAAGAATACAGCCTCTCCTTTTTGGGCATAATAGCTTGGTCATCAACTTGGTCATTCATAAGTTCAGGAAGGTTTAGGCCGCCCTGTAGCTGTAGTAGATCATCGCTGTTCATGTTTTTTATTAATTATAATTATTTTATTTTTAAAATGAGCACCGAAAAAAACTGTTACCAACCTTGTATACCATTCTGCTGTTATTGGAGGTCTAAGTGTAGGATACTCAATGCTTGGTAAAAGCTTGTTAAGAATTAAACCAGCAGATCTTGGCAAACTAGACTTTGAGGATTCAGCAAAGCTGATTGCTATTATTGCAGCTTCGTTTGCCACGAAAGATTTTCTAGTCAAGCAAGGAATAATTCCAGACAGTATAAATATGTAAATAAAAATACATTTATAAAAAATGGCTTCACTCGTAATGATGATAGGCGGCGCTGTGGTTAATGCGCTCGCTTTTAGTGGAAGTAATTACGCATTTAGTAAACTGCGAGATGAAGGCGAGAGAAAAAGACATAACAAAGCTGTGGAGCAACTAGCCGCAGCACAAGATCGCTATGAAAAGCAGAGAATTGAGCAGTTAGATTTTATTAATAACACACTGAAAAAACAGGGGCATGCAGCTTACACATTTAAAGATGTTGATCAAGCAATAAAACAATATTATCTTGTAACAGGCAAACCAATCGAGACATTGCCCCCACCAAAATTCAGTGACTTTTATCAACCATCAGAAAAACAAAAGATGCAAGAAATCGGGTTTATTGTCTTTGGTATGACCGTTGTGTATTTTGTTGCACATAATATTGGCTGAGTAAAAAATGAACAAAATCTATTATTCGCCAAAAGGATATTGGAAGGGAATAACAGCAATTAAAAAGCTAAGCCAAGCAGCTGGAGTCAGTGAACAAACAGCAAAAGAATGGTTATCTAAACAAGCGATTTGGCAAATTTATTTACCGGCGCCTAGACGAATACAGAGACCACACTCTGTCAATACAACTCCAAACGACACCCATCAAATGGATCTTCTATATTTACCCTCTGATAGGATTAGACGAAAAAGATTTAAGTACGCACTCACAGTCATTGACATAGCTTCAAGATACAAAGATGCGGAACCATTAACACAAAAGAGTGCTTCTGCTGTTGCTGTTGCCATACAACTGATATATCAACGAGGTCCTTTAACTTACCCTCGCATGATTCAAGTCGATGATGGAAAAGAATTAAAGGCAAGTGAATCAATTATTGTTAAAACATAGAGTTACCTTTAAAGAGGCATTCCGGGAGTTCACAGATCACGGGCTTTAGTCGAAAACTTAACAAACAGTTAGCTGAAAGACTTTTTCCTACCATATCACAGAGAGCTGTTTGACAATTCTCGCAACACAGAATGGGTTAGAAGACTGCCCTCAGTTTGCGCGCAATGAATAATAAGAATTTAAAGGACTAAAACCAGTACAAGCAATCAAAAAAAAACAATAAGTTGTTGAAGTAGAGTCTTCATCCGCAAACTATTACCGTTTGGTTAAAAGTAAGGTACCTTTATTTACCGGGGGAAGCAGAAGGGACACCGCAAACAGGGCAACTGATCCTGTTTGGAGTGTTGATCCATATGAAATAAAAAGAATTGTAAAAATGAATCCGCCCGTGTATTATTTACGAGAAACTGACACAACAAAACAACCAGCTCCTCAAAGATCTTTTGTGAAAGAAGAACTGCAGATAATCCCACCAGACACAGTTCCAGTGCTTGGGTTAATTTACGTAAATATATTTGAGTTTAAAATGGAAGCTCAGAAGGAAGTGCAGAACGAAACAAGAATGGTAAAAGGAAGAGACCTTGAAAATGATAGGGGAATCATTACATGCGTGTAATGCTATTAAGGAAACATTTTCGGGGATTAATCAATGCATCTAAATCATCCAGACACCTACAACTCAAACCCCCAAATTGGGAAAAAAAGAAAAACTTAAAAATAATAAAAAATTCGAATGCGTCAAGCAAACATGAGAAAAGATTTAAATGAATTGGATGAAGCTATGATTGATCTTAAATAAAAGTTGATGAAAAATAAAACCCCCCTGTTTATGCGGTCCTCCATGCCCGATTGCATATGAAAACTCTGATTAAACAAATACTCGTTTTGTGTTTGTTCTATCTAACGACTTCTTTGTTTACAACTGTTGTGTTGATCTCATGTAGATTAGATCGCAGTTTTAACGTTGTCATGATGAAAAGTCTTATTGCCAAACAATGCTTCTTTGTAGTTGTCATGTGATATTTTGACTGCACAACGCTGCGGGATATTCCCTTTGCTTTTATAAATTTTCCTCCTGGCTCGAAATACTGAAACATTTTTTACCTTAAACCAAAAAAACTCCTTGATCACCTTTCCAGATAATTCACCCTTCATCTTTCCAAAAACCCTTTCTTATTAGTAATTGAATGCAAAGGCGAATCTTTAGGATAATCGGACGTGTCATACATCCTGCATGCCCTTTAGCTACTTCTAATTCCATGTCTTTTTAGATGTCTTCAGTAGGGATATCTATAACAAACTGTCTGAAACTGTTTTAAAGTACTCTGGCTCAGGATACGAGGGCTTAAAGTATCATAAAGAAACTTTTAACATCAAAAGCTTTGATAAATTTTAAAACAGTAAAAACCCCATAAAAACAGGTTTGTCCAATTTGACTTTCTTTTTTTCATCATTAGCCAAAAGGTGATCATGAAATTTTTTTGAAGTCCTGATAATTAGGTTTTGAAGTCAGCTTATTGCTTCGTTCTCTCGGTGACTAATCTGCATCTTTACGCTTGTGCGGATTCTCCATAGTCTTTCCAAAAAACTGTTGTTCTCAGCTTGAAAAAGTCTTTTCTGAAGCATCTGCGGATTTGGTTTCTGAGATCAGTGTTCTTCATGATGTATGGTTTCATGAACTGTTCTTTATCAAAAGCAATTATGCATGACTGCTGTCAACTTCAAACCATGTCTTAAATAAAAATTTTAGAAGCCTGTAATGACAGACATAATTTTTTTTTTTCCTCGAAGATAGGCCAAACAAGGTAAAGGGGGCTCTCTTGGATCCATCTTTAGACTTTCGGGTGCTAATGGATAGTCATTATGCAGGTCATGGAGTTCATGAGGATATTCTAAATCAACTTCTAGAATGAAACCACGCTGCTGATCAGGCGTTAAACTGCCCAACCACTTTAATGCCTTTTGAATATTATTTGGATTTGCCGCCTGTGTACATTTTAAAGTTACGTAATGGAAGTGATTGCGCCTTTTGCCCCCATACAGTTGTTTGCATCTAAATACTGAGATATTAACCTTTTACGGGAATCAAATCATCTAGTATTTGTTGTTTGCTTTACATAATGATGCGACCCGTAAAATCCTCCACGCAACCCGTTTTCAATAAATCTAAATCATTGGAAAATTGACAATAAAAAATCTGTATTCCTGTAAACTTTAAAAAAGCGCCCCAACCATCCCGGGCGCAGAAAATGAAAATCGCGGGACCAGGCTAAAATTTTTATTGCAGGTCTTTCTTAGTTTTCCAAAGACTCCGCCAAAAAAACAAACATCGCCCCAAAATTAAAATCTGATACCTCCCATCGTTTTACAATTAACTTCTCCCACGCATCTTGAGCAGCTGGTAACAAAAACACTAATGTCCTTTCCTCTGAGACGAAAAAAACGCGCCTTTGGGGGAATGTTCTTCATCAAACCTTTCCCCAAATGTTCAGTACCAAAAGGGTAAACGCCCTTTCTAACAATTTGGGGAAAAAATTTTTCTTCCTTTTTGGGGCGGGACTTTAAGGACTAGCCATACTCTAATAACCCATCATGGTTGCATAAGTCAAAAAAGACATTTTATTTAGATTAAAGCACATTATTTTTCTGATGACTGTGAAATGCATGACCCCCTGAAGGCATCCCCCACTGCTTTTTTTAAAAGAAGATCGTAACCTCGCAAGTTATGAAAGAAGATGGGCAGCTTCCATGTCTTAGGATAAAATTTTTAGTTGAAGATTGCTTTACTGTGCGCTGCTCCTCTGAATTTTCCGCTAATGTACAGGTCCTTACTGTTGATTCCTTGCTATGGAGACCTAAACCACAAACCCAACATTGGGGCTGTGTCATACGTTCTTGGTCTCAGGCGTCATATGATTTAGAAAAAGGGTTTTAGTTTTTAGAACACATTACCCCCATTTCTGCATGCGTTCTAAAATATTCTGCGGCATTTGGCCCTTTAAATTCTGGGCTAAATGAGCGCCATCCGACTGACAAAAATAAGGCAAATGAACAAACTATATTACTCTTAAAACTGTTTTCGAATTTTTTGTGGCCTGGCCCCTCAAAAGGAACAAAAAGCGACTAAAAAAGTCGCGAAAACAACATAGGGGGAATTTTGCACCCGTTTCCAGTTTTTAAAACTAATTTTTACTGCCTTCGGGGGCGAAATTATTTCTTATTACATAAACTGGGCCAATACAATGTTTCTTATGTTCGCTTTGCGGTTGAACGATGCATTCTGTTAAACTTTTTTCTACAGAATTTTTGTTTGTGCCCCTTTTAAAGTATGCGCATTATTTATCATTTTTCGTATCATGGTAATGGGGTACCCCGCTGGTAAAAACCAGTATAATAAACATGATTTTTTTCTGGTTCCCCAATCGTTGACTGTTTTTGGGACACTTTAATCGGCTGTAGATTTTTCCCTCATCCATGTGTAGACATTAACAGTTATTGGGTTTTTTTTGTTCTAAAAACTGATCGGGGAATCCACCTAACAAAAGGGAATTTTCCACAAAGTTAAAAAATTTTGATGTAAGGACGTAGTTAACCTCCTCGCGTTTTTGCGGATAAAATGCAGCCTTGCGAGAAAAAACCACCACATAAACCCTTTTTGTCTGAAATTCTTTATGTTTAGAACTCTTTTTTTGAAAACCCAAACCTCGGGGTTTGGGAAGAAGACCGCCTAAAATGGGTCATACTTAGACTTTTTAATTGTCTCTGGGACTTCGCCCTCGACCAACCGGGCCTCATTTTGGCTTCTTCACGCAGCGTCAAACGTCAAGCATTCGTCTCCCAACCGGGGTTAAGTCATTAAAAAGAAAGTCTGCTGTTTAGTTGAGACCCAGACTTCAAATTTTTTCTTTTATTTGTTACTGTCAATTAAAACAGCAAACATTACTTTAACTGCGGGTCTTGTTATTTTAATTGGAACTTGAGAAATAGCTGAACAACGCTTCCCTGTCGTTTGTTGGATCAATATTCTAGATAATACATTCATCTCTGAAAACCGCTCTCTCTCAAAGCTTTCCTTCAAACAATTCGCCCGGTCCTTCATATATCTTTATCCATGCTATTTTCTTTTCTAACTCAAAATATTTTTTTAATTTAAAAAAAAAATAATTAAATCAAATCAATACAAGGGTCTTTTTGCGCGGGACTCTAAACAAAGAAATAAACACCTTTTTGGTTTTTTAATGTAAAGCTGTTTAGAAAGATTTTAATGTTTCGTTATTTTTTTTAAGAATTCCTTTTTTTCTCTCGGCGTCGGCTGTTGAAAAAATTTTTGTCCCGCCTTTCTTTGAAGATCAACTTTTGTTTTTTGTATCATCAAAATCGGCCTGAAAAACGTTAAATTCCATCCGTGATGTTTGAGTCAACAAGCGCTTTTTTTATTGTCTTTTGAACGAGCAAAGTTTAGTGTTATTAGTTGAACCATAGCGGTGCTTTTGGAGTTGTTTTTAATTTTTTCCCAGAGCACTTGCAGCAATGAACACAGACCGAGACAAAGAAAACCCTTTGAAAACCTCGGGTGCGCCTTTCCCCCGTTGTAAGGGCCTACACTTGTTCCTGCCGGCAGCACTTAATTGAGCTCCGTATTAACATAGAAAACACATACAGGCAGCAGTTTACCTTTTTTTGGGTTTTGCTGTATTTTGAAAGTCCTGCTCTTTTTTTGTGCATTTGTGTAATAGGTTAATCTAAGGTTTTAGCTGGTTTTTTCTACATCTCTTCTTTTGGCGGCGCTGTAGGCACTTTGGAAAAACTTAAACCCAACATGCTTTTTATAAAAAAAAAATTTAGTATTGTAAATTTTTTAACTGTTATTTTCAATATTCACTGCGCATCATAATTAAAAACAAATTACATAAGGGGTTTTCGCTCTTTTTCTTTATAAATTTTGAATGTTTTTAGTCTCTCCAGTTCCCCCCGCTTCCAAAAAGTTTTCCCTCTTTTAGTTAGGTAAACCCATAAACCGTATTTCGTTTTTAAAATAATCATCAAGAAACATTGTAAGGTCAGACTTTAACAAAGGTTTTACTTTGGTTTTCACCCTCCCCCTCCAAACAGTTTTCTTTCATCAAATGCGATAATTTTTTAACCCCGCTAGCGTAGTTTTGGGTTAGGACTCCCCTAAAACGAACATTGTCTTTCTTTTTTTTGGGATTAAAAAATTTTTCATTTCCCCTTTTTTTGAACGGTTCTTCATTTTGCACAGCAATAAAATCCCTTTTAAGCGATCTTGCTGCGACCTAAAACTTAAATTCCATATAGCGTCTCCCTGCTTCTGGGATTGTTGTAGAAAATCACTCTTTCGAATATATTGCAATTTTTTGCTAAATTTTGGTGCTAAAATCACCCCTTGCTAAAAAAGGGTTGCTAACAACGTCAAAACCTAACGAGATTCAAAAAATGCGACTTTGTTTCGGTGTCTGATGTTTGAAAAAAAGTTTGATATTAAAAAGTTAGTTTATGACAATCTGTTTTTTTAAATGCCCCTTGAAGTATGGCGATGCGCTTTTAACAACCAAAATCTGGGGAAAGAAAAAACGTTTTCCCATACCAAAAATTTTCGCTAACCCTTTTTGCGCTTTTAGCTCGCGCATTTCGGCCCTATCAAAGTTTTAGTGCTTTTTTCATTTTCGTTTCCCTTGAAACCAAGTTCATCCCTTTCTTTTCCCGGGTTTACCTAGATAAAAAAGGGTTTAAAAAATATTCTGCTTGTGAAAAGAAAATATTTTTTGCCCTCAAGTTTTATAAAAATTTTTTTAACGATCCCCGTCCTAGATTCTGGACACTGTTCGGGTTGGGTCGTTGTTGAAGAAAGGGGTCTTTTTTTGGGAAAGTAGTCGCGCAAGGGGGGCAAAAACCTTTCATCCGCCCTAGTCTGGAAATTTTGACAGTAAGAATTTGATCCGCATCAATATAGATGGTTTATTTGGAACAGTAATATTCGTTTTTTCCCTTCCCCCCCAAGGGGGGCTTTTTCATCTTCATGCGGGTAAGAATCGAGCCATATGCTTGGGGCATTTTTTTATAAAACAAAATAAAAAAGTTAATTATTAAAGAAACATGGGGGGCATTGAAGATAAAATTATGTGATTTGATCCTGGAGACACATTGAAATGATCCCCCTTTTTTACAGCATCGCTCGGGGCCCTATTGCGGCGTGAATTTAACAGAAAGTAAGGCAATCATTTACCAAAGTTTTTTTCCAAGAACCTCCCGAATTTTAGACCCCCAATGATTTTGAAGTAAAAGATGACCATTTGTTTGGAGGAGCGACCAAGGGGAACTTTCGCTTCAACTAAACCAATCTCAAAGTTTTTAGCCATGGGGACAATTAAAAAGGCTCATGGAGCGATAAAATCGCCCTGGCATTGCTAAAACCAAAATTAGTAGGGATGCAGTTTCTAAACTTTAAAACACACTGCAAAACTTCCAACACTAACCCAAAAACAAAACAGGGAAAAAAAGAATTAAATCAATCGGCAAAAAATAATAAATGCAATAGAGGCAGAAACCAGTTTTCAGAAGAAACAGCATTAAAAACTATACACGACTCACCGCTACCCATGCGGAAATGCACCCTTGTCATTTAAGAAAACCCTTAAGGGGAAAATTTTAAAAAACAATTTAGCAAAACTGGGTGAAATAGATGAGCATATAAAAAGAAAAAAAAAAACTCGTTGAGCGAGACGCCAAAATTTGGGGCTGATGTTAAAGAAAGAAAACCCAAAACTAAAAAACTTGAACAAGAAAAATTGGCAAACTAGAATTTTGTCTACTAACCGAGAAAAAATTTTGGAAAATCAGTGAGCGAATAAGAGAAACTATCCAAAGAAATTTTTTTTGAAACCAACGCAGCAGAACGAATACGAACACTGTTTAGAGAGCGGGTCACATTGCAAACGTTTAACCCTTTGGATTTGCAATAAATCACTGGGGTTGGCTATTACGGCGGGGGTGGTCAAGCCCGTGCCTCCCCACCAACCCCCCCTCACCTCCTATAAAACATGGTAAAAAACAAATTGACCATCTTTCGGGTTTATTAAAAAAAAATTTGCCGGAAACTAAAATTTTTTACCCGGGGTTTTGGGGTATGTAGCTGCTTTTTTTTTACTGCAAGCAAAGTAGTAGGGTTTATGGCCCGGGACTTTGGACATTAGTTCCTTAATAGTTGGGTTAAATTTTTAGTAAAATAAAGACCAATAATCCTGGCCCGTTAATCCAAGAACAAGCGCTGTCTTTTCATTTCATGGTCTCGCAACAGAGTCCCCCCCTCTTTACGTCTTCGGGCTTGGGGGGCGGGATTGGTGACTTATTTTTGGGGGGTCATCTTGTTTTTTTAGCTTTCAATATTACTGGCTCAGAAAATTTTTGTCGTTTTGTCCAACCTTCTGTTATTTCCTGCAACAAGAATTTCTTGTTGTTTTCTTATTGTTCCTACCTGGGGTCAAAGGGCGAAGGGGCAGCTGAAAACCTGCAACACAAAGTCTACTTTTGTCTTGCGTATTGTAAAACTTTTGTAACCTTTTTTTTTTAAGGAAATCAAAGTAAATTAATAGCGTCCTCTAAATTGCTAAGTATTGTTTTTGTGCATCAAAACCAGTAGAAGATGGTTATGCTTTACCCGTCTGTGCTTGCCCAACCAGCAAACACCAAACGAAGTCAAAGAGCTTTTTCGTTCATTCCCGCTTTATGGCCCTTAGAAGTGTCTAAGATAAATGTTGTCCAGCTGTTTTATGCCTTTCTCTATGGCCCTAGGGGAACGCCTTGCCTGAAGAGAAAGATTTAAGGAGGATTTCCAATCTACAACTTTTTGTGCACGCCCCAAAAATAAGGGGGGCCTAGGATGATAAACCAAAATTTTTTCTAAAGTCTGTCTTGATGTTAAATTGAATTCGTTAAGATTCTTTCAAAAGCCTTCATGTCTATTCTGTTTTGGAAAGGATTAAAGGGTTTGTCATTTTGGGAAGGCGCTTGCAGTTCAGTCAAAAAACTCTGAAGGTGTAATAGAAATGAAATCATCACTGACCTAAACCCAAAAGGGTTAGGATGATTTAAGTGATCACATACGCACTCCACACCATTGATCCCAAAAACAGCAAAGTTTAATGTTCCCGTAAAACGCATCGGATGACTAAACCCCTTTTGCGATGTAGTCTTTTTAAAAGGGGGTTTAAATATCTCTTAAGGGAGACTTACCCTTTTTTTGAAAGGGTCGTTGGGTCACGAAAAGTCGAGGGTGTCAGTTGTTAATTTTTAAAATTGAGTGCGGCCCCAAAAGAATATTTTGCATCAGTAATTTTAATCACTCTTTTTAATTTGTTTTAAAAAAAAGTTTTTTAACAAAACAACTCAGACCGCCCTTCGTTTTTAGAACATGCATAAAAAAAAATGCGGAACCAGAACGGTCCGCTCCTGAAATATTCTCAAAGTCGTATGGTTTAATATAACAAAGCCAAGGGGAAAAAATTTTTAAAAAATTAAAATAGAGGCCAATAGTTACCAGTTAACCAAACCTGTTTTATTACGGTTTTGCTCGCAAAAAAGCAATGAGTAACTTTGACATTTGCTCTCAAACTTAACAATGCGAATCGAAACAAGTTTTCCTTCAACCTGAAGAAAAGAAGTAGGGGCTATTTTTTATAAAAGAGCTACTAAAATGTTTTGGTTTACAACTGCCAAACGGGCCCTTCAAAGTTTTAGAGTTGTCAAACAAAACTAATTTTTGGGGAGAAAATGCTCGATCTTTCATTCATTCATTACTCATGTTTTTTGGTGAGTGAGCACTATGAAAACTTTAGAGGAAGGCCCTCAACTGTTTTAAGACTCTTCCGTCAGGGAAAGCGCATATTGCGATTTGAAAAATTTTACAAATTTCCCCCAAATTTTCAGTTTTTAAAAAATTTTTTGTGGAGGGCGGATCATTTAATATAAAAATCAAAGACAAAGGGGGAAAGTGTGAAGTATAACCTCACATTGTTTAGGAAATAAAAAAAAAGTTACTAAAAAAAAATGTCACGTGGGCCAAAGAATCAGGGGTTTCTTTTCGCCTGTAAGGTGATACCTTAGAATTAAAAAAACCCTTTCAGATGTTGCGGGCTTTTAACAGAAAGGTGGATACGTTTGTTTGGTTTTGAGTACACTAAAGATGGGATTATAAAAGCAAAGGGTTGGGGACAGCAAAAAAAATTTCCTAAACAGACAACTGCGCAATCAGGGCAAAAATGTTGGCCTATGAATATAAAATAGTTTGAAAAAACCCGACCTCAAATGGCACTTAGAACCATATTTGAATGGGAAATAAAATTTTAATTCATAACCCTTTAATATTTTACCCTCAAAAAAATTTCAGAAAAGATTTAACTCTGGCCCTTTACTGAAGTTTAGCCGGCGACAATAGTCGGAAAGAAAAAAGAAATAACGCCGATGGGAAAAAAAAAGTACATCCTCCAAAAAAGAAACATTGTAAAAAAAAATTTTAAAAAATTACAGTTTTTCCAACAAAAAATTAGGAACAATTTACAATGATATTTGAAATTTCTGTCTTTAAAAGTGGAAAGGGATGGGGTTGTGGGCGTTTGCGACGCCTTTTAAAAAAGGAATAATATTGCTGGCAAAACTTAAAGTTTAAAAGCCTTAAAAGTTTCCCTCCGTTTTCCAATGGCAGGATTTAAGTTTAAACAACAAGCAACAAAATCAAAAGTTGACTTAAAAGAAACAATCACAAACAAAAAAGGTTAAATTTTCCATTTAGGCCTCTAGGGGTTTTTTTATAGAACAATTTTTACGGAGAGTATGTAAAAATAATAACTGGATTTGATAAAACTGTTATAAAACATGGAGCGTTAAACTTTATGATAAAATCCCCCCATTGTTCATTATTTGTGGCAACTGGTTGTGGAAAAAACAATATTTGTCCCAACTTTACAAAAAAGTTTTTCGTTATAATTTTAATCATATTTGAATTTCTTCCAAACTTAAATGGAACAAAGCAAATATGATAAAGGGGTTTTTATGGCAGATGATGAAATATATTTAGTTTATCCCCGCAATAAAATGAGTGAATGCCGAACCTTTTTTTTTTGTTTGAGGGAAAAAGCAACGCATTTTTATAAGAGTTTAGCAGAAAAAAACAAGTTAAAAAAAAGAAAAACTTTTTCGAAAAATAGCTTTCAGCGGAAAACATCTGATAAGTGTGTGGATTTTTGTCAGAAATAACTCGTTTTAAAAACTTTAGAGAACGTTTTAAAAACTTTTTTATTTCACAGAAAGACAAGACCATTGAAGAATGTTTGCGTGAAAAAGAGTTATTAAAAATGACCAGGAAAAACAAAAGGAAAACAAAAACAAAAAACTGAAAAGTTTAGAAAATTGTATTGAAAACGGGGTAACCCACACAGTATGTCGTTTGTAATAAAAGTTATTTTTTGGTTATTGAAGTCTTTTGTCAAGAACAGGAAAAAGGCGGCTTTTAGGCCACTTTCGCCCAAAAACTTGGTGGAGGAGCAAGTGAGCCAGGATTGGTAAAATGCTGTTCTCTCATGCTCTGTTACAGCGTTACGATTCAACCCATTGCTGAGCTATCAATTCACTCATTCGTGACCGCTCCCCTTCTTTACAGCGTTACGATTCAACCAATTCCTGACCTGTCTATTCACTCATTCGTGACCGCTCCCCTTCTGTACAGCGTTACGATTCAACCAATTCCTGACCTGTCTATTCACTCATTCGTGACCGCTCTCCTTCTTTACAGCGTTACGATTCAACCAATTCCTGACCTGTCTGTTCACTCATTCGTGACCGCTCCCCTTCTTTACAGCGTTACGATTCAACCAATTCCTGACCTGTCTATTCTCTCATTCCTGACCGCTCCCCATCTTTCTTCCCATCACACGTCCAATCCTACCTTTTTCCTCCATCCCAATCCTCCGCTTCCGAATGTCCGATTAAATCAGGGAGAGAGAGAGAGGAAGGAGGAGAGAGAGAGAGAGAGAGAGAGAGAGAGAGAGAGAGAGGGGAGAGAGAGAGAGAAAAAGAGAGAGAGACAGACAGACACAGACAGACAGACAGACAGACAGAAGAGACCAATGGAAAATGGGAAACTTAAGCCAATGTTACTTTGATGTTTCAGGTCATGCTGATACTGTGTGAAGCCTCAAGGAACTGACGTCATCAAACATCGTCATCTGTCCATGCTGAACTGCGCTGGATGCAGCGACGGCGCGTGCCGACGGTGCCGATCCTGTTTTCAAAATAATGACGTAATACATGACCATGCTACACCCATACTGCCCCCAAATCATGACGTCACATTATGACGTCATTCTGATACACACAACACCATTCACACAGTTGCAGCATGTCTTGATACCACGTGGACACAGTGCTGGTCACCCTACATGATGAAGTCATCAACATCCTGTTCAGTGTCTGGAATGGGCGACATCATCTGTACCATGATGCCATAGATGTCGTGTGCATGGTCACACCTTCCCGATACAGTCCAGTATGCTCTTCAAACAGATCATGTAATATCACGATGCCTTGCAGTTGTAGCCCAAACCATCCATGAGGAAAAGAAAGGTCACATAAAAAGGGTCAGGCTGATGATACTGCACATACTGCCAACCGCATGAACTCAAGCCATATTCTTAAAGTCATGTTAACGCATAGCCTAATCTGTCCTTAAAAATGACGTCACACCACACGAAGATGTCATGCCTGATGCAACGCCAGCCTTCCCTCCCCTAGAAATGACGTCATCGAGCGACGTCATCTCCCCTTCCCGACCGGCTCTGGTCGCCTCTCTGTCGCTGTACGCGCTGCCCTTACTGGTAGGCGTGGTGGGCAACGTGGCCATCCTCTACGTCATCGTGTCCCACAAGACGCTGCGCACTGCCATCAACGCCTACATCGCCAACATGGCCGTGCTGGACCTCCTGGCCTGCGCCGTCCTCGTGCCTCTGCGGGTCCTCTACTACCTGGATGAGCCTGACGTCACCCGGGCCGGGCTGGTCCTTTGCAAGGCGGAGCTCTTCCTCCACTGTCTCGTGGACGCTGGCAGGCTGCTGCTGTTGGCCGCCATCAGCTTCGAGCGGTACCAAGCCGTAGCCAATCCCTTCCAGCGAGACAAATCAGCGGCCACTCGCAGAGCGTTCATAGCGTTGGTGGTGATGTGGGCGGTCGTGGTCTTGTACGCCTCTCTGTTGACCGTGTTCTTCGAAGACACCATCTTGTTCGAGTACTGCATGAAGCAGGCGTCGGGAGAGGCCGTGGACTACGAGCTGTGGGGCGCCGTGGAGATGTACTGCGTGCTGCCCCTGTCTTTGATCACCGTCACCGTGATCATCGTCTGCTACGTGCTCATGTTCCGCGTGCTGTTCACTCAGCGCAACAAAATGCTGGGTCACAACAAGGTGCCCCAAAACAAGGTGGCGCCTCTGGGAGGGTCTGTCCTGCAGGTCAAGGTTCAGCCAGGTCCTGCGGAGGTGAAGGCCGACCCTTCTGGTGGGGTCAGCGTCTCCAACGTCACCAATGTGACCACAGTCGGAGCGCCCACTACTGCCACCACTAACGTCACTACTGCCACCACTAACGTCACTACTGCCACCACTAATGTCATGACTTCCACCACGAACGTCACTTCTGCCATCACTGACGTCACTGCTACCACCACTAACGTCACTATTACCTCCACTGCCGTCACCGACGTGGCTTTCACTTCTCCAGTAGTGAGTCAGCCTGTGACTTCGGCGAGGCATCGACTGGGTGAAGCAGGGGTGACCGACGAGGCAGACAATGTGTCTGATACCGAGCTGACGAATGTGCACTCCCCCTCTCTACTGCTGGACGAGCATTTGGAGCAACAGCAACTCCCAAAGACTTGGGGTCTGCCACAACACGGAGCGCACAGTCCACGATCTCATCATCCAGAAGTACATACCCTCTGATGTCCAAGGAGGCGGACCCATCTGTATCGCAGACACCACCTCCCGCCCACGTGTCTTGTTCGTCTCTTCCACTCACAGCCAACATTCAGAGCAGCGGAGGGAGTCTTTTGAAGAACAGGCCTGAGGACGGCGTGAGACCATCCCCGCAAAAAGAACTTTCCACGGTCCACGGCAATGACAATGACAGGTCAGCGATTCATTTCCAACAGGACACAAGGACAGCAGCCGGTACATCCACAGAGACATCAGAGAACTATGCTGGAGCAGAAAACAGACGTCCCTCCAGAGACAGTTCTGGTAGACGGAACACTTCGTTGCTAACCCTTTTAGACTCTAGTGATGCGCCATTAAGTAGCCAGAGTGTGCTTCATCGATCCAGTATTGGTTCTGGTCATACAGACCAGGAGAAACAACGAAAGCCGTTCATAGACCTGATCACAACATCTTACAAAATGAGGACACGGAGAATCTGAAAGAGAGACAAGTGCTACCGATGCCATTTAACTCGCCTCCTTCTGTGAGGAGTGCAGATAAACAGTGGCAGGTAACTGGCATTCACACGCCGGGGAAAAGCCCCGTTATAGCCTCTGTAAACATATCAGGAAATAGCAACCCTGCTCACATAGTCACTCAAACAGATGTGCGGACAGCACATGCAGCAGATTCTGCTGACAGTGGATTGAACAACGTAAAACCAGATACGTCTGACGACACTCCGGCACTGAGACCTCGCGACAAAACGGAGTCTTCTCCAACAGTCGAGGCAAAACCTTCCGCCCCTGGCGACAATCCTGACAACCAGTCAGCCACAACGAAGACACCGTCTGCTAGCCTTGGCCCGGGTCGGCTCGTGGAGTCAGCCACAACGAAGACACCGCCTGCTAGCCTTGGGCCGGGTCGGCCCGTGGTGTCCAGAGAGACAGGGTCCACGAGTCTTTCCAAAGGGCAGCCTTTAGAGGTGAAGGTGGTGGAGGTGGACGGCACAGAACACGTGGAGCAGGTCGCCGCGTCACAGAACATCCAAGGCGACGTGTGCATGTTCAACCCCAAGAACCGCGTGATGGGTCGGAGGAAGGTGGAAGGTCGGGTGGCCAAGAGGCTGGCCATCATCTTCGTCAGCTTCGTTCTCATCTCGATGCCTTACCCCTGCGCGGTGCTCGTGCTGCGCGTGATGTACATGCACTCCTCCCCCTCCCCCTCCCCCACATCCTCAGTGACGCAGGCCGTGACGGACGTGGTGGCCGTGCTGTCGGCTCTCTCCATGATGACAGCGGCGGTCAATCCTGTGTTCTACGCTCTGGCCAACGCCGCCATTCGCGCGGTCATCAGGACGGCTGTGAAGAACGTGGCTGCCCGCTGCAGAAGATGCAGACCTCGGTTATGACGACACGGTAGAGATAGAGAGCCGTGATAGGGACCTCGTGCTTTCCTCAGTCTCCCCCCCCCCCCCTCTCCCTCAGTGGCATGCACCACGCCGTTCATTTCATCCCCTCGTCCACAGCCATAGCCTGGCCCGTCCCACCGCAGCTCTGGCAGCGGCAATCCTCAGGGAGCAGTCAAAGTCAAATCGTCATGAGGGAACCCACCGGAGAAGACGCTGCACTGCTGCCGGGTCATTCATGGGTTTGAAGTGATACCTCTTCTGATCTAACAGAGGCAGGACACCACCAGCTACGCCCCTTACTGACAACAATAATTGCTTAGTCGCAAAGCCGGTGTGAGTGAGATCTTATTCCCGGGGTAAAACTATGTCCGTCCAACGACATTCCCATGAACTTGCCAATGCTGGTGACCCGACAGAATCCAACCAAAGGCATAGACTGGAGGGGCACTTCAAAATGAGGTCACCATAAGAGCAAGGCATCATCAGCCACAGAATGTGAGGCTTCTTAATAGCTGATCGATGAGGATGAGGATGATGAACATGATGCTACGGATTTTCATTCTGGTCTGAGGGTGCATGACAGGGCTGTCACCTTGGCTCCCTTTCATAATACATCCCAGCGTCAACCAGGCCCGAGAGGTACAGACACCTGCAGTGTTGGTCAAGAAATCCGATGAACCCTCTCAGAGGCATGTCCATTAAGTGGATGAAACTCGATTGGGTGGTCCTGGTTTTCCTAGGTGGGCCCATGGCACACTCACCTCTGGGTAGGTAGGAGTCGATAAAAACAGAAAAATCCCACAAATAAATGGCTCGGATGGGAATCGAACCTACGACCTCCCAGCCGGAAGTCCGTGACGCCAACTACTTATCCACGGCGCCGGCGGCAGCTGGTCACTTCCCCAGCCTCTGTCTGACCTCAGTTCCCTCCCTTCCTCCCAGTCCTGTATCATCTCCCCTTTCTTCCTTCTTTTAGAGACCTGTGTGAGGTGGGTGTACTTGTAATCCACTGTGGTGTGGGCGGGTTAAAATCAACCATTTTTATATTGCGCAAATGTAGTACTCAGGACACCATTTGTGGTGGCTGAAATTACTGTGTCGCTTTTTTTCTATGTTCTTTTTTCTTCTCAAAATGTTTCTCTAACAAATAAGAATATAGGTTTCTGGATTCTGGCTTCGACATTAGAAACGTAGTTTAAGACTCAGAATCAAAACCTTACTTGGAGGATATTTCGACAGGGTCGCCCTGTCTTCATCAGCTCACTGTTGATGTTGTGGTTCACCCCACATTACAGTCGTCCCACCAGGCCTCGCTGCCACAACAGCAACAGTGAGCTAATGAAGACAGGGCGACCCTGTTTTTTTTTATTATAATTTTTTTAATTTATCCACATATACATACTTTCACTTATATACACATAAACATAAACACATTCGCATTCACACACACACACACACACACACACACACACACACACACACACACACACACACACACACACACACACACACACACACACATAAAAGAGAGAGAGAGAGAGAGAGAGAGAGAGAGAGAGAGAGAGAGATGCAAACATATATACATATATACGTCTATGCATACATACATGTATACGTAATTACATACAGGTATACATATGACACAGCCGTGTATCAATAATCATCACTATAGGTTTTGAAAAGGAAAAAAGCTGTAATAACTTGTGCATTATATTAACTTGGGAAGGGTGGAAAGAACAATACATTTTTCTTGTCTCTCTTTATCCTTCCCCTAGTCCCTTGAATATTTTTTAGATCGAGGCAATTGTCCGTTCAATTAAAAAAAAAATTCTACAGAGGCGACCCTGTTTTGATTCTGAGTCTTAAACTACGTTTCTAATGTTTCTCTAACAGACCGACACATTTCCCTCTCTCTCCCTCTTTCTTTTCTTTCTTTTGTTGTTGCACGGCAGGGCTTGGTTCACTGAGTGGATAAAACATTAATCTCGTGAGCCAAGTGTCTGAGGTTTGATCCTTGATAGAGACCGTTAGAGTTAACGTCTGTTCCGACTCAAAACCTGTTCAAGTCCCCCTACATGAGATTTTAAGCCGAGGGTCCGTACATAAAGGCATGCATTGAAGAAAAGAATAGATACTCGTTGATTCTCATTCCACAGATTGTATGCAGAGAGGTCCGTCGCGTTCCTCAAGAATGCGTTCTACAGAGAGAGAGAGAGAGAGAGAGAGAGGAGAGAGAGAGAGAGAGGAGAGAGAGAGAGAGAGAGAGGAGAGAGAGAGAGAGAGAGAGAGAGAGAGAGAGAGAGAGAAGAGAGAGAGAGAGAAACAGATAGATAGACAGACAGACATGCAGACAGAGAAAGATAGAGAGACGGAGACAGAAAAGGGGACAAATACAGAGCGGAGACAGACAGATAAACAGCCAGAGAGAGAGAGAGAGAGAGAGAGAGAGGGGGGGAGAGAGAGACAGAGAGAGAGAAACAGAGAGAGAGAGAGAGAGAGGGAGAGAGAGAGGGGGGGAGAAACAGAGAGAGGGGGGGGAGAGAAGACAGACAGAAGAGGACAGAGACAGACAGACAGAGAGAGAGAGACAGAGACACAGAGAGACAGACAGAGACAGAGAACAACGACGATGGCAAAACCGCACGCATTAACGTCAGTAGGGCAATCGCACGAAGACGGAACGTTGCTACTAGATGACGGCATAAAACCAGCACAACGCACACTCTCCAGCCACACACGCAAACACTCCCAGCAACACGCCAAACACCAGCACACAAACCAGCCACACACCTCCACCCAGCCACACACGCCAAACACTCCAGCCACACACGCCAAACACTCCCAGCCACACACGCCAAACTCCCAGCCACACACGCCAAACACTCCCAGCCACACACGCCAAACACTCCCAGCCACACACGCCAAACTACTCCCAGCCACACACGCCAAACACTCCCAGCCACACACGCCAAACACTCCCAGCCACACACACGCCAAACTCTCCCAGCCACACACGCCAAACACTCCCAGCCACACACGCAAACACTCCCAGCCACACACGCCAAACACTCCCAGCCACACACCCAAACACTCCCAGCCACACACACCAAACACTCCCAGCCACACACGCCAAACACTCCCAGCCACACACGCCAAACACTCCCAGCCACACACCCAAACACTCCCAGCCACACACGCCAAACACTCCCAGCCACACACGCCAAACACTCCCAGCCCACACACGCCAAAAACACTCCCAGCCACACACGCCAAACACTCCCAGCCACACACGCCAAACACTCCCAGCCACACACGCCAAACACTCCCAGCCACACACCCAAACACTCCCAGCCACACACCCAAACACTCCCAGCCACACACCGCCAAACACTCCCAGCCACACACCCAAACACTCCCAGCCACACACGCCAACACTCCACCACAACCCAACTCCCAGCCACACACGCCAAACACTCCCAGCCACACACCCAAACACTCCCAGCCACACACGCCAAACACTCCCAGCCACAAACCCAAACACTCCCAGCCACACACTCCAAAACACACCTCAGCCACACACACCCAAACACTCCCAGCCACACACCCAAACACTCCCAGCCACACACACCCAACACTCCCAGCCACACACGCCAAACACTCCCAGCCACACACCCCCAACACTCCCAGCCACACACGCCAAACACTCCCAGCCACACACGCCAAACACTCCCAGCCACACACCAAACACTCCCAGCCACACACCCAAACACTCCCAGCCACACACGCCAAACACTCCCAGCCACACACGCCAAACACTCCCAGCCACACACGCCAAACACTCCCAGCCACACACGCCAAACACTCCCAGCCACACACGCCAAACACTCACATTTGGCGAACCTAGGAATTTGAACTAAGGAAGGAAGAATGCCTTTTTCATTTTTGTTTTGTTTTGTAGAATGAGCAGGTTCTGAGAGGGAATGGACACCTGAAGAGGAATGCTCAAGCTGTGCCAAAGCTGATCAGCCCAAGGAATGCTCAAGCTGTGGCAAAGCTGACCAGCCCAAGAATGCTCAAGCTGTGCCAAAGTGATCAGCCCAAGGAATGCTCAAGCTGTGCCAAAGCTGATCAGCCCAAGGAATGCTCAAGCTGTGCCAAAGCTGATCAGCCCAAGGAATGCTCAAGCTGTGCCAAAGCTGATCAGCCCAGGAATGCTCAAGCTGTGCCAAAGCTGATCAGCCCAAGGAATGCTCAAGCTGTGCCAAAGCTTATCAGCCCAAGGAATGCTCAAGCTGTGCAAAGCTGACCAGCCCAAGGAATGCTCAAGCTGTGCAAAGCTATCAGCCCACTGTTCGATGGAGGTATTTGCAGGCAGTCGAAATATTGATGATAGATGATGTGTGTGTGATGCCTTATTTGTTAGGGAATGAAACTGTTTTAATAACTGGAGAGTTTGAGCAGTGATTTCCACCGTATGATGCCCGTTCTAACTGGATAGTTTGAGCAGTGATTTCCACCGTATGATGCCCGTTCTAACTGGAGAGTTGGAGCAGTGATTTCCACCGTATGATGCCCGTTCTAACTGGATAGTTTGAGCAGTGATTTCCACCGTATGATGCCCGTTCTAACTGGATAGTTTGAGCAGTGATTTCCACCGTATGATGCCCGTTCTAACTGGAGAGTTTGAGCAGTGATTTCCACCGTATGATGCCCGTTCTAACTGGAGAGTTTGAGCAGTGATTTCCACCGTATGATGCCCGTTCTAACTGGAGAGTTTGAGCAGTGATTTCCACCGTATGATGCCCGTTCTAACTGGAGAGTTTGAGCAGTGATTTCCACCGTATGGTGCCCGTTCTAACTGGATAGTTTGAGCAGTGATTTCCACCGTATGGTGCCCGTTCTAACTGGATAGTTTGAGCAGTGATTTCCACCGTATGATGCCCGTTCTAACTGGAGAGTTTGAGCAGTGATTTCCACCGTATGGTGCCCGTTCTAGTTCTTTCTTTGCATTGTGTTTCGAATCAAATGTAAGCACACGCATGATACACGGACAACACAACATGATTGTGTTGTCCACCCAGAGGATTACGCTTAGTGACTGAGAGAATAGGTGTGGGCCTCTATTTTGGTACCCCGTGACTAATTCAACATCTAGGTGCCAAAATGATCATGGACGTTGAAATGGCGAGGGCATTAGTTTGTAGTTCTGGTCTATCTGAATATTGAGACAGCACAGCGATGGGCCATCGCAATGATCATGGACGTTGAAATGGCGAGGGCATTAGTTCGTAGTTCTGGTCTATCTGAATATTGAGACAGCACAGCGATGGGCCCTCCTTTGGGTATCCCTGACACCGTTTGACCTGGACATCTAAACAGCGGGATGCCTTTTGATCCTCGGTATTTTTTTTCCTGATGTCATGAAATGAGCATTTTGTCACCCCCGACCCCAAAACGCCTCGGGGGAGGGAAGGGGGGGGGGGGGGGGCGGTAAAATTCTCACTAATTGAAAGCAGTGCATTGTCTGAATTGAGGTTCTCGTGTTATAACCCCATCTGCAAAAACAAACAAACGCCCAAGATTAACTTGAGGACCAAGACAGTAACACCTCATGGCCGTTTTGGTATTCAGACCAAAATAGTTACAGATACCAAAACAGTGGTCCGTTGCTCCGCTGTCAGGGAATCTGGATAGGAAAAAAAAAACAGGAGCAAAAGACAGTCGTTTTCATAGCCACGACTATTTTTGTAATCTGGACACCAAATTGCTCACAGATATCGGGGTAACATACAGTAATCATAGTGCAATAGACAGCCGTTTTTATCTCCATGACTATTGTGTCATCTACTCACGGATGCCGGAGTCACGTACCGAAATCAGTCCCCTCCCGAAATCACCCCTCGGCGGGTGAAAATGGGCACCAGCCCCAACTCACCTCCTAGGGAGTAAAGCCAACCACCACAACCATTCCCACTGTGGTCACAAGAAACCTGCCAGCTTCCCCTACAACCTCAACACTTCACTTCGTGACCAAGTGCTTACAGCACGAAACGTTGAAGAGTTCTCCAAAAGGTACCTTTTTTCTTCACCTTTATATTTTCAAGTCATTCCCACTTGCTTCCAAATATTTCCCATTCTTCAAACTTCTCGAGGTGCCCTAAACGACAGACGCAGGAATCAAAGGAAATCTTAAATGAGCCAAAGAAAGGTAAACAGTAAATAACCAACAAGTGGGTTAAACTCTGGCTCCCAGGATGAAATAGTTACAGGTCCAAAACTCCAAACGATTGCTGTTTACGACACCAAATCACCCATCAGAAACATCAACACAACGCACGGAAAACAAACAAGGAGACATCCCCGTGAGGTGTCGTGAGCAGCATTCTTTTGGAATCATGGGCCTGTAATTATTTCATCGTGGGAGCAAGAGTTATCCCACTTGTGTGTCGTTAGGGCACTTTGAGAATTTTGAAGAACGGGACTAATTTTGAAGCAAATGGGAACATGAGTTACACACCTTGTTTGTGATATGAATCAAAGCACATTCCGCACCTGAATTTGAGGCGGAAGAGAGTCTGGACCTGAGCCAGAGTTACTCCCCTTCCTGTGACAAACCCACTCTCCAGTGACTGATTTGGGGCAGGGTCCACAAACACGTCATGGAGTACTACAGGCGTGTGCCCATTTCCTCCTCCCTGTCACAGGCCAATCAGTCAGAGACCCAAGACTCCAGATATTTAATTCATATCAGGCCTCAGTCCATCATGCAGGGGAGTGTGAACATGTGACTGGATGAAGATTTGAAGCGAATATAGAATGTATTCATGTACATTTCAGTCAGTCACAACACCTCTTAGTTTAAACCCTTTATACAAAAACAAAGAAAGATTACGTGCGTCTTTAGGTAAAGTCGGTGACATCAACAGACTCGATCTGAACAGTGAAGGATGTCTGTAATACTTGGGCTTGATCAACGTTTCATGAATATATCTGAGTGCTGAGCAACAGAGAACAAAATGCATCTCATTATCTTGGCTCTCAGTACATAATGGACAAATGAAGTCATGGACATACACATTTTGTATTGACAACAATATACTGTCAGCTCAGAAGTCCAAACCTAAATGTAGTCAATCCCAGGTACATTTCGGCTTGAATACGTGCATTCAGAGATGACGACAATGACAAAGAATTTATTGGCAATAGCTCTTTCGGCTCTGATGCCAAGGAAGCGCAAACATAAATCAAAATGCAAAATTACGTCTGGCGACAACCGAAGATAAATGCAAAATCAAACAGTTTTGCAAAAACATACATTAGTACTGGGTCGTAGTCTTCGACCAACCGACATATGATCATCAATTAGTGCATTCAGAGAGAGAGAGAGAGAGAGAGAGAGAGAGAGAGAGAGAGATACAGACAGACAGACAGACAGACAGACAGAGGGACAGAGAGACAGAGAGACAGAGACAGAGACGGACACAAAGACAGAAAAGCTGACAAACAAGGCAGACTGACAGATGTGTTGCAGTGTATGTACTTACATAGGCATCAAATTGTAGAAATAATGGAGAGAGAGAGAGAGAGAGAGAGAGAGAGCGAGAGAGAGAGAGAGAGAGAGAGGAGAGAGAGATTCATGCCTTTATTCTTTCATTTATACATTCCTACATAGGCATCAAATTGTAGAAATAATGGAGAGAGAGAGAGAGAGAGAGAGAGAGGAGAGAGAGAGAGAGAGAGAGATTCATGCCTTTATTCTTTCATTTATACATTCCTGTATCGTGCACGTGCAACAGCGCGTGTAGCCATACGCCCATCCGGCTATCTGTCCGTCTGCCCACACATCCTCCCCCACAAATACCCGTCCATTTCTCCGTCCATTATACGTCCATCCTGCTATCTGTCCGTCTGACCACACATCCTCCCCCACAAATACCCGTCCATTTCTCCGTCCATTAGTCCTTGTGTTCCTGCAGTCACCGTGAATTTACTCTTTCGTTTGAAGTCGTGATTCAAATTTAGTTTTTGATCGCGAGATCTTAATCGTGAATCCACCCATTCAATAAAATGTTAGAGTTGTTAACTGGATAAAAAAAAAGGAAAATAAATACTTGGATAAATCAAACTCGGACCTGATCGTTCGCATGTGTGTTTCTGTTATTTACCTGTCTATCTGTCTATCCGCCAGTCTCTACGTCTATCTATCTACCTGTCTATCTATCTATCTATCTATCTATCTATCTATCTATCTATCTATCTATCTATCTATCTATCTATCTATCTATCTGTCTATATCAGTCTGTCTGTCTGTCTGTCTATTTATCTATCTATCTATCCATCTATCGATCTCTAAGTCTGTCTGTCTGTCTATCTATCTGTCTGTCTGTCTGCCTATCAGTCTGTCTGTCTGTCTAAGTATCTGTCTGTCTGTCTGCCTATCTATCGAGGTGAGTGTAGCCATGTGGTATTTTTCACACAACGAGGAGTGATCGCGAGAGCAGAGTGCTTACAACACACTAAAACGACTGACCACAGACGGTACAGTCCGTCATAGTATACCGCTACCCAACCAAATCAGGTTTCTGATCTAACTTGTGTGTGAATGTTGACAACCTGCGCCAAGCTGTCATTTTCAGGCTCCTTCAAAGGGATGCTGGACATTCTTCGGCATGTGCTGCTCCTGCAGACTGAAAGGTTTCTGCTTTCAAGGTCAGCTCAGCCAGGGGCTGTTCAACGTCATTCTCTACCAAGAACTCATCTTCCCGCCGTAGACGTCAGTCATCAAAACATGCTCAAGACAGGACGCATGTAGACAACAGAGACAGGAGCCTCGATCAGCAGTGGCGAGTTTGAAACAGACCACAGCATTACTGAAAACAAATACAAAATACATATAAGCACCCACACCAAGTGCGGAGTAAAGCTTACGAACCAGACTGACTAATTTCCAACACGTATGTCTTCTTCACGTGTTAAATAAAGTCGTAAAACGCACAGATAGCTGTCAGCACCTTATGAAACTAACAACTATCTGGTGATTGTTGTTGGTGCATATGTTCATGTCGGCTGTCTATAACATCTTAAGAAGAAGACAAGGTCGTCGTCAACAAGTCCTTTGTTCGTTTTGCACTGTGTAGTGAATAGCCGTTTGTTTGCACCATGTAATGATGATAATAATAAAAAAATTTAAAAAGCGTGGGTTGTAAAGCGCCTAGAACTTGGTCTTTAACCGAGGATAGGCGCAATATCAGTAGTCTTATTAATGATAATAATGACAATAATAATGATAATAATGATAAAAATAACAATTAGGATAACGATAGTAATGATGATAATAATAATAATGACGATAACAATAATGATGATGATGATAATAATAACGATGATAATCATAATGACAAAACAAGAACAATAATAATAATAGTAACAATAATAATAACGACTGTAAATAATAATAATAATAATAATAATAATAATAATAATAATAATAATAATAATAAAGATAATAAAAAAATAATAGCAACAATATTAATAGTGATGATGAATATGATGATGATGATGACGATAACAATAATAATAATACTAATAATAATGATAATGATAAGGAAGAAAATAATAATAATAATAATAATAATAATAATAATAATAATAATGATAATAATAATGATAACGATATAAATAATAATAAAAAAATATCTGCGGACTACGATAAAAATCAGGCTTCTTAGATGTATTGACTTCCACGAATATAAATCTCTCGAGGCTTCCGGCTTACAACTCAGATTTTGTGAGCAAAATGACCTTTACAAGAGGAGGAATGGGAGGGGGGGGGGGGGGGGGAACACTTGAGGAATATTCGACTTTGACGGGGGGGTTCTGCATTCACTCGAGTGTCTCTCTGCACGCTCATCTGCCAAACATGTTTGCTCCGCATTAACAATTGCAGTCCAAAACAAACAAACAAAAACAAACAAACAAACAAGCAAGCAGAAACAAAAAATGTGTTTTTCTTCAGCAACATGATGTTATTCGTTTTGAGGGCTTGCAGTTTGAGGCCTCATGATTTTGTCCTGTCCTGATTTGTCTAGAACCCTCCAAACGACCCATCACGCAGACAATCCATGATGCAGTAAGTTTAAAAGGACTGAGCCTCAAAAATCCTGGCCCTTCATGCCTTGTCCCTGCGATGATTTTCAACAGGATGACCTCCACACGTGTGTCCCCTTGGTGAATTGGTGTCCATGTCAGTGGTATCGGCAACTTCATAGTGGTCTTTTCTTGAATGGATTTGTTGGCGCGTTTCGGAGGGGTGGGGGAGGGGGGAGGGGAAAGAGAGTGAGTGGGGCAGGAGGGTGGGGGTACCTCCTCTCTTTGAATCCACAACTAAGTATGTATTATCAACAGTTTGGAGGCTCAGCAGGTGGTGTTGTGAGTGTGTTGGGTCTGAACAGGTACCAGTGAAGAAGACCCATCGAAATAACCTGTCGCCAGCGGTATCTCCTCTGGTAGGTTGCTCCAGGCCGCTTTTATAATGACTGCTCCCTGAGGACTAGGATGCTGAGGTTGGAACAAGACAAACCCGCCAGTGTAGAGTAAAAGAAAAAAGCACCGGTAGAGATCTGTCGAAAAACGCTTTCCGTTGACTGCGACACACATTGTTGTTTGACAGCGTAAACAATATGGCGACACACGCGACTTGGGCGACCTTGTCACAGATCAATTTTTCACAACCGTGATCTCGATGCTGTGTTAAATTTAATGAAAGCCAACAAGTCGGCCAACAGAATGTGCTGCACTTGAGTTTTGTTTCAGAGTGAAAAGTAAATGAAAGTGAAATAAACGAACAAAGTAAAAATGAAGCCTGTATTAGAAACAAGACAAAAACATTTCAAGTCAGCAGATGCCAGACTGAGCAGCTCAAGCAGTCATTCTTTGCTGGTGCAGTAAGAGACTGGAACCACCTAGAAGAAAATATTGTTAGGGCACCATCAATCGAAAGTTTCAACAGACTGATCGCATCCCAACAGTTAACTAACTAGGCTGCGCACACCCCCAACCCGTCGCGATAATGCCCTAAGACGTGGCGACAGCGACGTACTCGCTTCAGATTCAGATTCAGAAGCCTGTTTTTCAAGACTACATTGCAAGGGACATGAACGTAGTAAAAGACAGCGCGTTATCTCCCTTCCGTTTCTCCTTTCCCCCTCTTTCACTCATATTCTCTCTTTCTTTCTCAGTAAAGAACGATAACTGCAAACTACATTTCGACTTGAAATCAAAATTATGATGTGCCTTCATGCTTCCACCCATTTATATATTGCCCGTCAGGAACGTCCACCTCACTACTGTAGAATGAACCATTACGACAGAACCGCTATTTTGCCAAGCATTAAGTGTTCCCCTTCCCCGTGTTCTTTCAGAAGCGGAGACAGCCTATTTGCGCAAGCAGCGTCCCTCGAATGAGATTATAAACTGAGGTTCCGTGTGTGGACGCACGCATAACATCTTGCACACACGTAAAATCCCATCACCTACTTTCGGAAGAAAAGGCCAGTTTGGCCATTGGTATGGATGACACGTTACACATAGCATGCACCCTGCGTAAGAAATGGAAAGAATGAAGGAAGTAAGGAAATTGAGTGAACGATATTGAATGAGATGGACTGGATGACACGGGAAACGACTGAATGAAGCGCCAGCTGGCAGCTCTTCAGTCGGCACTACCCAGGTAGGCAGCCCGTTGTGTAAACGAGTGTGGATTATAAAGCGCTTAGAGCTTGGTCTCTAGCCGAGAATAGGCGCTATGTAAGTATTCATAATAATAATGTTGGCTATACCAGTATGTAAGAGGCCAAGCGGCTGGGTGGGACTATGTGCGCGGAAGCAGGTTCGCACAGTGTGGGAATAGTACCACAGAAAGGGCAGACAACATGAAACAAATAAAAATAAACTGAGAACTGAGTGGTTTGATCTAGAACTATCAGCATTCCGTCTCTCCACTTTCAACGTCGATCAGATCAAACCATCTAAACTCACACAGCTGCTAACTCATTTGACAGAACCACGACAATTTTCGAGTCTCCTTACAGATTTTGTCAAGTGTTCTCTGAAAAGGAAACATGTGGACAATTTGTGCCAACGTCAGGAAGAAACGTTTGTGATGGTTCAAGAAGCGCTTACGTCAATCCAGCTACCAGGGAGGGAGAATACCGTCCGCTTCATCTACCAACCAGATAACGTTACTATATTTTGAGCATGAAGGGGAAAAAGGCTGAACCTAATGAGAAGGAATGTCCTTTTAACAGTCCACTGTTGAAGACAATATCTATCTCGTATTAAAGGCGAGTTAAATTTAAACGCTGTTTAGTAACATTTATCCTAGTGTAGTGGACAGAAGGGCTGTGCTCAAATGGTTATAGCATTTGCCCGTGGGGCTGACGGTCGTGGATTCGAACCACTCGTGGTGTCTGATTTTTTTTTTTTTTTGGGGGGGGGGGGGGGGGGTGGAGGGGAGATGAGGAGTACGGGGCTTAAAAACCCTCTCTGTCACCTAGCAGCGAATGATTGCCTGATTTGAAAGGCAGCGGAAAGAAAGGGATGGGTGCCGCCTTCCATTATACCGTGCCCAAGACACAGAGAACCTCTGATGGTTCACTGCCTCTACGGCCATTAAGGTGCAGGGAACTTTGCCCCCACCTTTCTATCTGATGATTGAATTATTTCACGTTACACATAGCAGGCACCTTCCCCGAAGTTGGAGTATGGCTGCCTTAATGGCGGGATTAAAAAAAACCGCTCATACACACAAAGCTCCACTCCCTTTGTTGGGCAGATGGGATTGATCCTTGCCTGTCTATACAGGGAGTGTCCGCAGGAATATCAGCCTGTATACGCAGAAGAAGATGAAACACCCTGGAAGACAAAAAATAATGTCTTAGATTGAAGATGAGGTTAAATTCAAATGTCTTAGATTGAAGATGAGGTTAAATTCAAGCACTCTTGAACATAACATTTATGTTGTTGTAGTGAAGATGCGGTTAAATTTGAACACTTGTGAAGACATTTATCAAGTGAAGGTGCGGTTTAAATTTGAACACTTGTGAAGACATTTATCTTGTTGAATTGAAGATGAGGCTAAATTTTAACACTGTCAAAGACAACGTTTATCTTGTTGAATTAAAGAAGAGGTTAAAAATTCAAATAACATGGAAGACAAGATTTATCATGCTGTTTCGAAGACGAGGTTAAATGTAAATATTCTTGAAGACAGCATTCATCTTGCCTTGAAAACACGGTTTAAATCTTAACACACTTGAATACAGCATTTATCTTGTTGTATTGAAGACAAGGTTACATTTTTACACCGTTGAAGACATTGACTTCGTTGTATTGAAGATGAGGTTAAATCTAAACACCACTGAAAACAGCACTTATTGTACAGTTAATTCTCTGCCAGCTGTTAATCGATTAGTAGAGCGATCTAACTCGAAGACTTTTGTGAATACTCTTGCGATTGGTCGCTGATACGATCGTAATTTACCAGTTCAGTTGTTCTCTGTTCCGGCCGAGCTGAAGCTGATTTAAAGATTGCAGAACGGCCAATGAAGGCGACAGATTTAGCAACGCAAACACCTGAAATTTTCAGTTCGGCTGCACATTTGTGTTTTCTCTACAAAACCAGTCTGGCGAAGTGTCCGTATGGGGGTGCTACGCTTATAATATACGCGCATGCGCGCGCGCGGACGTGTGTGTGTGTGTGTGTGTGTGTGTGTGTGTGTGTGTGTGTGTGTGTGTGTGTGTGTGTGTGTGTGACTGCTTGTCATAGCACGTGTGTATTTGTATGTCTCTGTGTGTGCAAGCACATCCTCGCGCGCGCGCGCGCGCGTGTGTGTGTGCTTTGTTATCAGTCCACCTCTCGGTCTAAAGTCTCAACTCGCAGCCGTGGCGTGACTCTAACATTTGCAGGGACCCAAACATTGACACACAACCGATGGAATTGAAAGGACCTGGTCACCCGTTTACCACGGTGATGGCCCAGTGACTGCCCACGGAGCCGAGAGAGAAAGAAGATGAATTAAGTTACAACTAATCACCGAAAGCAATTACGACCGTTGAATGGGGATGCGGAGAGGTCTATACGGGAATCGGCCTGCCAGATCCTAGTACCATCAGGACCCAGTGCCGTAAGTACCCAGTATCATTAGGGACCAATACTATCAAGGCTCTGTATCATTAGGGTCCAGTACCATTAGGGTCCAGTACCATTAGGGACCAATGCTATTAAGGCTCAGTACATTAGAGTCCATTACCATTAGGGTCCATTACCATTAGGGTCCATTACCATTAGGGTCCAGTGCTAGTAGGGGCCAATACTATTAAGGCTCTGTATCATTAGAGTCCATTACCATTAGGGTCCATTACCATTAGGGTCCAGTGCTAGTAGGGGCCAATACTATTAAGGCTCTGTATCATTAGGGACCAGTACCATTAGGGTCCATTACCATTAGGGTCCAGTACCATTAGGGACCAATACTATTAAGGCTCTGTATCATTAGGGACCAGTACCATTAGGGTCCATTACCATTAGGGTCCGGTGCTAGTAGGGGCCAATACTATTAAAGCTCTGTATCATTAGGGTCCAGTACCATTAGGGACCAATACTATTAAGGCTCTGTATCATTAGGGACCAGTATCATTAGAGTCCGGTGCCATTAGGGTCCAGTACTATTACAGTCCAGTACTTTTAGGGACCAATACTATTAAGGCTCTGTACCATTAGGGTCCAGTACCATTAGGGACCAATACTATTAAGGCTCTGTATCATTAGAGTCCAGTACCATTAGGGTCCATTACCATTAAGGACCAGTACCATTAGGGACCAATACTATTAAGGCTCTGTATCATTAGAGTCCAGTACCATTAGGGTCCATTACCATTAAGGTCCAGTACCATTAGGGACCAATGCTATTAAGGCTCTGTACCATTAGGGTCCAGCACCATTAGGGTCCATTACTATTAGGGTCCATTACCATTAGAGCCCAATACTAACAGGATCCAGTACTATTAGCGTCAAATATCG
>CM031615.1:3059480-3091980 GCA_018398815.1 Conus ventricosus
TCCCTCGCCCGGTCTCCTCAACTCCTTACTAGCTACATCCCTGTCCCCTTCCTCCCTCTCTACTCTGTTCCTTACTAGCTGCATCCCTGTCCCCTTCCTCCTACTCCTTACTAGCTACATCCCTGTCCCCTTCCTCCCTCAACTCCTTACTAGCTACATCCCTGTCCCCTTCCTCCCTCAACTCCTTACTAGCTACATCCTGTCCCCTTCCTCCCTCAACTCCTTACTAGCTACATCCCTGTCCCCTTCCTCCCTCCCTACTCCTTACTAGCTACATCCCTGTCCCCTTCCTCCCTCCCTACTCCTTACTAGCTACATCCCTGTCCCCTTCCTCCCTCAACTCCTTACTAGCTACATCCCTGTCCCCTTCCTCCCTCCCTACTCCTTACTAGCTACATTCCTGTCCCCTATCCTCTCTACTCCTTACTAGCTACATCCCTGTCCCCTTCCTCCCTCCCTACTCCTTACTAGCTACATCCCTGTCCCCTTCCTCCCTCCCTACTCCTTACTAGCTACATCCCTGTCCACTTCCTCCCTCCCTACTCCTTACTGGCTACATCCCTGTCCCCTTCCTCCCTCCCTACTCCTTACTAGCTACATCCCTATCCCCTTCCTCCCTCAGCTCCTTACTAAGCTACATCCCTGTCCCCTTCCTCCCTCCCTACTCCTTACTGGCTACATCCTGTCCCCTTCCTCCCTCCCTACTCCTTACTGGCTACATCCCTGTCCCCTTCCTCCCTCCCTACTCCTTACTAGCTACATCCCTGTCCCCTTCCTCCCTCCCTACTCCTTACTGGCTACATCCCTGTCCCCTTCCTCCCTCCCTACTCCTTACTGGCTACATCCCTGTCCCCTTCCTCCCTCCCTACTCCTTACTAGCTACATCCCTGTCCCCTTCCTCCCTACTCCTTACTAGCTACATCCCTGTCCCCTTCCTCCCTCCCTACTCCTTACTAGCTACATCCCTGTCCCCTTCCTCCCTCCCTACTCCTTACTAGCTACATCCCTGTCCCCTTCCTCCCTACTCCTTACTAGCTACATCCCTGTCCCCTTCCTCCCTCCCTACTCCTTACTAGCTGCATCCCTGTCCCTTCCTCCCTCAACTCCTTACTAGCTACATCCCTGTCCCCTTCCTCCCTCCCTACTCCTTACTAGCTACATCCCTGCCCCCTTCCTCCCTCCCTACTCCTTACTAGCTACATCCCTGTCCCCTTCCTCCCTCAACTCCTTACTAGCTACATCCCTGTCCCCTTCCTCCCTCCCTACTCCTTACTAGCTGCATCCCTGTCCCTCCTCCCTACTCCTTACTAACTACATCCCTGTCCCCTTCCTCCCTCCCTACTCCTTACTAGCTACATCCCTGTCCCTTCCTCCCTCCCTACTCCTTACTAGCTACATCCCTTCCCCTTCCTCCCTCCCTACTCCTTACTAGCTGCATCCCTGTCCCTTCCTCCCTCCCTACTCCTTACTAGCTACATCCCTGTCCCCTTCCTCCCTCCCTGCTCCTTACTAGCTACATCCCTCTCCCCTTCCTCCCTCTCTACTCCTTACTAGCTACATCCCTGTCCCTTCCTCCCTCCCTACTCCTTACTAGCTACATCCCTGTCCCCTTCCTCCCTCAACTCCTTACTAGCTACATCCCTGTCCCCTTCCTCCCTCAACTCCTTACTAGCTACATCCCTGTACCCTTCCTCCCTCCCTACTCCTTACTAGCTACATCCCTGTCCCCTTCCTCCCTCCCTACTCCTTACTAGCTGCATCCCTGTCCCCTTCCTCCCTCCCTACTCCTTACTAGCTACATCCCTGTCCCCTTCCTCCCTCCCTATCCTTACTAGCTACATCCCTGTCCCTTCCTCCCTCAACTCCTTACTAGCTACATCCCTGTCCCCTTCCTCCCTCCCTACTCCTTACTAGCTACATCCCTGTCCCCTTCCTCCCTCCCTACTCCTTACTAGCTACATCCCTGTCCCCTTCCTCCCTCCCTACTCCTTACTAGCTACATCCCTGTCCCTTCCTCCCTCCCTACTCCTTACTAGCTACATCCCTGTCCCCTTCCTCCCTCAACTCCTTACTAGCTACATCCCTGTCCCCTTCCTCCCTCAACTCCTTACTAGCTACATCCCTGTCCCCTTCCTCCTCCCTACTCCTTACTAGCTACATCCCTGTCCCCTCCCTCCCTCAACTCCTTACTGGCTACATCCCTGTCCCCTTTCTCCCTCCCTACTCCTTACTAGCTACATCCCTGTCCCTTCCTCCCTCCTACTCCTTACTAGCTACATCCCTGTACCCTTCCTCCCTCAACTCCTTACTAGCTACATCCCTGTCCCCTTCCTCCCTCCCTACTCCTTACTAGCTACATCCCTGTACCCTTCCTCCCTCAACTCCTTACTAGCTACATCCCTGTCCCCTTCCTCCCTCCCTACTCCTTACTAGCTACATCCCTGTCCCCTTCCTCCCTCCCTACTCCTTACTAGCTGCATCCCTGCCCCCTTCCTCCCTCCCTACTCCTTACTGGCTACATCCTGTCCCCTTTCTCCCTCCCTACTCCTTACTAGCTACATCCCTGTCCCTTCCTCCCTCTCTACTCCTTACTAGCTACATCCCTGTCCCCTTCCTCCCTCCCTACTTCTTACTAGCTACATCCCTGTCCCCTTCCTCCCTCCCTACTCCTTACTAGCTACATCCCTGTCCCTTCCTCCCTCAACTCCTTACTAGCTACATCCCTGTCCCCTTCCTCCCTCCCTACTCCTTACTAGCTACATCCCTGTCCCTTCCTCTCTACTCCTTACTGTCTACATCCCTGTCCCTTCCTCCCCTCCTACTCCTTACTAGCTACATCCCTGTCCCCTTCCTCCTCCCTACTCCTTACTAGCTACATCCCTGTCCCCTTCCTCCCTCCCTACTCCTTACTAGCTACATCCCTGTCCCTTCCTCCCTCCCTACTCCTTACTAGCTACATCCTGTCCCCTTCCTCCCTCTCTACTCCTTACTAGCTGCATCCCTGTCCCCTTCCTCCCTCCCTACTCCTTACTAGCTACATCCCTGTCCCCTTCCTCCCTCCCTACTCCTTACTAGCTGCATCCCTGTCCCCTCCTCCCTCCCTACTCCTTACTGGCTACATCCCTGTCCCCTTCCTCCCTCCCTACTCCTTACTAGCTGCATCCCTGTCCCCTTCCTCCCTCCCTACTCCTTACTGGCTACATCACTGTCCCCTTCCTCCCTCCCTACTCCTTACTAGCTACATCCCTGTCCCCTTCCTCCCTCAACTCCTTACTAGCTACATCTCTGTCCCCTTCCTCCCTCAACTCCTTACTAGCTACATCCCTGTCCCTTCCTCCCTCCCTACTCTGTTCCTTACTAGCTACATCCCTGTCCCCTTCCTCCCTCAACTCCTTACTAGCTGCATCCCTGTCCCCTTCCTCCCTCCCTACTCCTTACTAGCTACATCCCTGTCCCCTTCCTCCCTCCCTACTCCTTACTGGCTACATCCCTGTCCCCTTCCTCCCTCCCTACTCTGTTCCTTACTAGCTACATCCCTGGCCCCTTCCTCCCTCCCTACTCTGTTCCTTACTAGCTACATCCCTGTCCCCTTCCTCCCTCTCTACTCTGTTTCTCCTGCTAATCCCCCCCCCCCCCCCTTCACGTTGTAGTCTTTGCAATCGGCGTTATTTTTCTTCGGTAAAAGGTACACAGCCAACACGATAGACTCTCTCTCTCTCTCTCTCTCTCTCTCTCTCTCTCTCTCTCTCTCTCTCTCTCTCTCTCTCTCTCTCTAACCTTACTGCATTACTCCTGGGCGTGAGGACACAAGGAAATGTTACGAATTTGTTTGTTTTTGTTAACCTTTGATTTGATACACACTAGGAATGAATGTGTACTATTTGTTTGCAGGAAAGGAAGAGGGAACTGTTATTGTTCTGTTACCTATTCCCCCTTGTCAAAAGACCTCTTTGGTAATGACAATAAAATATCAAACTGTCAAAAAGTCTCTCTCTCTCTCTCTCTCTCTCTCTCTCTCTCTCTCTCTCTCTCTCTCTCTTATAGACCTTGTAGCCTCTGACATTTCAACAAAAATCTGAAAGCGGAAGGTCACAACATTGTTCTTGCCTGGGTTCCCAGTCATGTTGGCATTCATGTAAATGAAATGGCTGATCATTTTGCAAAGAATGCCACAACAAGGAAACTATCTAACAAATCTATCTCCTACTCAGATTTTAAACCGAAATCTAATGATTATGTCAGGGACCTCTGGCAGGAGGATTTGAATGCACAGATGAATAATAAACTTTTCCAGATCCGTCCAAACCTAAAAGAGTTCCTCTCATCTACCTCTGGTGGTCGCAAAGAAGAAACGGTTAAATGCTGGCTGCATACTGTCCATTCAGTTTTAATTCAGTCGTACCTTTTAAAGAGTGAAGAAACTCAATGGTGCATTCCATGTCATGTACCACTCACAATGAAACATTCTGTCCGTCTTTGTGTTTGTCTTTTGATCTCCCTTGCACCCTTGGGTGGCTCCTCAGGCGTAGGCTCAAAGATAGTCCCCTACATTTTATGCTGTTTGCATAATGTCTTAATTTATCAACAACTTTTTTTCCTCCCCACACTTTCGTTTGTTTCATTTACTACCCTTCGCTGGCTGCTTGTGCGGTGCTGTTGGATTCTTTTTGAAAGCTTGGTGGAGAACACCACAGTATTATGGACTGTGGTGTGTCTCTTTTTGACGCCAGGAGCACAAACACGGTCGACCGCGTATCCCTGAGGAATCTGATTCAGCGACGAAAGGCATAGGAGCAGGCAATACAAATAGATCTGCCCTCGTGAATGATAACGATGGTTCCTTCATGTACCTAGTGAAAGGTTTTCATATTTATGGTATGTTTTCCGAATTTTATGTTTCTATCTCTTTCACCCCGCACAACCCCTTTACGTTCAAAACTTTGCCAAGTCATTAGAAAAGTATTTAGACTCGGAATCAAAAGACTTACTTTGAGAATATTTCGACAGGATCGCTCTGTGTTCTTCAGCTCACTGTTGTGGCAGCGAGGCCTGGTGGGGCGACTGTTGTGTGGGGTGAACGGTTGTCAGGATCTGATTGTAGATGGGGGAAGTTCAAAGCCTTGATCTCTGTTCAGGCTGGGGCGTCTGGTCTTAATTTCAATGGCTTCTTTAACTTTTCCTTTTGCGACGAAGGGCTCTGTAGACAAGGTCTTGGTTTCTTGGGGGCTGAAACTGTGGCTTGTAGGTGTTCGTGTATGGCAGAAGTAGATCGGTTTGGGTGTTCCTGTAGACGGGTGGTGAGTGGTCTTGCTGTCTCGCCAATGTAGGTATTGGCACAGTCTTGACACCCTACCTGGCACACTACACCACACCGCTTGAGGGGGTCCGTTTTGTCTTTGATATGGGTCAGTTGCTGGCGTAGGGAATTGGTGGGTTTGTGGAACACTTTGCATCCATGTTGTTGGAAGGTCCATCTGTACATGGAACATTTGAAAAAAATAGCCCTTGAGACGGCTGCCAAGCCTCCCAGCATGTGGTACCGCTATATGGATGACACCATGACCCGCATACAGGAGACGGAGGTTGACAGCTTCACCACTCGCCTGAATTCCATTGATGACAGTATCCAGTTCACCTCCGAAACTGAATCAGAGGGCAAGATCCCGTTCCTGGACACTCTCATCTCCCGAACCCCTGACGACAGGGTGGAGACCAGTGTCTATAAGAAACCCACCCACACTGACCAATATTTGAACTTTCACTCCAACCACCTCCTCTAAAACAAGAGATCTGTTAACACGCATGTTGTTAACACCCTTATGCACAGAGCCTCTGTACTGTGTTCCACTAAGGAGGAAGAGCTGAAAGAAGAAGAACACATCAAGACTGCCCTTTCCGCTAATGGATACCCTGCATGGATGTGGGACAACCCTCGAGTTCCTTACCCTTTAGCAACATTTAGCATCAGTAGCTTGTGTAACGGTGTGGGTTGTCGGAATCCTGCTGTCCATGATTCCATTTCTTCCTGGACTGTCAAGCTGGGGCATACATAGCCAGTCGGGGTTATGTCCTATGGCTTCACCCTACAACTGGCAACACGATAAGGACTTTAAGTGGTTCAAAGGCGTTGAATTTTGCAACTTCAGCCTAGGTTTAATAATCGTGGCCGGCCATATCACTATATTCAAACACCTACCAAAGTGTCAGCTGTTACTGGACCCGATAAAGAAATCGACTTTTCTTCAGCTCACCTAATGGGTACTATTGCTGTGACCAATGCTGCTAGCTGGTTGTTGTTAGGTCTGGTTACGATGTGGACGTCATTTGATGCTGGTGTGTCGCTCCTAGTCCATGAAACTATGGTGGTGTTTGTGTTCCCCATCAACTCTGCCCACAATCCGATTATGTCGATGTGGAATTCAGTCACGCATAGACATCAGAAAGCAAAAGAAAAGAGATTAGTGAAAGCGTGAAGGGCGGGACTTCAGCAGTCCACAAAGATAAAGTAAAATATACGATGGACTAAGATCATCGCTGCAAATGGCACACGTTTAGATTACAATTGGAAAACACACACACACACACACACACACACACAGAGGTGAGCTGTTGTTACGGCCGGTCGTGGACGCTTATTTCAGAGCTCCGTCTTGTTGTTGTTGTTGTTTTTTGTTAATTAACAGCAAAAGTTTCTACCAATTTGTGATTAACGTTACACACATCAGTTCCTGCCAACATGCCGGTTAATTCGGTATGTTTTCGAGCTGTGTGTGGCTCTTTTTACTGGACTTTCCTGACTTTCATGGGAAACGCGCTCGGGAGAAAGCAGCCATGCGTGTCCGTTCAGTGTCAGTCCGTGCGCCGGTGGCTGTCGTGCTGGTGTTTCCTTCTTACTTCGGTGCGGAGATGTCGAAGCGAACCCGGCCCCACCAAGAAACAATCCACGCTGACCGGGCAAACGCAGGGCCAGGCGCAGGAGGGGGAGCGCAGTTCTACTGATCAACCGACCATCGCTGACGTTGTCCGAATGCTTAGTTCTCTGGACCAGAAGATGACTACAATGGACAGGAAAATGGACAGTATTCATTCCTCAATGAAAGAACAAATAGCGTGGCGAAAGAAAACAAAGAACTGAAAGAAAAAATCGACAAGCTTGAGTCCAAAGTCGACGATCTGGAGGGCAGAAGCAGACGGAACAATCTCATCTTTCACGGCATTCCCCACCCCCAAGGACAGTCTGAGTCATGGGCAGATTGTGAAAAGTCTGTCAAGTCAGTGTTGAGAGAAGAGTTGGGGATTGAGGACGACGTCGAGATTGAGCGCGCTCACCGTCTGAGATCAGGAAAGGGGCCACATCCCATCATCGTCTGCTTCAGCAGCTTCAAAGACAAGGAGAGAATTCTGGCCGGGCGTCGGGTACTGAAGAACAAACGGTCCGCTGTGTTGTTTCCGAGGACTTCACTCCGCGGGTGAGGGACCAGCGTCGTCAGCTGCTGCCTTTCCTGAAGGAAGCGAAGGCAGCCAACAAGAAAGCCTTCCTCCGCTTCGACACCCAGGTCATCGAAGGCAAGTCCTTCGCCTACGACCCCACAACCAGTGGTCTGGTGGAGCGACAGAGGCGGGGATGACGGGCAGGCCGGTGTCATCGGAATGTGGACAGCAGGAGGAGACGATCTTCCAGCGTTCCTGTCTTCACCCCTCGGTCATCGGCTGACAGCATTCACACACACCAACCCATTTCATCCACTCATACACCCACACCTTTATCCCGTGAAGTGTTTTCTGTGTTTCAAATAATGGCGTGGAATGTTCGAGGTTCATTCTACAAGTTAAAGAGTCTTTCGTTCCGACGTTTCTGTGAAAAGTTTAAAATATTTTCATTTTTGAAGTGTGGCTGTGTAAAAAAAGTGATATTGAAAATGCTTTCCCGAATTTTCATGTGTTTTACTCTCCACGCACGACAAAGCTGAAAGGTGGTGTTGTTGTCTGTGTACACAAATCTGTTTTGTGCCATGTGGAACACCTACTTCAATCAACTGAGGATTGGTGTTTTCTGAAGGTTGGTAAGTGTGTTTTGAATTCTCCGTTTGACATTCTCGTTGCTTTTGTATACATCGCTCCTGAACGTTCGGTGATCTATGGAAAGAACAGTTTATAACGGCATTGAATTATTAGAAAACTGCATGTCAGAGGTGATGGACCGATATCCGGACTTACCTTGGTTACTGTGTGGCGATTTTAATGCCCGAACGTCTGAGCTCTCTGATGTGGATAACGCCGGTGAAAACAGACATGCACAACTACTAGAGGATGTAGAAATATTAATGCAGAATGTGCCACAAACTGTTCGTAAATCTAAAGACAGTGGTGTCAATAATTATGGTAGAAGACTTATTGAACTATGTACAGAATACGATCTGTTAATTGTAAATGGAAGAACAGAAGGGGATAGTGAGGGGGAAATTACATGCATAGCTAACCAGGGTAAAAGTGCAGTAGATTATTTTGTTTGTTCACAATTACTATTTGATACTGTTGTTGACATGTACGTGGCAAACAGGTGTGAATCTGATCATTTTCCTATAGTTGCTCCCTTTACTTATCTTGATAACATGGAGACTGTGGATAATGCTGAACAAATTATATTGGAAGAGGAGTTTCGATTTGTTTGGAAGGAAGAACTTGCAGAGTCATTTGCAGATTATATTTTCTGCAACAAAAAGAGAATTTCAAAATTTTATGACAGCACTTGAATGTGACGTTGAGGCGGGGTCGACCTGTCTTGTCACATTCCTTCAGAACGCTGCTTGCCAAATGAAGTCAAAGCGGAAAATGCAAGAATCCTGGTGGGACGAAGAGTGTGAGCGCGCGAAGGAAAGGAAATATCAATATTTGGGTGTATTCAGACGGTCTAATCTAAGGGAGGATTTAATAAAGTATCTGAATCAGAAGCAGCAATTTAAAGAATTGTGTGAAAGTAAAAAAGCAGTACAAAATGAGCGCGTCTTAAACGAACTAAATGTGGCGTGTTCTGATAATAATTCCAGAGCGTTTTGGCAAAAAGTTAAATTATTGACATCAACTAAACCGAACTGTTCCAAATTGATTTCACCTCGTGCGTGGTATGATTACTTTAAAAATCTGTTCAATGTAGAGCAATCAGCGGATGACTCTGATTTCAGCCGGGAGGTTGAAGGTGTTCTAAATGATCATGTACCTGGAAACTGCAGTGACTGTTTAAATGCCCAAGGAGATGAGGACTTTTCAGAAGTTGAAATCCGTAGTGCTATTCATGCATTAAAACATGGAAAAGCAGCTGGTCCAGATGGTCTGTCCTCTGATTTTTTCATTCACGCTGAAGATGTTCTTGTTAAATTTCTGCACCCGTTGTTCAACAGAATTTTTGAAAGTGGGGAGTACCTCAAAGCTGGACGAAAGCTGTCATATTCCCCTTACACAAAAAAGGTAGTTCAAGTAAAACAGACAATTATAGGGGGATTTCATTGCTGAACATAATCAGCAAATTATACAGTGCAGTAGTTAATAACAGACTAAAGGACTTTTGTGATGCAAATGATACTATTCCTGAAGCGCAAGCAGGTTTTCTCAAAGGTTACAGTACCACTGATAACATTTTTTCTCTTCAATCACTGGTTCAGAAATACCTCACAAAACAGGGTGGATTTCTCTAAAGCATTCGACAGTATACACAGACAAAAACTGCTGTACTTCATATTACAGAAAACAGGTATTCACGGAAAAATGTTCAAAACATTGAAGGCCATGTATAGTAATGTGAAAGCTGCTGTCAAAGTGGGGACCAGTATAACTGAGTATTTGACTGTGTGACCAGTGTAAGACAGGGCTGTGTTTTAAGTCCATTGTTGTTCTCTATATTTTTGTCTGAGTTGCAAGCTGACTTATTACACTGTGGTGCAAGAGGTATCGACATTTTTGCAGACCCACTTGGTATGCAGATGATATTGCTTTAGTTTCCGACTCTGTGGCAGACCTGCAGAAGAAGATAGTTTGTCTGGAAAAATGCTGCCGTAAATGGGGTCTGACTGTGAATATGGATAAAACCAGAGTGGTTGTGTTCAAGAATGGTGGTTTCATTAAATCAACTGAGAAATGGTGGTATGATGGTAAGCAGATCCAGGTTGATCCCACATACAACTATCTTGGCGTTATATTCTCAGCCACATTAAACTGGTCCAGGTGTACAGAAAATCTGTCAGGTAAGGCTCTGAGAGCGGTGGCAGGAATTAAAAGACTGCATGTTAAACTTCAAGGAATTCCAGCAGCTACGTTATTCAAAATTTTTGACACAAAGGTAAAGCCAATTCTATTGTATGGTTCTGAATATGGGGGTTTCAAAGATATGATGCTATTGAAAAAGTACAGATTAAATTTGCAAGATGGTTTTAGGGGTTGGAAGGGATGTCAAAAACAACATTGCCCTTGGGGGTGTGGTAGATATCCATCTATATTGATACATACCTACGTCTTGTGAAATATTGGTGCAAGCTTATGTGTATAACTGACAACAGATATCCAAAACAATGCTATGAAATGATGCAAATGCACGATCATTTGGTAGAAAAAACTGGGTTACACGTGTAAGACAGCTATTGTGCACTTACGGCTTTGAATATGTATGGCACATGCAGAATGTAGGAAATGTTCATTGTTTTATAGATCTGCTCAAACAACGTTTGGAGGATTCGTATTCTCAAGACTGGCATTCTTCACTTTCATCATACCCTGACTATTGTATGTATCACCCAGAGATAGTAATGGCCAGTTACGTGAGTCAGTTGTCTGCTCGCGAACATCGTCGTGTTTTGTGTCTGTTTAGATGCAATCGGTTACCTCTGAATAGTTTGTGTCACTCGACTCAACAAATCATTGACCAATTTGTAAACAGTGTGATGGCCATTGTATTGAAGATTTATGTCATTTCATGTTAATCTGTCCTAAATATGCCACACTTCGCAGGAAATCTATACCCTTGTATTACCATCGTCTTCCGTCTGAATTTAAGATACAGTTATTAGGTAGAAACTGTCAAATGAATTGTTATTCAAAGTTGCAGTGTACATTACAGAATCCTTAAAGTTAAGGAAGTAAAGCCCTGTCTATAACTGATCTGTAAGGTAATCCTTTACTTGTGTTGCTATAAACTTGCCGTGCATTTCTTGTTTACTTGTCATTGTACTCCTTCAAACTCACATACACCTTGCTAATTATGTGCTAATCAGTTCAACTGTTCATATGGGCCAGAAGGCCTGCAAAACTGAATAAACCATTGTTATTGTTATTATTGTTATTGTTATTGTTAAAACACACACACACACACACACACACACACACACACACACACACACACACACACACACACACACTTACACACACACACACACACACACACACACACACACACACACACACACACACACATACACACACACACGAGTTGACGGCGGTGAGACGAGTTGATGGCGGTGAGACGAGTTGATAGCGGTGAGACGATTTCAGGGTACACAGGTCGCTGATCAAGCTGATACATCCATGGAATGTGCGGTGAGAGATTGGACAGGGAATGTGGGAGACGTGCTCTTGATTGCTGGCATGGGTGTTTTTGTGGGTATTTTTTTCTCTTTATCTGCAGCTGTCTGCCTGCATTCTTGCTAACTGGCGCCTCTCTACATAAAGTAGTAGCGCCATTCAGATCGAACCACAGCAGTTTGTTCCCATGTGTCAGTGTGGATGTAACCTTTAGGTGTTCTGAGAATGTCTATGAAGCGGTTCCTCTTACCTGCATGGGAACTCATCCCTTCTTGCAGAGGAACATATTTTGATAAGATGTCACTTGGTGAGCTTTTTAGAAATGTGCAAGTATCTGTGATATTTCAGTTTTTAAGAGATGTGAACATTTTTTAATAAGATTTAGGTTGTGTTTTTTTACATTTTAAGGTCGCAGATTGCATGTGTGTTTGTATAACTCGAGTCACGTAATGACCACAGTGTATAGCTCTGATATCACATCTTTGTGGTGGAAAGGGCTTGTCCTTTATAACTATTTATCTATCTACTTACTAGACTTTAGCCCTGGCCTTGAGTTCCACAGGAAATCTAGGGCGGCAGCAACACTCCTCCAGCACACCAGGTCCTGGGCTGACCTCTTCATCTGGGCCCCAGGTCATTCCGGCTGTCAGCTTTGGAGTTCATGCACAGACGCACAGTCTGTCGAGGTCGCTCTACTTTCCTTGTCGGTTCCATTCGAGTGCCTGTCTTATGACGTCCGGTGAATACCTTCATTCAGCAGGAGGCTGTGGTAGTGTGTGGTCAGTCCAGCCCCATTTCCTTTCCTTCCTTCGTGTGGTCAGTCCAGCCCCATTTCCTTTCCTTCCTTCATGTGGTCAGTCCAGCCCCATTTCCTTTCCTTCCTTCATGTGGTCAGTCCCCATTTCCTTTCCTTCCTTCATGTGGTCAGTCCAGCCCCATTTCCTTTCCTTCCTTCATGTGGTCAGTCCAGCCCCATTTTTCCTTTCCTTCCTTCGTGGGTCAGCCATTTCCTTCCTTTCGTGTGGTCAGTCCCTTTTCATTGTGGTCAGTCCAGCCCCATTTCCTTTCCTTGGCTTCTGTGGTCAGTCCAGCCCCATTTCCTTTCCTTCCTTCGTGTGGTCAGTCCAGCCCCATTTCCTTTCCTTCCTTCGTGTGTCAGTCCTTCTGTGGTCAGTCAGTCCTTCATGTGGTCAGTCCAGCCCCATTTCCTTTCCTTCCTTCGTGTGGTCAGTCCAGCCCCATTTCCTTTCCTTCCTTCGTGTGGTCAGTCGCTTCTGTGTCAGTCCTTCGTGTGGTCAGTCCTCCTTCATGTGGTCAGTCCAGCCCCATTTCCTTTCCTTCCTTCGTGTGGTCAGTCCAGCCCCATTTCCTTTCCTTGCTTCATGTGGTCAGTCCAGCCCCATTTCCTTTCCTTCCTTCGTGTGGTCAGTCCAGCCCCATTTCCTTTCCTTCCTTCATGTGGTCAGTCCAGCCCCATTTCCTTTCCTTCCTTCGTGTGGTCAGTCCAGCCCCATTTCCTTTCCTTCCTTCATGTGGTCAGTCCAGCCCCATTTCCTTTCCTTCCTTCATGTGGTCAGTCCAGCCCCATTTCCTTTCCTTCCTTCGTGTGGTCAGTCCAGCCCCATTTCCTTTCCTTCCTTCGTGTGGTTGTACTGCTCGGTTCTCTTCCACAGAGTTTTGTTGGAAATGACCTCCGGCCATCTTGATGTTGAGGACACACCAGAGCCACTTGCTGATAAATGCCCTGAGACTGTCGGTGCTGGACTTTGTTGTTCTTTGAGGACTTGAACCAGGTAACAGACCACCTGACTTCACACCTGAGCTGAAAATTCTCTAATTGTTCTGGAGTGACAGGAGTGTAAAGGGCCACAGGGTGTTAGAAGTATGCCTTGCCTTGTTGATGCACCTTCTGGTATCTTAACGACTACCGGATTTAGTCAGTCACTCAGCTGGGAAATAAGCACTTACTTCGAACTTTCAACAGACCTCCGTCCGTCTTCATCAGCGGTGGTGTTGCTACTGAGTGAACTGGAGTTCAGTGCACACGACCACGGGTCGAACCCTGGTCATGTGACTGAACAATGAGGGTGTTGTACACCGATGGCAAGGTGTGTCTACCCTGGTCCCGGTTGAGTGTGTGGGGTTGTTGGTGGCAATATGGATAGCCTCCATCACCCCACGCTGAAACCATCTATTGTCACGGTCGAGCACGCTGATGTCCTTTTTCTTTTTCTTTTTTTTAAAGACAACGTCCGAATCAAAGATGATGGTGGAAGCCTGCATCTTCCTTTAAGTCCAGTCCTCATCCAACTCGCCAGGTCTAGATCTGAACAACGGTCCGCAAGTTAGCAATACTCTGTACATAACGAGGGTGGACCTTGTGCCTGATCCGTGTGTGTTGTTTGTCTGTCGAGACGACGAAGGCCATCTGGTCATCCTGTGGGATCGGGGGTGAGTGCGTCGATGGCTGGTCAGGCCGATCCGCCAATCAGAGCGCTGAAGAGTGCCGGTCGATACCGATCAGTCTCTGGTGGAAACGATTCAAACCCCAGCCCAGCGCCGACGTGGAACAGAAGGGAACAGAAGGCTACCGAACCGTTGTATGTCGAAGAGTATGTCCTCAGTCTCACTCTTGCCAGGTTGGCTGAGCGTCATAACAACAACTGTCAGCGTGCCAGTGAGGAGTGCAGGGGTGGTGGGAGGCTTTGGACCACAAAGTAGCGTCCAGTACATTTGAAAGTAAGGAAGGAGTGCCCATAAAAAGACATGAAGGACCCAAGGAGGAGGTCACCTACGTCTATATGCAGCAGAAGCATCGCATGATGGTCATAGCAAGTACATGGGAATCTGGACACTTAGAAGAAACCAAGACAAAAGACCGGATGTTTCAAGCCTTATATTGGCTAGGCATCTGTGGAAATAGATGTTATTACTATCCGGTTATGTGAGAATTGTCAGAGTTCCTCCAGTACAGATGCCTCTTATGAAGGAATCATTGTTCGAATAGTAGCAGGACTAACTCACGGCCAAGGTACAAACCTCTTTCAATCTTAAGCAAGCAAGAGTTGTCTCCCTGACCAGGGTAATATGCTTTATCGTGCTGAAGCGCTTTGTTTGACAGTTTTACTCTGGGGTATTGTCATCCTGATCCGGGTGGTAATGTCATGAGAGGGAATGAGGGGACACCTTCTTTTTTCCCTCCTTCCCGACTTTCAAGTCTGCACTTAAAACGTATCTGTTCAAACGCCAGTTGCAGGATACCACCTGAAATATTACTAAATTACTACATGTCACTTGCACACTTTGCTCGTGTACAAATGAGCTGTTCACCGGTCATACGAATAGTGTGTTTATGTATGCAACATTATGTTCCAGTGTGTGTGTGTGTGTGTGTGTGTGGTGTGTGTGTGTGTGTGTGTGTGTGTGTGTGTGTGTGTGTGCGCGCGCGCGAGTGTGTGTATGTGTGTGCGCGCGCGAGTGTGCTATGTGTGTGCATGTGTGTGTGTGTATGACTCGTGAACGCAGAATTGTGTGTGTGTGTGTGTGTGTGTGTGTGTGTGTGTGTGTGTGTGTGTGTGTGTGTGTGTGTGTGTGTGTGTTTCTACATGTATTTTTAGATTTTGAATTGTTCAAAACTTGTAAAGCGCCCTGTAGCCTACGTTGGTAGGATGGGCGCTATAGAAATTGTCCTCATCATAATAATTATCATTGTTATTATTACGAATACATTTGATAGATTCTTGCCAAAATTTTGTACGGTTATTACTAGCAGAAATGGGTGTATTCAGAAACTAAGATTCCTACCTTTCACATGCGTCCAGTCCGAAATGGACGTAATCGTGGACAGAGGGACTGGCACAGTGACAGACTCATGTATACTGCCAGGTATTGTCAACAGTGACAGACTCATGTATACTGCCAGGTATTGTCTTGGCTTGCTGCAGTCGTTCGCAGATGATTACAAATAGCACGTAAATATATGCAGATGTGGGTTGCTACAAATGGCACAGGACATGTTATATGGAATTAAGTTGATTATAAAGGAAACGGCTACATCATATAGAGATGTAGGTTGCTACATTGGATACTGTATATATCGTTTGTGCAAACAACATGTGTGGTATTATCATCACATTTGGCCATCAGCGTTTTGCATACTATGGATAGAATGATATCCCGTAGGACCATTGGGGGGGGGGGGGGGGGGGGGGGGGGGGGGACACAAGATGGTCAGAATAGCTTACAACACACACACACACACACACACACACCCCGCACGCACGCACGCACGCACGCACGCACGCACGCACGCACGCACGCACGCACGCACGCACGCACGCACGCAGCGCGCGCGCGCGCGCGCGCACACACACACACACACACAACACACACACACACACACACACACAGAAACAGGATTATTTCTCCTTTTTAATGTTTGTAAAATGTACACAAAGCATCTTGCCTACCAGCCCTGATGTGGCCCTTTGCGGTCGGCTGGGCTATAAGCAACATTATCTTATCTCTTATCTTGCCTAAGTTGGTGATGATTTAAGGGATTTTTTCAAAAATCATGTCAGATCAAGCATACAGGAGCATGTCCAGGCCTGGCAGGCTGTCATTATGAATTGTATGTAGATAATGGAACACTGCAGCATACAGGAGCATGTCCAGGCCTGGCAGGCTGTCATTATGAATTGTATGTAGATAATGGCAGGCTGTCATTATGAATTGTATGTAGATAATGGCAGGCTGTCATTATGAATTGTATGTAGATAATGGAACACTCCAGGGACAAATTTATTCCGAAAGAAAAAGTACCCCTTAATCTTATGAGACCAAGTGTATTACTAAATATGAGTGGACACATTATCGACACAGACATGATATGGTCAGAATCAAAAGCATCAAAAAACAACAACAACAACAAAACAACAACAACAACAACAAAACAACAACAACAACAACAACAAAACAACAACAACAACAACAAAACTGTAAACTGAATGCAATCTTAGTGATCTTGCTGATGAAATTCATGTTATGTATGATGGTGTGGAGTGGTAGAGAGAGCAGGCAGGCAGATGTTGGTATGTTCATGAAGGTAGGGGCCACAGCCAGTCTCCTCGTAAAATGCAGAGGGGGAAAAAGAGGAGTCTCTAACTTTCAGCTTCCAGAGTCCCACAAACCTCCAACATCTTAGGCTAACATCACTTAATGTATAGCAGAAAACCAAACTGCAAAGCCAGCAAGTCAGTGGCAAAGACAAAATAGACCTAGCAAGGCTGGAACTGCCACAAATCATGCTTTCTGTTGCCGCTACTGTGTTGGCTGGCTTGCCATCCAAAGTATTCAAAGATATCAAATGTTGATGAAAACCTCAGAACCCAAAGAATAAAAAGCAGTATGTGATTTCTGATAGTTTTGTTGTTGTATTAAATCATTTGTGATTACAGTTAGAGCATGAACCCACTTTTAATAGGTTTCTACCGTCGTTTTCCTCAATGCGATGATAAATAATAAATAGCATAGCATGCTAGAATAAATAAATGTATAGCAGACATTTTACACTTTTCATACTTATGAATTTGATCATCCAAAACTGTGTCTGAGCAGAGAACTTTGTCTGAAAATTCACACAAAGTACAATTGGCCTTCCTCCTCGTCCGGCTACCAACGTGACCTTTAGATCCAGTTTTCAATCAGAAAATATTGAATAGAAATGGACTACCCGAACAATACTAATAATTCGCTTGTGCTCATCATTGAAATGGAATCATTAACATGCTTTAAATCGGAAAGTCTGAATTTGATAGAATGATGATTTAGTCACAGTCTCCCAACACTGACAAAGAGAGGTACAAAGAAGGCGACTCTTCAAGGTTAGGTTGGCATTGTCAGTCATTTTGTTTGGTAGCAAGCCTGTACAGAAAATATCCAAGCATGCAATACATGCAATAAGAGCTTCTAAACTTTTGACATACAATTTTTGGATTCTACAGTTTTTCTCATAATTATTTTGTGTGAAATCAAGAAATATTCAAGGTTCAACTGGCAGGGATTAAAAATGGCGTCTAAGTGTCAAGTATGCAAAATATCAGTTTAGAAAAAGTATGGTTTTCTGATCTAATATTGTTGTAATGAACAAAAAATGTTACTTTGTGTTACTTCAGTGATGTTTACATTATGGTTTTATAGGTTCTGAGGCCTCTGCATTTTAAAGATTTTTACACTAACTAATCAGGATTCATCAGTCAAAAGAGGAAAGAGGGAAGGTAACTCTGGAACAAAACATTTCGTCTGCTAAAAGGTGATCAAGAGGTATGTTGCTGTACCTGGCAACATCTGTAAAGATGTCAGTGGTTCCATAATTATTGATAGGAAATAGCTGTTAAAAGCAAAATCATAATTATAACAAACAGCCAAGCAAACTGAAGTTTTGTAGACCTTGGTAAATCTGGTATTTGCAAAATTATGAAATCATGATTATGCCTGAAAAAGAAAGTACATTTCGTTGACTGTTGTAGATTAATGTGTATTTCTCTTGTCTTCTTTCAAATTGTTTCACTGCAGCCAATTTCATGCAAATGAACTACACAGACTCGACGGTTATGGTACAATTATGCTTATTTACAACCCTCCGACCCCCTTTCCTTTTCGTACTCCCAATTCTTATAGAACAGGGAGTACTTTACAATGGGAACGAAGAAATGCTGTCTGTGTGTCTGTCTGTGTGTCTGTCTGTCTGTGTGTGTGTCCGTGGTCAAAATGTGTTCCACTCGCTCCAGACCAAACCTCTGGGCCGATTTTTATGAAAATTTGTAGGTATGTTCATCATGGGTCACGGATGATGCCCGATGTTTTGTTTTTGTTTTTGTTTGTTTGTTTGTTTGTTTGGTTTTTGTTGTTGTTTTTTAAAAACCAGAATAGCCGTACAAACGGCCATAATGGCCCAAAACGGTTTTTCTTCTTTATGGAATATCTCAGTGACAAAATACATTATGATGCATGTTTAATTGTGACTTTTTTATTTGACAAATATCTATGAAAGTACTGTATTTGACGGATTTTGAAACAGCTTTAGATCTAATAACTGAGAGGTAGATCATCAAAGGTATTTCCATCGTAAACATGCTCTTGACATGTACAAGCGTATTCAAGATAAACTGGGAGTACGTTTACATGCTTTGCATCTTGTTTTGTTTATGTCATCCGTGTGTGTGTGTGTGTGTGTGTGTGTGTGTGTGTGTGTGTGTGTGTGTGTGTGAGTGTGAATGTGTGTGTGTGTGTGTGTGTGTGTGTGGGTGTGGGTGCGTGTACGCATGTGTGTGTTTTAGTGTTTGGGCAGTGGTGCGAATGAGGTGTGTTTTTTATGTATTGTTTCTATAATCTATGTATGTATGTTCTGTTTTATGGATTTAATGTTTATTTCATGTGTGTGCGCGCGCGCGCGTGCGCGTGTGTGTGTATGTGTGTGTGTATGTGTATGTGTGCGCATGTGTGTGTGTGGGTGGGGGTGGGGAAGGGGGGGGGGTGGGGAGGGTGTGTGAGTGTTGATGTATAATAACACAGGCTTTTTTGTAACGATTTATAATGTCTTTTTGTAATGTCTTATGTACTTGTGAAATAATGTGGAGCAGAAGAAAAATTTCCGATGGACACAAAAGTTGATTGAATTGAACTGAACTGAATTACCCAGTGTGTGTTAACTGGTCTAAACAGAGAGTAAAAATCCGAAACCAGGCCACCAAACCGTATCCTATCGTTGCTTCTCCAACTTCAACGAGTAACATTTTCTGTTTGACCTAACGAACTCAGAACGTTCCACAGTATACAATATTACTGATCCAGATTCAGCGATTGAATTCTGGATCCAGATTGTTACAGATGTAGATAATAAACATGCTGCATTAAAGCAGACTTTGAAGAAAATCAGCAATCGACTGACAAGACATGAAATATACGCTGATTTCATGGAAAACGATTTGAGTAATGGAATGAGGGACATAAGTATGTAGAAGAAATGTGCGAAACTTTCGATGAGGTTGCAGATTTTCGTGTAATAATAAAAATCGCGAAGACGTGAACAGCAAGAGTCCATTTCTTCTTCACTCTCATTCCTGTCCTCCTCTCCATCCGCGTCTCTCTCTCTCTCTCTCTCTCTCTCTCTCTCTCTCTCTCTCTCTCTCTCTCTCTCTCTCTCTCTCTCTCTCTCTCTCTCTCTCTCTCTCTCTCTCTAGTCCTTTAGCGGGGCAAGGACCAGATGAAAATAAGCACGTGTTTGCTTATCTGTTACCGTTGGAAATAAAGATCATCATCATCATCATCATCATCATCATCATCATCTTCATCATCATCATTACATCTCTCTCTTCTCTCTCTCTCTCTCCTCTCTCTCTCTCTCTTCTCTCTCTCTCTCTCTCTCTTCTCTCCTCTCTCTCTCTCTCCTCTCTCTCTCTTCTCTCCTCTCTCTCTCTCTCTAGTACTTTAGCGGGGCAAGGGCCAGATGAAAGTAAGCACGTGTTTGCTTATCTGTTACCGTTGGAAATAAAGATCCCTCATCTCATCATCATCATCATCTCTTCATCTCATCATTATCTCTCTCTCTCTCTCTCTCTCTCTCTCTCCCCTACTGATGGCAAATAGTAACAACAGTATACTGAAGAATTAAAGCATGTATTTACATAAGGTATTCAAAAGGCATGCGAGTGCAGTTAAAGCATGTGAATGTTAATACTGAACCACATATATTGCTGTACTCTCCAGTTATCAGAGCTCGGAATCTGTCAACATTATGTTGACGTATTCTTACTTTTATTTTTTCGTTGTTAATGTATCATTGTCTATGGATCTCTCCTTCAGTAGGGCCCGCAGACTAAACTGAATAAACCACTCCTCTCTCTCTCTCTCTCTCTCTCTCTCTCTCCTCTCTCTCTCTCTCTCTCTCTCTCTCTCTCTCCTCTCTCTCTCCCTCGTGCATTTGCATGGACCTGATATTCACAGAGTTGACAAAGAACCATAGATGAACACATTTTGAATATCAATGTTAGCGCACCGCCAAAAAAAAAAAAAAAAACCTAGACGAACGAATCACAGGACATTGTCTTGTGATTCGTTTGTCCACTTTTTTTTTTTTTTTTTTTTTTTTTTTTTGGCGGTGCGCTAACATTTATATTTATTCCTCGTTTGCTGATTGGTCAGACGTATACATGTGGAGGACGAAAGCGCGCGCGCGCCTCAGTTGATGCCAAAACGCGGTGGCAGACGGCTGCGTGAATGTGGTTTTCCCAGTGACTATCTAGCGTGGACTTTCAAAATTCCTTTCAGGTCAGTAATAAACGTCATAATCACAGTAGAATTATTAGATTATAACAATCTAAAAAATCATTAATCTAAAGTTTATTATTTTAGACTGGTCGGCTTTCTGATCGACACCGGTAGTCTAGATCCTTTGTGCTCGGCTCTTTCAGAAGATGAACTTTTGAGCACACATCGGCCGCTCTTTCAGTAGCCATGTCGGAGGGTCTTTCAGTAGTCATGTCGGAGGGTCTTTCAGTAGCCATGTCAGTGGCTCTTTCAGTAGTCATGTCGGAGGGTCTTTCAGTAGCCATGTCGGAGGGTCTTTCAGTAGCCATGTCGGAGGGTCTTTCAGTAGCCATGTCAGTGGCTCTTTCAGTAGTCATGTCGGAGGGTCTTTCAGTAGTCATGTCGGAGGGTCTTTCAGTAGCCATGTCAGTGGCTCTTTCAGTAGTCATGTCGGAGGGTCTTTCAGTAGCCATGTCGGAGGGTCTTTCAGTAGCCATGTCGGAGGGTCTTTCAGTAGCCATGTCAGTGGCTCTTTCAGTAGTCATGTCGGAGGGTCTTTCAGTAGTCATGTCGGAGGGTCTTTCAGTAGCCATGTCGGAGGGTCTTTCAGTAGCCATGTCGGAGGGTCTTTCAGTAGCCATGTCGGAGGGTCTTTCAGTAGCCATGTCGGAGGGTCTTTCAGTAGCCATGTCGGAGGGTCTTTCAGTAGCCATGTCGGAGGGTCTTTCAGTAGCCATGTCGGAGGGTCTTTCAGTAGTCATGTCGGAGGGTCTTTCAATAGCCATGTTGGAGGGTCTTTCAGTAGCCATGTCGGAGGGTCTTTCAGTAGCCATGTCAGTGGCTCTTTCAGTAGTCATGTCGGAGGGTCTTTCAGTAGTCATGTCGGAGGGTCTTTCAGTAGCCATGTCGGAGGGTCTTTCAGTAGCCATGTCGGAGGGTCTTTCAGTTGCCATGTCGGGGGGTCTTTCAGTTGCCATGTCGGAGGCTCTTTCAGAACTCACAGACAGCAGCGGGCCCTCAACAGTCTCAGAATCAGTTAGAAGCCTGATTCAAGAACTAGATGCGAGCTGGAACAAAAGATTCGAGCCCTAGCGGGACTACTTAGGCCTAAGAGGAAACTTCCAGACAAAGACGGCGCCGCAGACCCCGCCAAATTTGCCCGCGTTTCTGGAGACGATTCAGAGTCAGAACAGGAACACGACAGTGATATTTTGGAGCTGAGAGAAGTAAGGGAGCAACTCACATGATGAGATGATTACCTTTCAGAGCCTGACGTGTTAAGGAATAACGTGTGATCCCCGACGCTAAAATCTCCACGTGTATACATCTGACCAATAGCAGACAAGGAATAATTTTGAAAATTAAACGAGGCTTACCTGGAAGTTGAAGTTTAATGGAGATTTTTTCGAGGACGCTGGTGGATAGAGGCATAGGCCTACATGTACCACCCATCAGCAACTTGAGGTACTTCCATTCAACCCTCCCTTCCGAGTTTGTTCTCGGGGATCACACGTAGCTGAAATCTGGGGCGCGCGTGCGGTTTCGTCCTCCACATGTATACATCTACCCAACAGCATCCTCCAAATAATTTCCATTAAACTTCAACTTCCTGGTAAGTCTCGTTTAATTTTCAAATTAAAATTTGTTTAAAATTCCGCCTGCAGTGGCCTCACTTTGCATAAATGAACAAAATGAATAAATCAAGAAACTGATGATGAACAGGAACGCGAGTATCAAAAAGAAGTTACAAACAAAAATGATCATATCCTGGCATTCCCTTATCCAACCCCTCCCTCCAAACGTCCAGAGCCTTTTCCCACCCCACCCCCAACCCCCACCCACCCACCCCCACACACACACCTTTGTTCTTCACAGTCCATCCTCCGTCCATCTCTCTCCCTCCCAGATACACGCCAGCCCACTGTCCGTCCATCTCTCTCCCTCCCAGATACACGCCAGCCCACTGTCCGTCCATCTCTCTCCCTCCCAGATACACGCCAGCCCACTGTCCGTCCATCTCTCTCCCTCCCAGATACACACAGCCCACTGTCCGTCCATCTCTCTCCCTCCCAGATACACGCCAGCCCACTGTCCGTCCATCTCTCTCCCTCCCAGATACACGCCAGCCCACTGTCCGTCCATCTCTCTCCCTCCCAGATACACGCCAGCCCACTGTCCGTCCATCTCTCTCCCTCCCAAATACACGCCAGCCCACTGTAAACACGTGTATGTGGAACTGGATCTGGCAAGAACGATTCATGAACGGTACAAATGGACGGACACATGGGAAACAGTGTTTGAGAAGCAAAACCATAGCAGCAGCAGCAGCAGCAGCCGCAACAACAATGATACGCTCTTTATATCACTTAGGCTACACCTTAGTGTGACACAAATCCAAGCATGTAATGTTATGTAGAACAGCCATGGAAAGTATGAACCAGTTAAACATGTTTAAAGATATTAACACAAAGTACGGTGGAACTGGATTTTACACACACACACACACACACACACACACACACACACACACACACACACACACACGCACGCACACACACACACACATACACACACACACACACACACACACACACAACCACACACACACACACACACACACACACACACGCACACATGCCATGCGCCCTCACGTATATACATACGTACACACACACACACGCACGCACGCACGCAGGCACACACACACACACACGCGCGCGCAGGCACACACACACACACCACACACCACACACACCACAACACACACACACACACACACACACACACATGCCATGCGCCCTCACGTACACACACACACACACACACACACACACACACACACACACACACACACACACGCACGCACGCACGCACGCACGCACGCACGCACGCACGCACGCACGCACGCACGACACACACACACCACACACACACACACACACACAACATCCCAGCCAAAAATCTCTCTCTCTCTCTCTCTCAATGTGTGTGTGTGTGCGTGCGTACGTGTTGTGTGTGTGTGTGTGTGTGTGTGTGTGTGTGTGTGTGTGAACGTGCGCGTGCGTGCGTGCGTAAGTTCATTCGTTTGTGCCTGCGCGCGCGTTTGCGCACGCGTGCACACTTGTGTGTGTGTGTGTGTGTGTGTGTGTGTGTGTGTGTGTGTGTGTGTGTGTATGTGTGTGTGTGTGTGTGTGTGTGGTGTGTGTGTGTGTGTGTGTGTCAATATGCGCGTGCGTGCGTGCGTACGTTCATTCGTTTGTGCGTGCGTGCGTGCGTTAGAGCGTGCGTTCGTGCATGCAAGCGTACATGTGTGTGGGTGGGGGGAGGGGGGGGGGGGTGGGGAGGCGCTCGTGCTTCCGTGTGTGCGTGTGGTTGTGTGTGAGCGTATGTGTGTGCGCGCGCAAACTCTAGAAGCTCGGTCGGCCAGACATGATCAGAACTACTTCCATATAAACAAACCTCCAACATCTTCAACACCTCTTTGGTATACATGGTCATGATTATTTTTCTTTCTGTGATGACGACGGCTGGGTAATATTTTCTTTTTGTTCGCTTTTGCCTCGTCATAATACACGTCCTCAGACTCATCGTCATCACGAAACGCCCTGACGTCACCTTCTCAGCTGTCGCCTTCATCCAAGGAAGGACTGGGATCTCTCTCCGGGCTGTATTCCTTCGGCATTTTCCGTGTCATTCCGTAACTGGACGATCCTTCCCGAAAATCTGACACAGACAATGCCTTCAGTTTGACGTTTGGTAACTCAGAGATTAGGTAAGTAAAGATACACAGAAAAAAGATCAAAAAATGGGGGTGAGAAAAGAATTAATGGGCAGAGAAATGTTGGGCAGCAGAGAGAAGAGTAGGAAAGGATACGGGGGGAAATGGGAAAGGGGAGAGAACTGTATCAAAGAGGACAGTGCAGTAGGAAAGAGTAAGAACAATAAGGGATATAGAAGGGAATAATAGAAAGGGCAGAGGAAAGGGGAGAAGTGTATAAGAAAGTGGGAAGACAAAAAAAGAGGAAAGTTTAAGGGAAAGCAGGAATGGAGAGAGAAACGTTGTCAAAGAAGATAACGCTAGGAAAGAGAGGAGAGGAAAGTAGGAAAGGAATGTGAGGAAACAGTAGGAAAGAGTGAGGAAATAGTAGGAAAGAGTGAGGAAACAGTAGGAAAGAGTGAGGAAATAGTAGAAAGAGTGAGGAAACAGTATGGAAAGGGTGAGGAAATCAGTAGGAAAGAGAGAGGAAACAGTAGGAAAGAGTGAGGAAACAGTAGGAAAGAGTGAGGAAACATAGGAAAGAGCGAGGAACAGTAGGAAAGAGTGAGGAACAGTAGGAAAGAGTGAGGAAACAGTAGGAAAGAGGAGGAACAGTAGGAAAGAGTGAGAGGGGAACAGTAGGAAAGAGTGAGGACACAGTAGGAAAGAGTGAGGAACAGTAGGAAAGAGTGAGGAAACAGTAGGAAAGAGTGAGGAAACAGTAGGAAAGAGTGAGGAAACAGTAGGAAAGAGTGAGGAACAGTAGGAAAGAGTGAGGAAAAGTAGGAAAGAGTGAGGAGTAGGAGTAGGAACAGTAGGAAAGAGTGGAGAACAGTAGGAAAGAGTGAGGAACAGTAGGAAAGAGTGAGAGAAACAGTGGAAAGAGGAGGAACGTAGAAGGTGAGGAAACAGTAGGAAAGAGTGAGGAAACAGTAGGAAAGAGTGAGGAACGTAGGAAAGAGTGAGGAAACAGTAGGAAAGAGGAGGAACAGTAGGAAAGAGTGAGGAACAGTAGGAAAGAGAGTAGGAAAACAGTAGGAAAGAGTGAGGAAACAGTCGGAAAGAGTAGAGGAAACAGTAGGAAAGAGTGAGGAAAAGTAGGAAAGAGAGGACAGTAGGAAAAGTGAGAAACAGTAGGAAAGAGCTGAGGAAACAGTAGGAAAGAGTGAGGAACACAGTAGGAAAGAGTGAGGAACAGTAGGAAAGAGCGAGGAAAACAGTAGGAAAGAGTGAGGAACAGTAGGAAAGAGGAGGAGAAACAGTAGGAAAGAGTGAGGAACACAGTAGGAAAGAGGAGGACACAGTAGGAAAGAGGGAAATGGAACAGTAGGAAAAGAAAGAGTGAGGAACAGTAGGAAAGAGTGAGGAAACAGTAGGAAAGAGTGAGGACACAGTAGGAAAGAGTGAGGAAACAGTCGGAAAGAGTGAGGACAACAGTAGGAAAGAGTGAGGAAACGAGTAGGAAAGAGAGAGGGAAACAGTAGGAAAGAGTGAGGAACAGTAGGAAAGAGTGAGGAACAGTAGGAAAGATGAGGAAACAGTAGGAAAGTGAGGAGAGAGGGGAACAGTCGGAAAGAGTGAGGAAACAGTAGGAAAGAGTGAGGAAGTAGGAAGAGGAGAACAGTAGGAAAGAGTGAGGAAACAGTAGGAAAGAGAGAGGAAACAGTAGGAAAGAGTGAGGAAACAGTCGGAAAGAGTGAGGAACAGTAAGGAAAGAGTGAGAGAAAAGTAGGGAAAGAGTGAGGAACAGTAGGAAAGAGTGAGGAACAGTAGGAAAGAGTGAGGAAGTGAAAAAACAGTCGGAAAGAGTGAGGACACAGTAAGGGGGAAGAGAAGAGTGAGGAAACACAGTAGGAAAGAGTGAGGACAACAGTAGGAAAGAGTGAGGAAACAGTAGGAAAGAGTGAGGAAGGAAAGTGGAAAGAGTGAGAGGAAAACAGTAGGAAAGAGTAGAGGAAACAGTAGGGAAAGAGTGAGGAAACAGTAGGAAAGAGAGAGGAAACAGTAGGAAAGAGTGAGGAAACAGTAGGAAAGAGTGAGGAAACAGTAGGAAAGAGTGAGGAAACAGTAGGAAAGAGTGAGGAAACAGTCGGAAAGAGAGAGGAAACAGTAGGAAAGAGTGAGGAAACAGTAGGAAAGAGTGAGGAAATCAGAAAGGAAAAGTAGTGAGGGAGGAAACAGTAGGAAAGAGTGAGGAAACAGTAGGAAAGAGACGAGGAGGAAAACAGTCGGAAAGAGAGAGGAAACAGTAGGAAAGAGGAAGAGTGAGAACAGTCGGAAAGAGGAGGAACAGTAGGAAAGAGTGAGGAACAGTAGGAAAGAGTGAGGAAACAGTAGGAAAGAGAGAGGAAACATAGGAAAGAGTGAGGACACAGTAGGAAAGAGTGAGGAAACAGTAGGAAAGAGTGAGGAAAACAGTAGGAAAGAGTGAGGAAACAGTGGAAAGAGTGAGGAAAGTAGGAAAGAGGAGGAAACAGTAGGAAAGAGTGAGGGAAACAGTCGGAAAGAGTGAGGAAAAGTCGGAAAGAGAGAGGAAACAGGAAGGAAAGAGTGAGGAAACAGTAGGAAAGAGGAGGAAACAGTAGGAAAGAGTGAGGAAACAGTAGGAAAGAGTGAGGAAACAGTAGGAAAGAGTGAGGAAACAGTAGGAAAGAGTGAGGGAAACAGTGAAAGAGTGAGGAAACAAGAAAGAGTGAGGAAACAGTCGGAAAGGAGGAAGAGGAAACAGTAGGAACAGAAAGAGTGAGGAAACAGTAGGAAAGAGTGAGGAAACAGTAGGAAAGAGTGAGGAAACAGTAGAGAAGAGTGAGGAAACAGTAAGAAAGAGTGAGGAAACAGTAGGAAAGAGTGAGGAAACAGTAGGAAAGAGTGAGGAACAGTAGGAAAGAGTGAGGACACAGTAGGAAAGAGTGAGGAAACAGTAGGAAAGAGTGAGGACACAGTAGGAAAGAGTGAGGAAAACAGTAGGAAAGAGTGAGGAAACAGTAGGAAAGAGTGAGGAAACAGTAGGAAAGAGTGAGGAAACAGTAGGAAAGAGTGAGGAAACAGTAGGAAAGAGTGAGGAAACAGTAGGTAAAGAGGAGGAAACAGTAGGAAAGAGTGAGGACACAGTAGGAAAGAGAGAGGAAACAGTTAGAAAGAGTGAGGAAACAGTAAGAAAGAGTGAGGAAACAGTCGGAAAGAGTGAGGACACAGTAGGAAAGAGTGAGGAACAGTAGGAAAGAGTGAGGAAACAGTAGGAAAGATGAGGAAACAGTAGGAAAGAGTGAGGAAAAAGTAGGAAAAAGAGAGAGGAAACAGTAGGAAAGAGTGAGGAAACAGTAGGAAAGAGTGAGGAAACAGTAGGAAAGAGTGAGGAACAGTAGGAAAGAGTGGGAACAGTAGGAAAGAGTGAGGACACAGTAGGAAAGAGTGAGGACACAGTAGGAAAGAGGGAGGAAAACAGTAGGAAAGAGAGAGGAAACAGTAGGAAAGATGAGGAAACAGTAGGAAAGAGTGAGGAAACAGTAGGAAAGAGTGAGGAAACAGTAGGAAAGAGCGAGGAAACAGTAGGAAAGAGTGAGGAAACAGTAGGAAAGAGCGAGGAACAGTAGGAAAGAGCGAGGAACAGTAGGAAAGAGTGAGGAACAGTAGGAAAGAGTGAGGAAACAGTCGGAAAGAGTGAGGAAACAGTAGGAAAGAGTGAGGAAACAGTAGGAAAGAGTGAGGACACAGTAGGAAAGAGTGAGGAAACAGTAGGAAAGAGTGAGGACACAGCAGGAAAGAGTGAGGGAAACAGTAGGAAAGAGTGAGGGAAACAGTAGGAAAGAGTGAGGAAACAGTAGGAAAGAGTGAGGACACAGAAGGAAAGAGTGAGGGAACAGTAGGAAAGAGTGAGGGAACAGTAGGAAAGAGTGAGGGAAACAGTAGGAAAGAGTGAGGGAACAGTAGGAAAGAGTGAGGAAACAGTAGGAAAGAGTGAGGACACAGAAGGAAAGAGTGAGGAAACAGAAGGAAAGAGTGAGGACACAGTAGGAAAGAGTGAGGAAACAGAAGGAAAGAGTGAGGAAAGAGTCGGAAAGAGTGAGGACACAGTAGGAAAGAGTGAGGACACAGTAGGAAAGAGCGAGGAAACAGTCGGAAAGAGTGAGGACACAGTAGGAAAGAGTGAGGAAACAGTAGGAAAGAGAGAGGAAACAGTAGGAAACAGTGAGGAAAAAGTAGGAAACTGAGGGGAAAAAGTCGGAAAGAGTGAGGAAAAAAGTAGGAAAGAGTGAGGAAACAGTAGGAAAGTGTGAAGAAACAGTAGGAAAGAGTGAGGAAAAAGTGGGATAGGGGAGGGAAAGATAGGAAAGGGGAGAGAAAGATAGGTATGCGGAGAGGAAAGTAGTAAAGGGATCAGGGGGGGGGGGGGGGGGGGCGGGGGAAGCAGGAAACAGAAGAGGAAACTGGGAAAAAGAGACAAGTAGAAAAGGGGCACGTCAAGTAGGAAAAAGTATGGACAAAGTACGAAAGCACAGAAAAAAAAAAAACGTTAGAGAGGGGGGAATGAAGGAAAACGGGGGGGGGGGGGGGGGGGGGGGGGGGGGGGGCGGGGAGGGACAGAAAGGTTGAAAAAGGGAGAGAAAGAAGGAAAGGGGACTGGGGAAGTATGGAAGGGAAACACAAAGTAGGAAAGGGTAAGTGAGAAATAGGATTTTAAAGGAAACACACACACACACACACACACACACCACACACACACACACACACACACACACACACACACACACACACACACACACACACACCAAGGTGGGGCGGGGAGAGAGAGAAAGTAGGCATGTGACAGCGCAAATTGTAACAACCGCGCAAAATGTCACATAGGCAAAATGTCACATAGGCAAAATGTCACATAGGCAAAATGTCACATAGGCAAGCGTATGTGGGAAAAAAATCGAAACGATTGAGGGGAAAAGTGGGAAAGGGGAGAGAACAGAAAGAAGGGAGGAGGTGGGAGTGGGGTGGGGGTGGGGGGGGTGGGGTGGGGGTGGGGAGTAGTAAAGGGGAGAGAAAAGTAGAAAAGGCGAGGAGAAGAGATGGAGATGGAAGAGAGCAGTAGGACAGGGGGGAAATCAGTAGAAAAACTAGTAGAAAATAGCGGGAGATGGACAGGGAGAAAAAGAACGTGTTGGACATATCTATCGTCGTCTGTACATTTATCGACTAAGCTTAACATTAGTATTAACAGTTTAATCAATTTAATGTATACATGAAGAAATATTATTAGTATCAAATTTCGTAGTGATAAATTTGTCAAATCAGCTTAAGAAGAAGAGAAGAAGAAGAAGAAGAAGAAGAAGACGACGACGACGACGGACGACGACGACGACGACGACGATGATGATCATGATGATGATGATGATGATGATAATGATGATGATGATGATGATAATGATGATGAACAAAGGAGGAGGAGGAGGAGGAGGAGGAGGAGGAGGAGGAGGAGGAGGAGATGTATAAAGATCAATATGAATAATATGTTTTCACCCCAGAGAGAGAGAGAGAGAGAGAGAGAGAGAGAGGAGAGAGAGAGAGAGAGAGAGAGAGAGAACACTGAACACTGAACATGTTTTTAATGTCATTAGCTATGCAGCCTTAGTGACATGGGGGTTAAAGCACGAAATAATCATATCGAAAACAAAAGTAGCAACATAAAAGAAACATCCATCAATTGGAAGCTTGAAATACCAGCAGAATGGGCCAGTATCACGACCATCCAGTTTAATAATATTCGTAAAAGTAAATATGTAAATACGATACCCAAAATATTTTACTACTTCCTGAACCATTCATTTTTCAATTGTACATCGTAAGTTCTAATTGCTGATAACTTCTGAGCGAATCTTCAATGCCTCTGCAATGTATCTGGCAAGTGATTTCACTGAATTATCATCATAATTCATTTTCAGAATTCCAAATGTGTCCTGATTTATGGCAACATTCTTTTGAAAAACTACACACTTATCTCGTCCCAGCACTGTAATTTCTACAATGAAACAAAAATGCGATTCATCCTCCTAAGGAAGCCACAAAATGGACACGGTGACGCTTGTAGATGACTCAGTATAGAACCATCTTTTATGGGCGTTTAGACCAAGAGTCCTTGTTCTAAGTCTGGATAGACAAATTTTATGCCATCTGTTCGTTAATACTGAAATATACTTTTCCGTTTCAAATATACTTTTAAAGCCATAAAACCAGTTATATTTGTCCGTGTTTTCCATTTTAGAATGCCAGTTTTGTTTATATGAAGCTATCATCCTGTCTTTGAATTCCAGAATAAAGCCGTCCTCGTAACCAACTCCCTGGCACATCCATACAATCCCAAATCCATGAGTAGTCAAGATCTTCTTAACAGAATATTACCCAATTTTCTTTTCCTCGTTCATGTTCATTCAATAACATTTCATAAGCCTGTTTACAAAGTCTTGAGGCAGGAAGCCTCAGTAGTTTTAGCCAGTATTTTATGCATTTAATGTTGGACCTATATATACAGTGGGTATCTGCCTGTTTCTCCATAAGTTACAGTATTCGAAGAATGTAGGGGAACATTTTAAAAAGCGCTTAATTGCAAACGTATGAACTTTTTCTAAATCTTTGTTGTTGTGAAGTCCCCATATTTCAGCACCATATGTAAGAACTGGCTCAATTTTGGCATCAAAGAGTTTCCAGAATATTCTTGAATCAAGTGAGTTAAGTTTGTGCAAAGCTCTTAAGATCTCTGTGACACCTTTTTTTCCTTTTCTACAAGTCTCTGTTACTGCGTTTTGTAAACTCAACTTTGTTGTAAAATCATGCCTAAATACTTGTAGGAATTAGTTACTTTAACCTCACTAGTGCCATAAACCATTTTTCATGACGGAAAGATGACCACCCTTTCTAAATACCATTATATTAGTTTTATCAAGGTTAACATTTAAAAAAGACGATCTGCCTCTTGCTTTAACCTATTTAACTGATTTGAGACCTACAGTAGTGCTGGACAACATTATTACATCATCTGCAAATAGCATAAGAAAAAATTCAGCCGCTCCTGGGATCATTTGAATACCATGTTTTCCATTTTTACTTATTTCCACTGCCAATTCATTAATAAAAAATGAAAACAAAAGTGGACTTAGTAAACAACCCTGCTTCACTCCTTGTGGACAGTTAAAGACATCTGAATAAACACACCTATCCCGCACGCATGCTAACACAGAATCGTATACACCACGGAGAGCCATGTACAGCTTGCCATCCACTCCACTTTTACGTAAATTAATCCACAGCATATTTCGATTCACGGAGTCGAAAGCCTTTCTAAAGTCACAAAAGCGACATACAATTTTTTGTTTTTCAATAAATGCGTTTGAATTAGTGCGAAAAGGGTAAATATATGGTCTGTAGTGCTATAACCTGATCGAAACCCAGCCTGTTCTTCAATGATTTTTTCCTCCCGTTCTGCCCATATTGTCAGTCTTTATTTAAATATGAGTATAGATTTTGCTAACGACACTTGTAAGCGCAACACCACGGTAATTGTCTGGGTTTTAGGATCTCCTTTTTGTGAATAGGAATAAGTATAGACCTGGCCCAAAGTGCAGGGAAGTTTCCATCGTTAACATTCTGTTAAATACATGACAAGGAAATCAATTATCTTTGAGTTGGATGTTTCAGCATTTCACCTAAAATCATGTCTGGGCCTGCACTTTTTCCTGATTTTAATCTTTTTATTACTGTCAGTTACCTCTTTTTTGCTTATCCAATCATTGAACAAGGTTCTTCAAAATCTCCAGATCCTCAATCACTATAACATTATCATCGCTTCTGTTATCTATAGTCCCAAAGACTGCAGAAAAGTGATCA
>CM031615.1:3104480-3106980 GCA_018398815.1 Conus ventricosus
ATCTCTCTCTCATCTCTCTCTCCATTCTTCTCTCTCTCTCTCTCTCTCTCCATGTATGTATGTATGTATTTATGTATGACGTATGTATGTATGTATTATATAGATATGTATATATATAATAAATTTTTTTTTTTTTAAAGAAATCAATCAGGTCTTTAGTGTGTAATTCCACGCCTTTAAAAAAAGAATCTGCCACCGCGTTGGAGGTACTACCGTAGGTGTTTCTATATAGCTCAGGAACTTCTCACTTGGTATAGTGTCCATGAAGATGTATGTGTGCACACAAAGAGGTTTACGTCATGATAATTTGTCTGATTTATCTTGTCAATAGGTAATCCAATCTAGTCTTGTGAACGGACTAAACTGAGTTTGTAAACAGTTTATTTCAAACTAAACCAATATTCCCATTCTTGTAAACATGAAATGCACATTTAAAAGTACTCTTTGGTCCTAAACATTGCGCATGACTATGTGATTTGGAGAGTACATTCGAACGCATGATCGATCTCAATGACCAAAAAAAAAAACAGTTACAAACAAAATAAGGCACATGAAATCGTAAAATCAGTACATGCATCAATCTACAAACGAATGAAGGAAGAAAGAAATAAAGCAGATTAAAAAAAAGGAAGAATGTAGGAAGGAAGGAAGGAATACAAATCAGACGACTGAATGCGTTTCACTCACTGTCCGGTGTACTAAGGGAGACAACAGCGTTTGTGCACAGATGTCCTTAAATGCAGTTTTATTTCCCCTCGTTTTCCCTCCTCTTGTGGTATCAAATTAGCTGTTGGTGGACGTTTCACAATTGTAATGTATTGATCGAACAGTTATTCATTGCAATGATTCGGTTTCTTTCGCTTCATTTAGTTCTTTTTTTTTTACCTTCGTAATGTTTCTCTCTGTCTGTCAGTGTTGTGTTCTGTGTTCTTGTCTGTCACTGTCTGTCTGTCTGGCTGTCTGTCTGCCTGTCTGTCTCTCTCTCTCTCTTCCACTCTCATCTCCTCTCTCTCTCTCTCTCCTCTGTTCCAACCTCCTCCTCCTATCTCTCCATCCTCTCTGTCCCCCATATCTCCCTCTCTCTCTCTCCCGAACCCCTCTCACTCCCCCCTTCCCCCTTCTCTCATTCTCTCTCTCTCTTCTGGTCTCTCTCCCTCCCCAAAGAGATCTCGTTCCATCCCTCTGCCTTCCTCTGACATACCTTCATCTCTCCTCTCTCTCTGTCTCTCTCTCTCTTCTCTTTCTCCTCCTCTCCTCTCTCTCTCTCTCCATCCCCCTCTCTCTCCCTCTCTTCCTTCTTTTCCCCTCCCTCCCCCCCCCCCCCCCCCCGTTCTGCTTCTCGCGACCTTTGTCGAAAGGTCACGCTCGCACAGAAGGAAAAAGAAGCCTGTATTTAAAAAAAAAAAAGCAGTATTCAATAATCGCCAAAGCAGAAAGCGAGCCCGTGGTGAACCAACAGTCTGGCAGTGACGTGAACACAGCAGGCAGGAGTCCAGTAGGTGAAATCAGTGACCATTGATGTCCACTTTGTTTCGGTTATGGAGGAAACATATTTCCTCATTTTCGTGTTCTCGTTTGCCGTTGTCTCTTTGATCTCCCTTTATGTATTTTTCTTTTTTTTTATTTGTAGTTCTTTCTTTTTACCGGTTACCTTTGTCAACCTGCTTCCCGCCCGCCCCCCCCCCCCCCCCCCCGCCCCCCTCCTCCCCACCCAATATTCATTAGCTCATTTTTTTTTTCTCTCAATTATTTCTGTTTTAGTTACAGAAGGCGGTGTGTCATCTCATGCTCTGTTTGGCAGCCAAAGCTTCAGAACACGTCAACTCTAGTTTCTGTCTCTCGCTCTTGATCTCCCCTCCCCCTCCCTAATGGATACCCCATCAATCAGTGTGTTCCCTGTTTCCGCTCTGCTGGAGCGAATGATGGAGAAAAGAACGGGAACTGTTCGCTGACCGTCTGAACTGGGATTCAAACAAAAGTTGGATGAGTTTCCAAAGTATGGAAATGACGGCAAGGCGGAAGTTGAAAGGACAAAAATACATCTGTCATTTGCAGACTCCGTGTTTAAAATACATCTGTCATTTGCAGACTCCGTGTTAAAAATACATCTGTCATTTGCAGACTCCGTGTTAGTGCAGATTTGTTTTCAAACGAGAACTAGGCAACATTGCAGTTTTCTTACGGATATGTAACAATTTTAACGATTGGTTGTAGTTATTAGGTCAATTTTCGAGCTCTCTCTCTCTCTCTCCTCTCTCTCTCTCTCTCCTCTCGTCTCTCTCTCTCTCTCTCACTCCTCTCTCTCTCTCTCTCCTCTCTCTCTCTCTCTCAGGCCAAATGCTTTTAGATACACATTGTTAATGTCTTCAAAGAATCCAAAAATAGTAAAAGTTTGCGATATTTCTTTACCTAGCTTTTAAACGAAGGGATGCAACTGTGAACGACTAGACACGCTGGAAAGAGCACGACTGACCAAACGATGGTACGACACCCGAGGTCT
>CM031615.1:3114480-3116980 GCA_018398815.1 Conus ventricosus
TATTGAACAATATTGACTGGATGACACTGGAAACGACTGAATGAAGCGCCAGCTGGTAGCTCTTCAGTCGGCACTACCCAGGTAGGCAGCCCGTTGTGTAAAACGAGTGTTGATTGTAAAGCGCTTAGAGCTTGGTCTCTAGCCGAGAATAGGCGCTATATAAGTATTCATTATTATTTTTAAATTATTATATTATTATTATTATTATTAGAGAGAGAGAGAGATTGAGAGAGAGAGAGAGAGAGAGAGAGAGAGAGAGAAGAAGAGAGAGAGAGAGAGAGAGAGAGACAGACAGACAGACAGACAGACAGACAGACAGACAGACAGACAGATGTCCAATGCTTGTTGTATTTCGGTCATTGCCATACTGAAAAACTACATTCTCATCTCTCAGCAAATATGCATGTAGGCTATACGTTATAAACCAAACGAACAGATTTGAATCTCGGAGTAGGACTGCAGGCGGAATTGGAAACATGAAAATTGACAATGTTGAAATACAGAGCCTTCAAATGAACGTAAAAACACAAGAATTTTTTTTTAAACCCCGACGTCTTGCTCTTCTTCGGGCAATACAGGAACAAAGAAAGGGACACCACGGAAATTAAACATGCTTTGGGAGGAGTCACGCATGAGCGGGTGAACAAGCCCACTGTGTCAGTGGCTTCACGAACGAGGATGGGGACACAGAGTGCCGTCACAATGACAGTGACCCCAGGGCACCCAGGAGAACCACTGCGACAAGCCATCTGCTACCTCATTACACACAACTAACAGCAGTATACATCGCGAATACCGCCTGCCCCCCCTCTCTTTCCTCCTTGGCTTCCATCCCTCCTTTCAGGCTGCCAGTGCCATCTGGTACTTCCAGAGTGTGGACATGGAGGTGGCGCCAGTGCCAGTGAGGTTGTTCATATCTGCGATCCTTTGTTTTGCTGGTTTGAGTGTCAGCAAAAAAAAAAAAAAAAAAAAAAGAAAAAAAGAAAAAAAGATAATGTTTCAGAGCTTACATCTCGAGATCCTCGCAGTCGAGTCAGGTGAAGGAGTGAAATCGAAAAGGTAGTAGCGGATCTATCTATCTATCTATCTATCTATCTATCTATCTATCTCTCTCTCTCTCTCTCTTATATATATATATATATATATATAGAGAGAGAGAGAGAGAGAGAGAGAGAGGGGGGGGGATAAAGCGGAAATTTTGGATCTAGCAAAGGAAACAATTCTGAAAGTACTTTGCTTTCCTTTAGGTCCTCCATAAGGAAATACAATTTGTTGCACCTAACCAAGCGACGGCCATTTCATTCCAGAAGGAGTCCCATTCCTTTCGTTTTATATGTCTGCTTGAAACTACCTGGCATGTATCTTTTTATTATCATTATTATAATTATTATGAATACTACCCACGGCTAGAGACCAAGCTCTAGGCGCTTTACAATCCACACTCGTTTACACAACGGGCTGCCTACCTGGGTAGTGCCGACTGAAGAGCTGCCAGCTGGCGCTTCATTCAGTCGTTTCCCTTGTCATCCAGTCAATATCGTTTAATATCGGTCACTCAATTTCTTTCCCTCCTTCATTCTTTCCATTTCTCACGCAGGGTGCATGCTATGTGTAACGTGTCATCCATACCAACGGCCAAACTGCCCTTCTCTTCCGAAAGTTGGTGATGGGATTTGACGTGTGTGCAAGACGTTATGCGTGCGTTCACACACGAAACCTCGGTTTATTGTCTCATTTGAACGACTGTGTGGGAAATGGAGTAAGAACCAATGTTAACTCCGACGGAAAAATCCCCCTGTACCGAAACGGCCCGACGGAGATTCGAACCCGAAACTCCAGGATCACCAAGATTACGAGTCCGGCGCTTTACCACTGAGCTATTCCTGCCCCTATCTTGATGGGCACATGGAAGAATAAAAAAGGTAACTCAACTTTCAGACACAATAAAAATTCTCAAAACAATTTAATTGTGCTTGTCTATAAACACCTGATTTCTTAAGCGAAGCCTTGGCGCATCAATCTTTGGTGTGCGGCCTTCAATATACGTCAGATTCCCCTCTTTGTCATCTGGGAACTGCCGACACACATTCCACTTGTTTGTCCGTCGAGATGACGAAGGACCATCTAGTCATCTGGGATCGGGGGTGAGTGCGTAGATGGCTGGTCAGGCCGATCTGCGCCGGAAAAATCTATCACAGTTCGGACAGGGGATGGTGGCAGCAGTTGGAGATCTGTTGACACTGGTCTTCCAGATCATCCTGCGTTGCTCAGCTGCAGCAATTCTGTTGCTTTCACAGGTCTCTGCACCCTTTGCGGACAACTGATCGCCACCCGTCTCTGTCCTGGGCAGTCTGCTCCCATGTTGTGTGGCTGATGTTGAAGGCCTTCAGGGAAGATTTGAGGTTGTCTTTGAAACGTTTCTTCTGGCCTCCAAGAAGTAGGTCTTCCAGGGAAAGATGGCTGAGACATTGGTCTGAGAGGGGAGTCCTTCTACAGTGAA
>CM031615.1:3119480-3121980 GCA_018398815.1 Conus ventricosus
GAATAATATCTGTCTGTTCGGCCATAGCGGGCGAGGTTACTTACACAACATGTCCGACTGTCGCCTTTGGAGTGTTCACACATCTGTTTTGTCCTAATAGAGCCACTCATGTTCTGAATCTTTCAGCATCAGTCACGCCGTTACCGACTCCTTATCGGGTGAGAAGTGTCCACGTGAATGCAGATCAGATTCTTCCTTGTCCCCTACCCCCCTATCTCCATCCCCTCCTTTCTCACATCCTCTGCCATCTCCTCGTGTCCCCACCCACCCACCACCCTTCCGACCACCATCACTCCTTTCCAATCCCCTCCCTCCTTCAATCCGGTCTATCTGGCCGCTACCCTTTGTTACCAGCCCGAACGGCTTCTAGTATTCGTTATGTTTTTGAAAAATCAAATTGAATACGGTCAGTTCACATCCCTAGTCTTTTGAATGAATCGTTTCCACACCCCATACTACTGCTAAGATTTCATTGGACACTTCTCAGGGATGCTGCCCATTTAGTTTTGGCCAGCCTTGACTTTCATTGAACAAGGTCGCAGTGTGAGGGAGTCACGCGCCACGTGCGGCCGGTTGTGTCCGTAACGAACAGCAGGGGGGACAAACAGAATGGCCGGAGACGGGCGAAACAAATGCAAGAGGGTTTTTAAATCAATGCAATAGATGACTCGACTGCGCACTCAGCTCAGACATGAGTTTTAAACTATCGACACTTGCAGTGGTGACTTTTCTCGTCATGCATACGCCTATCTCTTCTCTAAATACTAGTTCTTTGGGTTGGAATGAGGTTTTGTAGGTCTTTTTGTCTTTGTTTTTGTTGTTTTGTTTTTTTGGGGGGTGGTGGTGGTGGTGGGGATGGTTAGAAGAAAAGAAGAAAAAGAAACACCCGAAGGTGCTGGGGAGGACCCAGAGAAGCACTGTCTTCACCTGCCTTTAGAGCAGTCCTGTACCACCCTTGGAGGCCTGCGCTGTGTTGACGATGGGTACAGGCACGCGCAGGACACTCCATTAAGACATCAAGGGACATAACTGCTCCCGAACAGAGGTAAATTAGACTACAGGATGCAGCTCATAACAGCCTTAAAGTAGCATCCCCATGGGTGTACCAGCCCGTATTTCATGACTGCAGAGCCCACCGGCGAAAAACACCACCCTCCAGCTGCCGAGCAACACCCCACAGACCCAACCACCCTGCCCACGGACAGATGAAGACAGTGCCACTCCAGACACAGCCAGCTTTCGCCATACGGTCTTATGTGCCCTCAAGAGAGAATCCAAAGATGTAGTCTTTCCCACTGTCAACAGGACTTTCCCTGTGGTCAGTGGGTCTTTCCTCACCGTCACTGGACCTTTCTCCAGGGTCAGCCTAGTTAAGGCAAAGAGTTTTTGGGGGGTGGTGGTGGTGGTGGGATGGTTAGAAAGTTTAATTGGAACATAAATATTCTATTCACGTCCTCAAGGAATCCAGGTGAATGGGATTTTGAAAGAAAGGCAATCCATAGAGAGGGGAGGTGGCGGTGTAATTCTGGTAAGACAGGCCCGTAGTCAAAGTGGTTAGAGCGTTTGCCAGCGGAGTTGATGGTCTTGTGTTCGAACCATTCGTGGGATCCAATTTCTTTTTCGGCAACAAAACCCTCCCTCTCAAACCAGCAATAAATGGGTACCTGATTGCGTTCGGGGAAAGAGAAGGCGGCGGAAAATAGGCTCCGTTTTTCATTATGCCGTGTCCAATACGGGATGAAACCATAAAAGTCCACTGTCTGCCCTTATGGCTATTACATAATGAGACTTCAACCTTTTCGCACAATTTGAATCTAATGTAGACAACGACGAACGACTTTCAAAGAACAGAAAGTTCATTCAGACAACAAAAAAAAGGTCATGTTCGGACGGTCAAATGGTATATGCTTCGGGGAGTGTCACTTCACATGTACAGAGGGTTGGAGTTACGAGGCGGGGGTGGGGTAGGGAATGGGGAGGGGGGGGGAGGGGGTATGGGAGGGGGAGAGGGAAGGGGCGAAAGTGGTGGGGGCTGTTGAAGGAAACGGTAAGGGAACAGAGGTGTGAGAGGTATTGATTCTTACTAGTACAGCGATCAACTAAAGAGGGAGGAAGCAAGGTGAGTGGGAGAGGTTGGGGGGAGGGGGGCGCTGGGATTTGGGGTGAAGGTATTGATTCTCACTACCAAACCCATTAACAGAAGAGAGAGGAAGAGTCAGAGACGGAAAGGAGATGGTGGTGATGGTGGCGGTGGTGGTGGTGGTGGGGGGGGGGGGGGGCGTAGAGGGAGCAGGGGAGTTCTGGGCAAGACAGGGGCAAAGAAAAGAGGTGTGGGGGTGAGTGGGAAGGGGGTAGGGAAGGAATAGGGGTGGTTATTGATTCTTCTGGGCACATGCATTAACGGACAACTGGTTGTTGATCTAGGGGTGATTGCCACGTTGTTGTTCTACAGTCAGTCAAGGGTGAGCGCTTGTTAATCTAATGAGCCCGCTCTGTCTGT
>CM031615.1:3134480-3159480 GCA_018398815.1 Conus ventricosus
AGATTTCTGATCCATATGTCATATTGGCTGTATTTGGCAATCGAACATCTTGAAAAAAACCTGTGGTGAATGTTCACCTACAGTCCAGAGAACTTTGATTATAGCTAAGATGCCTTTTCTAGCGCGATTTGCAAGGTCATTAAGTGTGTGAGAAAAGGTTAAGCCTTGTTGAAAGATATATACCCAGGTATTTATACATTTGACAATAACTAGTTCTTCTCCATCAAAAGACCATTTCTCAAATAAAGACAAGTATCCACCATTTCGGAAAACAACCACATTAGATTTTTCTAAATTAACAGATAAATCGAGTCTTTTTGCTGTCGTACTTAAGATGTTCAGCTGGTTTTGGAGACCAATAACACTATCAGAAAATATAATACAACATCATCTGCAAAAAGTAATATGAGCAATTCACACAAATCAGGTGACAATTGGATTCCATGTTTTCCATTATTGATAATATCTTTTGTTAGTTCATTTATAACAGTGAAAACAAAACTGGTGAACACACCTCCCTTGTTTCAAACCCCGTGGACACAAAAGGCCTCAGTCAGGTCACCTCCAGTACGCACTTTTGCCATCACAGTATTATACATACTTTTTAATGCTTTTAACAATTTACCATTTAAACCATTCGTATGCAGTATCTTCCATAGCTTATCCCTACACAGAGAGTCAAAGGCCTTGCGAAAATCAATGAAGGCTACATATAGTTTCCTATGTCGTAATATTGCTTCTGAATCATGGCTGAAAGTGTAAATATATGGTCAAATGTACTATGATCTTTTCTGAAACCAGCTTGTTCTTCCCCAATTAATTTATTGTCATCTATCCACTTCGTGATACGTTTATTTAGAATAAAACTGTACAACTTGCTAGAGATATTTAATAAAGATATTCCTCTGTAATTGTCAGTGTTATTTAAATCTCCTTTTTATGCAAAGGCTGTATAATTGAAAAAGCACCACTCATCTGGAAAACAAACCATGATCAAAAATAAAGTTAAAGAAGGTTGTAAGAAAAGGTAAAGTTTGCTCTATACTATTCTTAAACAATTCTCAATTAACCCATCTGGCCCCGAGGCCTTATTGATTTTCATGCTTTAACTGCATCCCTCACCTCTTATGTTGAAATTGGCACGTTTAAAGCTTCGGAATCTCTCTCAATGACAGGATCTGAACTATGAAATTCACCATTCTGAATATCCGGTGCATCATTGGGGAGAGAATTAAACACATCTTTGAAATGGTTATTACCATTCTTCTAGACTAATTGTAGTTTGTATTCCACATCTTGGACGTACTGAACGGATTGTATTCCAAATTTCTTTGGGTTGTTCAGGTTATTTTGCAAATCATCGACTATTTTTCTCTCTATGCGATTTTTTTCTTTAGTCTAAGAAGTTCTTTATATTCTCTTCTTTTCTGTGCATATAATTCCCTGTCTCTGTCAAGATCTGCTTTCTTTTGAGTATACGTAAGATCGTCTTTATAAATATGTACATTGCATATTTTTCTCAAATTTTGTCGAACAATTTTCCTTTCCATGTCTACATTCCTGATCAAACCAAACGTGGTGTTTTTTTGTCTCGAACAACAGATGTTTTCTTCATAACCTTCGCTAGCAAAATACAAGCATTCATTAAACTTACTAAGCGCTTCATTTATATTTCTTTGAATCAAAGATATGGCTTGGTGTAGTAAGTTCTTAGCATAGTCACATTGTATTTTATTTGTAAACTCTATTTTCTTTAGTTCGTCCCATTTATATCTTGTGAGTGTATAAGGTTTGGGTGCCTCTTTTTCTGAGATAGCATCAGACATGGATTCAATATACAAATCAACAGCTAAATGTTTTGATTCAATCATAGGTAAAATGTTCATGACCTTGCATTTGTGTGACAGATTTTTAGAAACAATAAAATAGTCTACAACACTGCATCCCATTTGTGAAATATATGTAAAACCGCATGGGAAATTTGCTGATTGCAGACCATTCAATATCAACAGATTGAATTCCTGACAAATGTTAATAAGAAACTTTCCAAAAGCATTAACAACAGAGTCATTAGAACATCTTTTGTTATCGTCATCTTTCTCATGTCCATCTTCACTTCTCATTTCATATATCACTTCAACATGATCATTATTTTGAGCATTTGAACAGCTGTTCTAGAATTTAGGTCACCACAAATAATTAAAGGAATGTCTCCATAATCTCTGACTAAGTCAAGCAACAAATCTTCAAGTAACGTAACACCATTATAAATTTCGGTTTCCTCATAGTAAGGTGAATTCTCTGGAGGAATATACATTCCAACCAATAAGCAGTCTGTTAGGCGTACTGAACAGCTTGTGTGAAAGTTTTAATACAATTACATTATCGGATTCTACTTCAACACGCTGTACGTATTCAGCGAGTTCTTTACGAACAAAAACATATGACCCCACCTGACAGACGACCATGAACATTTATCAGACACTCCACACCCGGTGACACAAATGACAAATGAGATTTTACACATGAACTAGAAAATGACTGAAGAAAAGTTTCAACAAGCAAAACAAAATCATGCTGACATACAATGAAGATAAATCAGTTCATTCATGATAGAATGTAAACCTTCAATATTGTAAGTAACAAATGACAAAAACGATTTTGTACATTTTTCATCGACTCTATGAGTTAAGAACGTATTCATGACCGTTTTCTGCATGTAATGTAATATCCACTTGATCTGGGCCATGGCCTAACCGCTATTTATTCTGAGTGGTTTTCTCCCTATTGATTCGCTCAGAATCCTTGTTCTGAGCAGATCTGGCTTGACCAAGTTCCAGTCAAGGGCAGAGTACTCTGCTGTGAAGCAGCGCGATTGCGGGTTAGTATGGGCGATATTCTGTGCCCAAGTGTTACCAGTTCTGTTCGCCCTCCCCTTCCCCTCCCTCCATTTCCGTCCCTCCCCCCACCACAAGGTACGGAGTGCTGTCGACCAGAAAGTGGAGATCCTCTTCCAAATCCTCTCGTTCCTGAGGAGAGTGCTTGCTGACTAAGTGGTGTGCCATGGTCACTGGCGTGTCGGGAAAGGACTGCTCAGTCTGTCGGTCTTCTTGAGGGCTGGTAGACATTTCAACTGGACCCTCATCCACAGTCTGGACACATACAGTCATGAGAGCACTGTCTGGGCTTTGGTACTCTTGCTGCCATCTGCGCATAGGAAGTAACAGAGGGAGATGCAGAGGGGGATGCAGGGGGGGTGCGTGGGATTCTTGATGTATTCCATGATCATGACTGGGGCGTGTACGGAAATCTTGGACCACCAACTTCCCTTTGGTGTAAAATGCATATTTTCCTTGTTCTTTGTAGTGGGCCACAGTTATCTCTTTGCTGTTTTGTCAGATCTGCCCAAATACGCAAACCGTTCAAAGCATCTGATTTTCCCTTCCCTATCCCTTATGATCAGCATTGCATCTCTCCATCTCTGAAACTTTATAATCATTGGTCGTGGTCTATCCTTTCTGGACGATGTTAGACCTAATCGATGTGTCCGTTCAAAATCTGTCTCTATCCAGTCTTTTTGTGGAAAATGCCGTCTAAAAGCGTCTACACCTTTGAAACACATCTGTCAAAAGTTTCACCTGCTTCTTCTGCCATTCCATACAGCAGGAGGTTTGACCTTCTGGAGTAACGCTCTTGTCTTTCAATTTCACCTCAAGCTTTTTCACTCTAGAATCAATATCCTTTTGTTCTTCTTCAATTCTTTTCACACTTTCATTATTTTGCCTGATAGCCACTTCTAGGGAAGATACTTTTCTTTTTATAATCAAAGCAGTTTGTATTTACTGAATCTTCAAGTGCTTGGAACTTCTCCTCAGCTCCTTACTTCGAAAATTGACAGCTTCCAGAGTTTCAATCAGTTTGTTCAGTTTTCTTTCAAGACCTAAAGTGTGGCTATCCAGTTTGTCTTCAAGACTTCTCACGAGTCCTCAACAGAGGGGCCAGGTGGATTCAATGTCGCCACAGAGCAGCAACAGAAATCGCAGGTTGGGTCCGGGGAGAGAGGTCAGGGATGTAGTTTGCAGAAAAGACATGTGGACAATGTCAAGACATGGGGTGAGAGTTGGATATCTTTCTGTTCAGTATACATATTTGTTGGGGTAATCAGAGGCAAGACATCATACTCATGATGATTTGCACGTACCTGTCCGTTTCCATCCACACAGAGGGTCATGAACACACAGAATGGGGCAGCGAATAGGATGAGAGCTGACAGCAAAATGCCGACACAAAACACTGCAATGTCCAGACCGCTACACACGTCACCCACTGTCATCTCATTTTCACATTGTCTCTTTCTTCTTTTGATCATTTTCTTATGCAGCAAAGCTGGAAAAATGTTTGCAAACTGTCCCACTGCACAGCGATAGGCTTCAATGCTTATTGTCATCATGCAGTTTCACCAATTCCAGAGAGAGAGAGAGAGAGATGCGAATGCGAATGCGAATGCGAAATTTATTCAGATAAAGGCCAGAGCCCCATACTGAAGGGGTGATACCTGCAATACACATGATATAAATACTATCATGAAGGAATATGCAAGGAAAAAGCAAACATTATATGCACAATGCAATGATATCAAGAATAAACGGTACGCAGCCTTTGTTGCGCTTCATAAATGTACCGAGAAAGATTTAAGAGAGTATGTTCATTTCTTGATGCGAGGAGTAAGTTCAGTCTAAAGCTACAGGGTTCAGAAAAATACTTTGGCTTAATAAATTTCACTCTAAGGTCATGAAAAGCAGGACAGCAAAAAAGGAAATGGACTTCATCTTCCCTGTCCAGATGACATAAGCGGCATATCATTTCATTTTCACTGATGGTTCTGTACCTAAAACGATGACACGCAATGTCAGAAACACCAAATCGAAACTTACTCAGTGCACTCTTAACATATCTATTCATATCCATTTTAATGTACGGTTCTATTCATATGCGTTGTTTTAAAGAGTCTGTATTGCGCAAATCTGTCACTACTATAGATGTGATCATGCCAGTCCTGCCATCTGCAGTCAATTACTCTTTGTTTAAAACATTTCAAAAATCCTGGTATATTTTCAACTGCTTGGTTGTCCCAAACATAACCAAAGCCATAAGAAGTTAAGCACTGGCGAACATTAGTAAACCCATGTCTTCTTGCCATTGCAATCCAGATTTCTCACACTTTGTAAGCTTTAAGAGGTATATTTTGATTTTCTTCCATTCTAGTTATTTTCAGCCAGTATATAATACATTTCAAAAACGAGTTAACATAGATTGGATATCGTCCAAGCTCACCATAAACTAGATCATTCGGTGTTCGACTGTCTACATTTAAAAATCTTTTCATTGCATACAAATGGACATTTTCTATTTCAACACTTTTCTCAAGAGCCCAAATTTCCGCCCCATATTGTAATATTGGCTGCACCTGAGAATCAATAGCTTTGAGAACACTGAAAATGCATTACAATTCAATCTATATAACGTGTGAAGTATAACAGCGACTGCTCTCTTTGCTCTATTTGCAAGGTCTTGGCATCCAAAAGTGAAACTTAATCTGGTTGTGAAATAAAAACCAAGATACTTATATGCATTGGCAACAGGAATATATTGACTACCATAGACCCATCTCTCAGTTCGAGCCAAATATCCACCTTTACGGAACACAATAATATTAGTCTTATTCATATTTACTTTTAATTCTAATCTAGATGCAGCGGAATACAAACTATTCAATTGTCTTTGAAGACCAACAACAGTTGTAGACATTAAAATAATGTCGTCAGCAAAAAGCAAGACAAAGATCTCCAAAAGGTCAAACGTTACACCATGCCTACCATTTTGAATAATTTCTCATGGCTAGTTCATTTATGAACAAGGAAAACAAAACTGGACTGCAGACATCCCCTTGCTTAACTCCTCTGGTACACATGACATAATCTGATAATTTTGCTCCAGATCTGACCCTAGCTTTCACTTCACTATACATACTCCTTAACACAACGGTACAGTTTACCTTTAATTCCTTTCTTCAATAAAATAGGCCATAACAATATCCGTGAAACTGAATCAAAGGCTTTTTCAAAATCTACGAAAGCAACATACAACTTTCGATTATTCACAAATTGTTTCTGAACTGCGGCTAAAAGACTAAACATATGGTCAATTGTAGAGTAGCCTTTCTTGAATCCTGCTTGGTGTTCTCCTGTCATATTATTCTGAGATATCCATTCATGTAATCGGTTATTGATAACGGAACTATAAAGTTTACTACATATATTGCACAAAGATATACCCCTATAATTGTTTACATCATTTACCTCCCTTTTTTAAACAAGGGCAATATTATGGATTCTTTCCAGTCCTCTGGATAAACCCCAGTGTCAAAAAGAAAGTTAAAAAATTTACATAAAAAGCTAAAACGGTCTCACCAGAATTCTTGAAAAACTCACCAATGATACCATCAGGTCCAGCACTTTTACCATTTTTTCAATTTTTTAATGGCTAGTATTATGTCTTCTCTGGATATTGGTCTATCATATATATTTTCTTCATTATCAATCTCCACATTGGTCACTCTGTACACTTGGTCATCTTTTTCCAACAAATTTTTAAAATGTAGGAACCAATCTTCCATTGGAATGTTATTTATAGGTTGTGACTTCTTTTTTGAAATTTTGTGTATAGTGTTCCAGAAGAACTGTTGATTTTTGACTGAGGACATAAGATCATTCAAAAGAGAATCATTGTATTCTTTCTCTTTTCTTTTATTTAAATTTTTGTATTCTCTTCTTGCTATACAGAGCGATACTCTGTCATTTTTATCCAGCGTTTTCAAAAAAATTCTGTACAATTTACGTAATTTACTTTTGGCTGCCCTACATTCTTGATCAAACCAATTCTGCTCAAATTTCTTGTTTACTGGTTTAATTTTCCTCATACTTTCAGCTTGTTCTTTGACAGTTTCATTAAATAAAGACAGTGCCTTGTTTACGTCCACATGAATAAGATCTTCCGCAGCTTTCAACTTTTCTTGAACATGTGGTGAATTCATAAGATCCGTAAACTGTTGACCATAATCTGAATTCCAGCAATACTGAACAATGAACTGACTACCTGACCACACTGTACACTAGGAGCAATACTGGTATGTGGCTGATCATCTGCATTTCAATACACATCACTAGTGGCAAGTGATCAGAATCGTATCTTTCCATCACAGTAAGAGAAATCCTTACATACAATAATTCCAAAAAGTATACAGATGCTAAAAAATAGTCATTCACACTGCTCCCTACATCAGAAATGTACGTGAAACGACCTTCAAGGTCGCCATTACATACACCATTCAGAATTATCAGTCCTAATACAGTGCACATGTTAAGTAATTTCTTTCCATACAAATTTAATACCTTGTCTTGAGAACATCTTTCAAATATAATATTAACCTCCTTGTCATAATTAATGTATAATTCACGTTCGCATACAATTTCGCAGAAATGTTTGAAGTTCTTGCATTCTGTCACCACAAAATAATAATTCAATATCATCAAAATGCATCAAGTTGTTGACAACACAATTCTCCAGCAATTCAATACCATCATCAAAACCACACTTGGAATAGAAAGGTGAATTTTCCGGAGGGACATACACACATACAAGTAAGACATTTTTACTAAAACCGAAAAAAGTCTCTATCAAGCATAAATAACATTGAATACTGATGGTCACAATCCACTTGATGAACATACGGAAGAAGACTTTTCCGTACCATACAAATCAGTCCTCCTGAACACCGACCCTGCTTCGTAAGCCTTACAGCCGGTTTTACAAATAATCTATGGTCTGGAAAAATAGTTGACTCAAATGATTCAGCAAAAGTTTCAACCAAACATACAAAATCAACAGAAGAAATAAAGTGGATAAAGTCTCTGTCGTGTAATTTACGAAACAATCCACAAATATTCCAGTGAAGAAAGGACACACTATTTACACACTTATTTACAGAAGACGTCAAAGGGATATGTGTATTTGTTTTCGCGTCATGTTCGTGTTCAGTCATACTGTCACCGCCATGACTTAAAATTCCATCTTCCATCGCACAATCATTACCATCATTCACCCCATCATTGGCACAAACAACATCATGCAAAGGTACAAGATCATCAAGACTGTTAGCTACTCTGCACTGATACTGTCAACACTTTTATCTATTTCAGCAGCAAGTACACAATCATCACGACAGCCTCCCCGCCCAGTCCCACGTGTTCTCTCAAATACACTGTGTTGAGTTTCACACACACCAGTGTTTACAGTAGATGGCATAACATAGCTATGTACCATGAGAGAACAGTAATATGCCGACTCTAAGCCACTTTCACCCTCAACCAGTTTTCGGGCGAAAGTGACCTAGAATCAGCATATTACTGTTCTTGACAAGTAAGACTTCAATAACCAAAAAATTAACGATTATCTACAAACAAACATACTGTGCAGGGTTATCCGTTTTTAATACTAATTTACTAAAGTTTTCAGATTTCAGTTTTTTGTTTAATCCTATGTTTTTCCTGGTCATTTTCAATAACATCATTTTCGCGCAAACATTCTTCAAATGAGTCTCTGTCTTTCATGTGAAATAAAACTACAGTCTTTAACTGTTCTCTAAAGTCTTTTAAAACCGAGTTATATTTCTGGCATAAAATCCACACACTTATCCCAGCATGTCTTCCGCTGAAAGCTAGTTTCGACAAAGTGTTTCTCTTTTTAACTATGTCTCTTTCTGCCGAACAGTCATCTATAATAAATAGTGTCTGCGTTCCTTCAAACAGTTTATAAAACTGTTCTAAACACTCACTCAGTTTATTGCTAGGATTAACTAAATATATGTCATCATCTGTCCATATAAACCTTCTATCATGATATGCTTTGTTCCATTTAAGTGTTGGACAGAAAACCACAATATGATTAAAATTATTAACGATAAACTGTTTGTAACAGGTCGAGGATAAATATTGTTTTTCCACAACCAGTCTGCCCACAAATCAATGAGCAATGAGGAGTTTTTGTCATAAAGTTTAACTGCTCCATAGTTTTATAACAGAATTTAATCTAATCCAGTTATTATTTTTATCATACTCTCCGTCAAAACTTGTTCAGTATAATAAAACCCTATGAGGCCTAAATGTGTAAGATTAATCCAATTTAGTTCTGTAAGATTGTTTCTATTTAAGTCAACATTGATTTTGTTGCTTGTTGTTATGATCTTAATATCCTCGCCATTGTGAAGAACGACGACAACAACGTTAAGGCGTTTAACGTCTAAGTTTTGCCAGCTAATATTAATTCCTTTTATAAGGTCGTCACTAACGCCCACAACCCCATCCCTCTCCACATCTTTAAAGACAGAAATTTCAAATATTATTGTGAACGTGTCTCCTAATTTCTGCTTGGAAAGACTGTAATTTTGTAGAAGCTTTTTTTACAACTGTTTCTTTTCTGTGGAGGATGTACTGTTTTTTTCCCATACGGCGTTATTTCAATTTCTTTCCGACTATTGTCGTCCGGCATAAGACTTACATGTAAAGGGCCAGAGTTGAATGCTTTTCTGAAACTTTTTTGACGGCTAAAATATGTAAATGGGCTTATGAATTCAAATTTTATGTCCCATTCTAATATGGTTCTAAGTGCCATTTGAGGTCAGGTTTTCGAACTATTTTATATTCATACTGGCCAACATTATTTGCCTCTAGATTGCGCAGTTGTTCTAGTTTAGGAAACTTTTTGCTGTCGCCAACCTCTTTGCGTTTATAATCACCATCTTTAGTGTACTCAAAACCATACAAAGCGCCTATCTCACCGTTCTGTTCAAAGTCTGCAACGTCTGCAAGGTCTTTTAATTCTAAAGTTATACACCTTACAGGCGTAATGTAACTCCTGGTTCTTCTGGCCACGCGACATTATTTTTTAGTAGCGTATTATTTTATTTCTAAAACAATGTGTAGGTTATCGCATTTTACAACTTTCCCCGCTTTGTCTGCAATTTTTATATTAAATGATCCAACCCTCCCACAAACTAATCTTTAAACTGTAAATTAGGGAATTGTATAATTTCATAATCGCAATATGCAGCTTTCCCTGATGGAAGAGCTCTTAAAAAGTTGAGGGCCTTCCGTCATATAGTTTTCATCAGTGCTCAGCTCATCCAAATGAACATAGAGTAATGAATGTAATGCAAGATCGAGCAGACTTTCCCCCTCATAAGTAGTTTGGTTGGTGTAACTCTAAATCTATAATTGTTAGTGTAAAGCCTAACATATTAGCTAGTTCTTTACAAAATAGTAACCTACTTCTTCTTCAGGCTTGAATGTTAACATTGTTTTTAGATTCGCATTGTTAAGTTTGAGAGTTATGTCAAAGTTACTCCATTGCTTCTTTTAGTGAGCAAAACCCGTAAACCATCAGGTATGGTTAACTGGCCAACTAAGTTTCCTGCATTATTAATTTTTTGAATCTTATTATTCTCCCTGGCTTCACTTATATTAACCATACGACTTTGTAAAATATTTCATGAAGCGCAACCATTTTGACCCCGCAATTGTTATCAATAGCATGTTCTAAAAACGAAGGACGGTCTTGAGTTGTTATTGTTACAAACATTTTTTAAACGAAATAAAAATGAGTGCATTCAAATATACTGTGCAATAATATTCTGTTGGGCCGCACTACAATCTAAAAATATAGCAACTGATACTCTTGACATTGCTGTGGACCCAGACTGCCTCTTTTCATAAAAGGTGAGTACTCCATTGAAGAGCTATCTTAACCCCCCTATTGAAAAACGACCGCATCAAGAAAGCGTGGTTTAGTCATCCGATGCAGTTTTATCAGAACCAGTTAAACTTTGCTGTGTTTTGCGCATCAACTGGGTGTGGAGTGTCGTATGCTGATCATTTAAATCACCATGATCCTTTGGTGAGGTCAGTGTACAGATTTCATTTCTATTACACCTTCAGACGTATTTTGACTGAACTGCAAGCTCCATTACCAAATGACAAACCGTTTATCCACTCAGCAACAGAATAGACATGAAGGCTTTTGAAAGGATCTGTAACGAATTTAATATTAACATCAAGACAGGCTTTAGACAAAAGTTGGATCATAATCATGGTCTAGGCGACCTTTATTTTCGGGGCAACGCACAGAAAGTATAACTATGACTGGCATCCTCCTTTCAAACTTTCTTTTTTGGCATAACTGTTCAGACATGGGTCCCTACAGCAAGAGCATAAAACAGCATGGACAACATTTATCTTAGACACTTCTAAGGGCCTAACTAGGGCGGGAATTAGAACGAATAAACGACTCTATTCGTACTACGTTTGGTGTTTGCTAGGGGCGCAAGCACAGGCAAGACGAGCATAACTGATCCTTCTACTGGCTTTGACGCACAAAAACAATACTTAGCAAATTTAGAGGACGCCATTAATTCTACTATTGATTTACCTTCAAGTATTGAAAGATACCAAAATGTTTTACAATACGCAAGATCGAAAGTAGACTTTGCTGTTGGCACTGGTTTATACATGCTGCCTTCTGACCTCAGACTCCAGATAGGTAAATAATAAACTATAATATGAAATTCTTATAGCAGGCAATGAACAGAAGGTTGGAAAAACGACATAAATTCTGAGCCGTAATATTACAAACAATAAAAGAACACCAGATTAAGTCATCTAATCCCCGAAGTCCAAACCCCAAAAGTCATTGAAGACTCGACTCTGTTCGCGATGGCCATGAATATGAAAAAGACAGCGCTTGTTCTTGGATTAACTGGCCTAGGATTACTTGGTCTTTTATCTTACTAAATATTAAACCCGACTATGAAGAGACCTAATGCCCATAAGTGCTCGGCCATAAGCCAACTACTTTGCTTGCAGTAGACAAAGCCAGTAACAACACCCCCTAATATACCCGGTAAAGAGTCTATAGCTTTACCGGCTAATTTTTTTTAATAAATCCGCAAGATGATCAAGCTGTTTTTTTACCCATGATTTATCAGGTGGGGCGATGGCGGTGGAGGTACTGAACTTTGGCCACCGCCGCCTGTAATAGCCAACACCAATGTACTATTGCAAATCCTAAGGCAGTTTATAACGCTTGCTAATGTGACTCCTGCTCTCTAAACAGTGTTCGTATTCGTTCTGCTAGTGTTGTGTCTTCATATAAATTTTTTCGATATTTCTCTTATTCTATTCACTTGAGTTCGTAATTGGTCTCGGTTAGTAGTCAGCGCTTCTAGTCTTGCTGATCTTTTTTTGTTCAAGATCTTTTAGTCCTTGTCTTATTCTTTCTTTAATATCAGGCCCTAAGTGGCGTCATCAGCCTCAACGAGTTTTTCTTTTTCTCTTTTATAGCTCATCTAGTTCACCTAGTTTTGCTAAATTGTTTGTTAATTCGCCTCTGATGCTTCTCAAAGCATGATCAAGGGCCGCTATTTCTCGCATGGGCAGCGGGAGTCGTGTATAGTCTTTAAGCTGTTTCTTCTGAAAAACTGGTTTTCTGCTTCTATTGCATTTATTATTCCATCTGCCGATTGATTTAATTCTTCAAGTTCCATGTTTTGTATTTGGTTAGCTGTTGGGAGTTCCTGCAGTGTGTTTTGAAGTTTAGAAACTGCCTCCGCCCTTAATTTTCGGTCTAACAAGACCAAGGCGATTTGATCTTCACACTGAGTCTTTGTATAATTGTACTCTTGGCTAAAAACTTTGATGGGTCTGGTTTAGTTGTAAGCCGAACAAGTTGCCCTTGATCGTTTTTTACAGACAAATGATCATCTTTTAATTCAAAATCATTTGGGTCTATAAATTCGGAGGTTCTTGGCCTAAACTTTCGTAAAATGATTTAACCTTACTTTCTGTTAATTCATGCCGCATTGAGTGCGTTGAGCGGTGTTGTATTAAAGGGATCATTTCACTCATGTCGTCTCCAAGATCAAAAACATCATAATCTTCTGCATCTTCATGCCCGCCATGGTTTTAAATAATTAATTAATTTTTTATTTGTTTATAAAAAAAAAATGTCACAAGCACATGGCTCGATTCTTGACCCGCATAGAAGACTGAAAGAAACCCTTTGGCGTGAAGGGAAATAAGCGGACTATTACTGTTCCAAATAATCCATCTACTATTGATGCAGATCAAATTCTTACTGTCAATATTTCCAGACCTAGGAGCAAATGACGTGATTGTGCCAGGCTCTGCGCGCTTACTTTCAAAATAGCGCTCGCTTCAACAACAGACCCAAACAGACAGTTGTACAGAATCTGGACGGGCAATCGTTAAGAAAATTCTATAAAACTTGAGGGGCAAGAAATATTTTCTTTACACAATGCAGACATATTTTTAACCTATTCTGATCTATGGCTAACCGGGACTGAAAAGGGCTGACTTTGCGTTTCAAGGAATAGAAAATGAAGAAGCACTAAAACATAGAATAGGTGCCGCAGATACTAAAGACGGCAAAAAGTATGTGGCTATAAATTTTGCGTTTGGAAATCGCTTTTCCATTCCCTTAGATTTTGAGTTGTTAAAAGCGCATGCGCCATACTTTCAAGGAGCATTAAAAGACAGATTGTCATATGAACTAACTTTTAATGAATACAAACGGGTTATCAAATCATCAGACACCGAAGCAAAGTACAGCATTTCTGACATCTCGTTTAGAGTTTGACGTTGTTAGCAACCCTAATTTAGCAAGGCTGATTGAACAACATATCAGTCAAAATTAGCAATATATTACGAAAGAGTGATTCATCATGCAACATATCCCAGAAGCAGGGCAGACACTATATGGAATTTTAGTTTTTAGCGTCTCAGCAAGATCGCTTAAAGGTATTTTATTGCTGTGTGAAGATGAGAACCATTCAAAAAGAGGAAGTGAAAAGTTTTTTAATCCAAAAATAACGAAAGTACAATGTTCGATTGAGGGCAGCCCTAACCAAATCTATGCTAGCGGGCTTAAACCTTATCAGCATTTTGATGAAATAAGAAAACTGTTTGGAGGTGGAGGTGTAGAAATCCAACAGTTGACCTTGTGGCTAAAGATCTACACCTTCACAGTGTAAGACTTGATGATTATTTAACAACAAAATACGGTTTATGGATTGACCTAAGGTCAACGGAGGATAATCAGTTACATGGAAGCGGGAGAAACTGTGAGAGACGTAATAAACATTCAAATTGATAAGAAGAAGAAGCCGATAAACCGCTTAATGTACATTGTTTTTAATATATGATGCGCAGCTGAATATTGAAAATAACAGATTAAAAGATATACAATACTAAATTATTTTTATTTTATAAAAAGCATGTCTGTTAAACATTATCCAAATGTGCCTACAGCGCCGCCAAGAGAAGAGATAGCAGGCAATTCTGCTGTTATAGAAACCCCTGAAGTAAAAGCCTTCAGATTAACAACATTACGCAAATGCAACAAAAACTAGAGCAGGACCTTTCAAATACAGCAAAACCAAACGAAGGTATTCTGCTGCCTTTAATGCTGTTACATATGTCATACTGGAGCATCGGCTATAAGCGCCCTATCAGCAGGAACGAGTGTTGGTCTCTTAGCAACGGGCTAGGCGCACCCGCAGCTTTACCTCTAGGAGGTTTGTCTTTAGCTCTCGGCCTGTGTTTCATTAGCTGTAAGTGCGGCTGGCAAAAAATTAAAAACTAAACTCCAAAAGCACACAGCTATGGTTCAACTAATAACGGCTAAACTTAGTTCGTTTAAAACTGACAATTAAATAAAGCGCTTAGTTGACTCAAACATCACGGATGAAGAATTTAATCGTTTACAGGCCGATTTTGATGACTACAAAAGACAAAAGTTTGATCTTCAAAGAAAGGCGGTGACAAGTTTTTCTCAACAGCCAGACCCCGAGCAGATAAAAAAGGAATGCTTAAAAAAGTAAACGAAACATTAAACTCTGTTCTAAACAGCTCACAGTAACAACGCCAAAAGGTGTTTATACTTTAGTTTATGAGTCCAAGCGCAAAAAGACCGTCGATATTGATTCTGATTAAGTATTTTTTTTTTAATTTAAATAAATATTTTGGCTTAGAAAAGAAAGACAGCATGGCTAAGATATATGAAGGACAAGACGAATTTTTTGAAGGAATGCTTGAGAGAGAGCGTTTATCAAGAGCACTGAATGATATTGATTTAGAAGTCATTGACCCAACAAACGTACAGGCAAGTGTTGTACATGCTATTTCTCAGTTCCAAGTAAACTAACAATAGACCCACCAGTTAAAGTAATGTTAGCTGTTTTAATCGACTATATAACAATAAATGAAGAAAATCTAGAAGTCTGGGTCTCAACTAAACAGCAGACTATTCTTTCTCATAATGACTTAACACCGGTTGGCAGACGAACTGCTTACACAGTTTGACGCTGCCGCTGAAGAAGCTAAAATGAGAGGCTCTGGTTGGTCAGAGGGCGAAGTCTTAGAGATTAGATTAAAACAGGCTAAGTATGCACCGATTGTAGGCAAGGCTTACATTCCGCTGCCCCGAGAAGTTGGTTTTAAAGAGAGCATTTTAACATAAAAAATTCAGACAACAAATGTTTCATGTGGTGTATTCTTGCAAGGCTGCATCATGTCCGCGAACACGCAGAGAGAGTGACTAACTATCGGCAATACGCCAAAGATCTTAACTTCAATGGAATATCCTTTCCTGTTAGTGTAGACCAAATTGATCATTTGAAGAACAAAACAAACCAATAACTGTTAATGTATACACATGGGATGAGAAACAATTTGGTGCCAATAAAGTGTCCAAGAACAGCCCAACAATAGGCGAACCAGCCAAAAGTCATGTGGACTTACTCCTAATGTTTTCGCCAGCAGGGCTGCCCCATTACACATTGATACGCACAATGAGCAGATTATTAGCGCATACTTCAAAGCATGAACAAAACAAGAATTCTGTAGAAAATGTTTAACAAGAATTCCACCGCTCAAGCCGCGCTTGAACATATAAAACATTGTAAAGTTCTGTAGACTGTAAGACAGAACTAACTACGCCCCCTCCAGGAATCTAAAGTTAGTTTAAGAACTGGAAACGGCTGCAAACAAGTCCATACGTAGTTTACGCAGACTTCGAGTCGCTTATTGTTCCTTATGAAGGGCCAGCACCACAAAAACTACGAAAAACAGTCTTAATGAGTAATCATCAGATTTGTTCATTTGCCTTCATTATTGTTAGGTCGGATGGCGTTTATTCAGAACCAATTATATAGAGGACCAGATGCTGCAGAAACATTCTTAAAACGCATGCAGCAAGTGCGCAATGACTGTTCTAATAATCTGAATTTTATCTGAAATCATAATGACGCCTGAAGACCAACAACAGTATGACTCAGCCACACATTGTTGGATTTGCGGTTTTGAGCTAACGCCCAAGAGTGTAAACCCCACAGTAAGAGACCATTGATCACATTAGTGGGAAGTTTAGAGGTGCAGCGCACAGTAAATGCAATCTTCAACTAAAGTTTGATCCAAAGACATGGAAGCTGCCTGTATTCTTTCACAACTTGCGAGGTTATGACTCTCACCTTATAATGCAAGCAGTAACCAGCGCCTTCAGGGTAGCATGCATTGCACAGTCATCAGAAAGTACATGTGTTTCACTTTAAATAACATGTCTTTCTACGACTCTATGCAACACATGATGGGCTCATTAGAGGCACTGGCTATGTCCTTAAAGTCCTGCCAATAACGGAAGAATATTTTGACTCAACGCTTGTTAGAAAGGGTGTTTACCCTTATGAGTACATGAACAGTTGGGAAAGGTTTGACGAAATACACTTCCGCCTAAAGGCGCGTTCTTTTCTAGTCTTAGAGGAAAGGACATCAGCGACTCCGATTACCAGCATGCTCAAGATGCTTGCAAAAGTTAGATTGTAAAACGATGGGAGACTATCATACTCCATTTAATGGCAGATGTATGTTTGTTGGCGGACGTCTTTGAAAATTATAGAAAGACCTGCATGAAACATTATAGCCTGGATTCCCGCGCATTACATTTCTGCGCCCGGGATGAGCTGGGACGCTTTTAAAGTTTACTGGAGTACAGATTGATTTATTGTCAGATTTACCAATGATTCAGATGATTGAAAACGGATTGCGTGAGGAATTAGTATGGCGTCGCACCATTACTGTAAAGCAAACAACAAATACTTGGACGACTATGATCCGGTAAAAGGTCTAACTATCTTATGTATTTAGATGCAAACAATCTGTATGGTTGGGTAATGGCGCAATCGCTTCCATACGCAACTTTAAAATGTACCAGGCGGCGATCCGAATAATATTCAAAAGGCATTAAAGTGGTTGGGCAGTTTAACGCCTGATCAACAGCATGGATACATTCTAGAAGTTGACTTAGAATATCCTAATAAACTCCATGACCTGCATAATGACTATCCATTAGCAGCAGAAAAGTCTAAAGATGGATCCAAGAGAGCCGCCTAAACTTGTGCCTAATCTTCGCGGCAAAAAAAATTATGTCTGTCATTACAGACTTCTACAATTTTATTTAAGACATGGTTTAAAGTTGACAGCAGTTCATCGTATAATTGCTTTTGATCAAGAACAGTTACATGAAACCATACATCATGAAGAACACTGATCTTAGAACTAAATCCACAGATGCTTCAGAAAAAGACTTTTTCAAGCTGATGAACAACAGCTGTTTTGGAAAGACTATGGAGAATCCGCACAAGCGCAAAGATGTTAGATTGGTCACCAGAGAGAACGAAGCAATTAAGCTAACTTCAAAACCTAATTATCAGGACTTCAGAAGATTTCATGATCAGCTTTTTGGTATAATGATGAAAAAAAAGAAAGTCAAATTAGACAAACCTGTATTATTGGGTTACTGTTTTAGAATTATCAAAGCTTTTGATTTTAGAGTTTCTTTATGACTACTTTAAGCCCAATCCTACCCCCAGGAATTTACACAGAAAAATATTTTTTTTTTTATAGATACCCTCGAAGAATCTAAAAAAAAATGGAAATCGAAGTGGCTAAAGAGCGATGGATGTAATACACTGATTTCCCAAAGATTCGCCTTTTTTTCAATTACAACAAAGGTTTTAGGAAAGAGAAGGGAATTTTTTAAAGGTACAAGGGGGTAGTGGGGTTAAGTCAAAAATGTACAGTAATTTTTAGCCAGGGGAAAAAACATTAAAACAAGGAAAATTTTCGCAGCGTTGTGCACAAACAATCACGACAACTACAAAGAAGCATTTTTTGGGAAAAGACTTTTTCATCATGACAACGAAAACTGCGATCAACTACATGAATCAAAACAACAGTTTTAACAAAAATCATTTGAAAAACAAACCAAAACGGGGGGTTTTTTTAAACCAATTTTTTTAATGCAAATTGGGGACGAAACCCCCATAAACAGGGGGGTTTTATATTTTTTCACAACTTTTTTTAAAGATCAAACATACTTCATCCAATTCATTTAAATCTTTTCTCATGTTGCCTTGACGAGTTCGAATTTTTTGTTATATTTCAGATTATTCTTTTTCCCAATTTGGTTTTGGATGTAGTGAACTGGATGATTTGCATGCATTGATTAATCCTCGAAAATGTTTCCTTAATAGCATACACGCCTGAAATGAATCCCCCGGATCATTTCAAGTCTCTTCCCTTTACCATTCATGTTCGTCTGAGCGCTCCTTCAGGCTTCCATTTTAAACCAAATATGTTACGTAAATTAATTAAAGCGAAACTCTGTCGGCGAATATTTGCAGTACTCTTTCACACAAGATACTTTGAGGCGCTGGTAGTTTTGTGTGTCAGTTTCTCGAAAATAATACAACGGGCGGATTCATTTTACAATTCTTTTTATTTCATATGGATCAACACTCCAAACCGGATCATTGCCCTTATGCGAGTGTCCCCGTTCTTGCTTTCCCCCGGTAATAAAGCCCTTACTTTCAATCCTAAATGTAAATAGTTTGCCGATGAAACTCTCCTTCAGCAACATTTATTGTTTTTCTTTTGATTGCTTGTACTGTTTTAGGCCTTTAAATTCTTCATTATTCATTGCCGCGCGAAAACTGAGGGCAAGCTTCTAACCCATTCTGTGTTGCGAAATTGTCAATCGAGCTCTCGTGTACTGGTAGCGAAAGTTCTTTTCGCTAACTGTTGTTAATAGTTTTCAACTAAAGCCTGGATCTGTTGAACTCCAGGAATGCCTCTTTCTAATGGAACCTATGTTTAACAATATTGATTCACTTGGCCTTAATTCTTTTCAACGTCAACTATGAATCATTGCGAGGATAAGTTAAAGGCGGCCTCGCTGTATATTAAGTTGTATAGCAACAGCCACAGCAAAGCACTCTTTGTGTTAATGCTCCGCAAGCTTTGTTTCTTGAAGCAGTCAATGAACTGTAGTGCGTTACTTAAATCTTTTTCGACTACTCTATCAGAGTAAATATAGAAATCCATTTATGGTCGTTTTGGTGTTGTAATGACAAAGTATTTTTTTTATTATTTCAAGATATCTTTTTCCCAATTTGGGTTTTTGGATTGTAGTGATCTGGATGATTTAGCATGCATTCGTCAAGGTGCAGGTAAATAAATGCCAAATTGCTTGTTTAGATAACCATTCCTTTTGCTGTTGTTCACTAACATCCGCCGCTTGGCTTAGCTTTTGTAATGCTGTGATAGCCCTTCCAATATCCTTTGGGCGATATAATAGATTTTGTTCATTTTTTATTCAGCCAATATAAAGGGCCAACAAATACACGACGGGTCATACCAAAGGCAATAAATCGATTTCTTGCATCTTTTTTGTTTTCCTGATGGTTGATAAAAGTCACTGAATTTTTGTGGGGCAATGTCTGGATGGTTTGCTGTTACTAGAAAAATATTTTGTAATGCTTGATCAACATCTTTAAATATGTAAGCGGCATGCCCTGTCTTTTCAGTGGTCAATAAATAAAATCAAACTGCTCAGTCTCTGCTTGTCCATAGCGTCTTGTGCAGCAGCTAGTTCCTCCATAGCTTTGTTTATGTCTTTTTCTCTCGCCGTCATCCTAGTTTACTAAATTCGAAATTACTTCCGCAAAAAGCAAGCGCATATCACCACAGCGCCACCTCTCACATAAACGACGAAGCCATATTTATAAATGTATTTTTTTATTACATATTTATACTGTCTGGAATTATTTCTTGCTTGACTAGAAAACTTCGAGGCAACCGAAGCTGCAAGGATACAATCACTTTGCAATCCTCAAAGCTAGTTTGCCAAGATCTGCCGTTTATTTTTACATAGCTTTTACACAAGCATGAGTATCCTACCCTAGGCCGTCCATAACAGCAAATGGTTATACAAGGTTGGTAACGTTTTATTCGGGCTCATTTTTAAAAATTAAAATAATGATAATTTAATAAAAAACATGAACAGTGATGATCTACTACAGCTACAACGCGCCTAAACCTTCCCGAACTTATGAATGACCAATTGATGGCCAAGCTGTTGTGCGCCAAAAGGAGAGTTGGTATTCTTAGCAGCGTTGAAAAAACAAAACAGTCTTCCTCGAACTGAATTCAGCATTGAACAGATTCAACTAATGTCGCCAGCAAACATTTAAGAAGTATCATAACAGGTATGAAGCGCAGCTGGGTCCTAAATGGTGAAAATGTGGGGCAAACGGTTCTTAAGTTTTACACAAAACTAGTCAGTAGATTTGCTCCCATTGATTCTGAACAAGAACCTTACGACGATTTTAACGCAAGATCCAGTTTTTAACAAAGTCATTAGAAGTCTCTAGGATGTGATTTATACTACAGATTTGGACATTGTTTCGCAGTTAATCATGGATTAAATACTTTTAATCATATTGATTTGTTTCCCTTCAAAAGAACGAGCTGGAAATCATCAGAACAGAAACACTGAATCAGGTGGAGAAAGTAACCCAAGCCAGAAATCAGCAGAAACACTGAACGGGCAGGTGGGGACCATTAAAAATCCTGGGCGTGTTGAAGCAGAAAAAAATTCGCAGAGTGAACAGACAAAAAAATTAATGTACAGAATATGAACTCAACAGAAATCATAACACCGCACGCCAGAACAAGTTGATCAATGCCACTATAAAAACTCCATGTGATACAAGGGCCCAAAAGTCTCATGGAAAAATAGAACTTAAAACTTTGCCATTTTTGCGCCATTGCTGCTGTTGGGGGCAGTTATTGCGGCTATAAAATATATACCAATTGCAACAGAAACAAAAAGCAATCAAAAAAATCTGAACCATAAAATGCAGACAAAGACAACTGCACGCCAAAACCGCCAATAACAAAAGATCATTTAGATCCATTTATTATGCAAGAAAATTTTAAGAACTTAATTTAAATTTTTTTAAATAAAAATAGATCATGGCGTTATATAAATTGATGGTGTCCAATAAATAAAGACATGGAGTCTATAAAAGGCATTTCCATAGACCAGAAATTGTAAGCAATGCTTGCTTCATGTAAGACTATCCTTAAGATCCTATGCAGAGAACGCTGAGCAAGAACACTCCTCAACGATGACGCGTTTTTTGAGCGTGTGTGTACTATATTTAGGCATCTGCTATTTAAAGATAAAAACAAAGATTGGATTTTTTGTTGATAATTAGAAGATAACTTGAATACGAACTTGGGTGTACTTAAAGGTACTTAATCAAGAACTTATTAAAAACTTAATCAAGAACTTAATCAAGAACTTATAAGAACTTGAAGAGTAACTTAATTAAAACTTAATTAAGTTCTTAAGGATGCTTAAATTTAAAGAATTTAGAGTGACGTAAATAAAAACTTGGAATGACTTGGGTTAAAACTTGGGGGTGGCTTAATAAAATCTCTCACTTAGAGGTCACTTAAATAAACTTCTAAAGGTTACTAATTAAGCTTTTACAACCAAGTCGTTCAAAAGCGGGTAACAGGAAACACTTCTATTCCATAAAAATGTCCAAGGGAAATAAGCGCTGTAACTAGTCATGGGGATGTTAGAACAGTTACTTTCAGTGGCCATATTATGACTTGGCTGCGTCTCATTATTGGTAACCTGTGGTTGTCGCTGGGGACAGTGTGTCAACACACACGCACACACACGTTACACAGTCAAATATCACTTTAAAGTGAAAAAGACAGTAAATCAAAGAACAACAACACACACGACACACACACACACGAACGCACTCCGGCATGCACACATACACACACAAATGCACCGCCCATGTAACATGTACGGCGGCCCCGGCGGATCATGGAAAGAACTACGCACTATCCGATTACTACTACGGGGACCACAACCAGAGCCAGACCCACACACACACAAAAAAAGAGAGAGAAAGATAACGAAGGTAGAATGAACGGTATTGACAGGAGCCACTATGAATTCCCGGCAAGCGGCGAAACGAACGCTGTATGTATTTGGTGTGGGTGTGTACAGTTTACCTTTTCGGGCTATTTGTAACCGTGTTGGTGTTTTAAACTTAAAGCAGATCAAACAGCCACGAACGTAGCAGTTGGAGCGTTAGGCCGTGCCGTTTGCTTGCACACACACACACACACAAACACACACACACACACACACACCACGCGCGCAGCATGCACCACACACACACCACACGCAACACACTTACACCCACCTCTTCCGCGCACAGCCTGCTAAACAGAACACACGCAGCATATCCGCCGCACACAACGGCCACCTGTCTAGAGGCTGCGCACGCAGCTTATCGATTGCAACAAGAAAAGTAGTAAATGAGTGGTTCTCCCTGTACACGTGGATTGCACCACCACCAAAAGTAAAGCTTTAATATAAAATTCAACTCAACTACTCGCTATGGTGGTCGGTTTGGCCACCGCAGCGACACACTTTCGGAGTATGAGTTGCGAGTTCAGGGCTGCCACTTCCCTCATAAGTTGGTCACACAGTTTCGAGTATTCGCAGTGAGACCAGAGTCATGGGGTCAAGTCACCCCTCCAGAATGAAGACCGTGCCACCATTCCAGTCCAGAGGCCAGCCACCAGCCACTCCAAAAAATCTCCCAGGGCAAACATACTCCTGTGGGTTTCCCCCCTGAAGGCATTCGACACAAAGTGACGCCCTGCAAATAAAAATTAAAATCACAGTCGGGCCATGCTCCGGGAGGGGGGTTTTGCTATTTTTTAATGTTAAAAAAATTGATTTTTATTTATCTACCAAATAAATATCTGTGTAGCGTGCTGCATTATTTTTTCAAAAAATCAAATATTAACACGCACACAGCAAAAATATTCCACACCCTACAGTTGTCCCATCAATACCAAAGTTTTAAAGTCTCCAAAACACAACACTTCAAACTCAACACCACCACAATGGAATGACGAGGCAAAGCTGCTTGTAAGCCTGCACTTAATTTAATAAGACTGCAGTGGTTTCAAAATCGCCATGCCCAGTCACTGCGGAAAGTGAATCCGGAGAGACAAAGTCCTTAGTAGCCGAAACTAGCAATTAAAGGCTAACGTTGTATATGGCCGTTTCACCACAACTGGCTTTCCCCTGCGGTTACTCTATGGGCCGTGTTCAGTTCCCGGCAACCTACGCTCTGAAACGCAAATGAAACAAACTGCGCGTATACTGAAACAGACAAAAGAAGCAAAGAGCACACAAAACAAAGTGTGAATAAACGACGATTAATGCACGACACAAAACAGGAACAAGAAATTTTCGCAAAATGCTTCCTCAGCGACCAAAAAAATACAGACATAAAACATGCTCAATCTCCCCACCCTGTGAAGCAAAGTGATCACCACATTGGCTCACAAGGGGAGTAATTGTGCATGTTTATGTTCTGAATTTTTTTGTCGCTGAGGAAAGGCATTTATGCCGAAAATTTCTTGTCCTGTTTTTGTGTCGTGCATTTAAATCGTCGTACTTCCACACTTTGTTTATTGTGCACTTCTGCATTTTTGTCGTAACTCTCTGAAAACTTTAGTAAATTCGTATTAATAACGGATAACCCTGCACAGTATGTTTGTTGTAATAATCGTTATTTTTTGGTTATTGAAGTCTTTACTTGTCAGAGAAACAGTAAATAGCAGATTCTAGGTCACTTTCGCCCGAAAACTGGTTGAGGTGAAAGTGGCTTAGCGTCGGCATATTACGTCCTCATGGAAGACTATTGCCACGAAACGATTACCGCCAACATCCACCAGCTTTCCACCGTAGACCACATTAAACCGATCCGTGTGTTTATTAACATCTGACCCATGCCGTCCACACCGATGGTCAGTGACAAACTGCACGGGATTTCCAACACATAGGCCTACCTGCTTCAAACCAGAATCGTTCACTGCCCCAGTTAAAGTGTCAGCACGTGGAGACGGAATATGAATCTCATGCGGTGGCAGCTTAAATTTCGCCTCCCCCGGACTTTGACAACGGGGCATTTCCCAAAGGGGCATTTTCCAATGACTGGGCCGGCCTGAATCCTATCTTAATTCCGCCAGATTGCCACCGACATCCACACCAAACTTTTTACTGTCAATTACAAGATGGTCATATACCATTGACACTTTCTTTCCTTGTGCCCGAGCGGACTTAAAGTGTGGGATAAGTTTCTTTCTTATTTCTCTTACCCGAAAGGAAAAATCTTCATTAACAAATACTTCAGTACCCTTCAGTTTCTGTTTTGCTCGTAAAATTTTGTCCTTATCTTTGAAGAACGTACAACGCGCAACTATTGGCGAGTCTGGCTTGGAGTTTACACGATGCACTCGGTCGAAGGGAACCTCTCCTGCAAAATCCATTTTATCAGTTAGCATTTCTGTTACCAACTCTTCACAGTCCTGCCAAGTCTCGTTACTCCTACGAGGAATACCATGAATTATTATGTTATTCCTTT
>CM031615.1:3164480-3199480 GCA_018398815.1 Conus ventricosus
TCTGTACCCCCTGACGAAGGCAAATAAAGCCGAAAATTTGGGATATTTTAATCTTGTTTGTTTGGATTTTTATCTGCTTTGACTGTTTATATATATATATATATATATATATATATATATATACACACACACACACACACACACACACACACACACACACACACACACACACACACACATATATATATATATATATATATATATATATATATATATATATATATATATATATATATATATATATATATATATAGCTGGTAATATATTTTCCGGCTTTTTTTTGAGAAAGTGCTCAACCATGCGGGAGCAGCTAAAATAATGATTAAAAGTAAATCTTAAAACCGGGATGACAAACTTGTTTCGAGGTCCTCCCTCTCCTCAGATCCCGTGCCAATCCCCTGCGACTGACCTCAATTGTATATATATGTTTTGGATTGTGAACTGTGGTCCAGTTGGGTTGTGTTGCACGTGTTGTGCAAGGGGGGGCCCTGTTAAGGTTGTAAGGCTTTCTTTATTGAGTATTGCTGTATGGGGGGTCCTATCAGGGTTGCTATTTTATACTTGTTGATAAAAATTTCATTCAATGAGACGGAGAACAGTAAACAGTACATCAATGCACGCCCATCGCTACAAACCAATCCTTCTTCTGACATCGAATCGCCTGGCAGAAATGACAACACAGAGTACACAGAACAAACAAGCTGACAAATGCTGGAGTTGTTCCAGTGATGGCTAGGGTCGGGCTTGCAGACAATACAAGAGCTGCCGATGCAGTTCCTGGTTCATCTTGTTCGGCGAAGACGTCGCCGCGTTTTGGTTGTCTCCCTTCTAATGAGGTGACTATGTTAAGGATTTGTTTTTCTTCTGTCATGTCTGATCGGCTCTCTTTCAGAATACATAGAGAGGATTAACACACACACACGAAAATAGCTACGGATGCTCACCCACTCATTTCAGCTTCACGTCTATTGTTTTTATTTCTGTGGATTTTCACATGTTTATGTTTTCTCTTCCAAGGTTACATTATCCGACGCATACTCCTGAGTCGCTTCATCCCCTCAGCACACACAAGCACAACATAAAGCACGTAAACACACATGCGGTAACATAAGCACCATAGCCTTATGAACACAAACCACAGCAGTTGATTTTAAACTATTTTACCCTACAAATCTTAAATAAATGTTAGCGAACCGCCCAGATAAGGCCTTCTTCCTTGCGCTGAACCCTAAGCGATCTGAAGCGATCAAAGCTAAGTGAATTTTCGTTGTTTTTTTTCGTTTATTTATCACCCGACGAAGACCTAAGAGGTCGAAACGCGTTGTGTTTTGTCTTGTGACTCGTTTGTCCACGTTCTCTGGGCGGTTCGCTAACATTTATTTAAGATTCGTTTAGATTTCCGCCTGCAGTCGTCTCGCTTTGCAACTAGATCTATTTTACCCTAGCACACATTCATAACAAACAGGGCCGTAATCGTTCTGCACGCCGCACTGTTTCCACCTTTGACGCTATGAAATCACCATACCACCGCTCACCAATGCCAGAGCAAACCTGCCGTTGTGAACAAGCAGCGGGCGAGCAGTGCTGGCTTGGCTCCTCATCGATCTCCCCCCGTCGTCACTGCCATTACCTCCCTCCATCTCTCCGGCTTCTCCATCAGCGGCGGGCGGCTCTCCCTCTCTCTGTATCTCTCTCTCCTTCTCACTCCGCGCTTATCCCACAAGTCAGTCTAGGCCAGATACCGCGCCGCAGGGGTCATTTTACTTCTACTCAGCCGTGACAACTGGCGTTCCACATTTAGACGGGGTGGTAGTTCTGTTTTTAGACCTCTCTCTTTTTCTGTGTTGTAGGCAGGTTTTTGCTTTATTCGCTGCACCGTACAACGTGCGCTGTTTGTGCATGTCGTAGGCAGCACTCGGCTTTTGTGTTGAATTTCTTTTCTGAATTTTTGAACAATTTTGCTTGGAGTTCCGGAGAGACTGATTCGCCATAAAAATCTGTCAGTGGTGCATTGAATGCATGAGAGTGAACCTGTAATCTTAAGAGTGTTGTAGAACCTCTGCGTGTGTTGCCTAAATCTCAGGCTCTGGTCAGAGTCATTGTTACCGTTTCAAGAACAAATTCCAACGCCCTAGGAGGATTTAGCGGCCTGTCCACCGACTTGTTTTGTCAGCATCAATGACAACAAAGTTTCTTTGGAACCAAAGTGACTCATTTGATACATAGACATTTTTCAGTCTCTCTTTCCCTACTTACGTTGCACGTGCATTTTGGATTTGCGGTGTGTCATTTTCTCCTGACTGCAGTGGGATCGTTAACGCTCGCAACACTACCTACCCGCAGCCTCGGCATGTCGTCCACTGGGGCAGGTCAGCAGTTTGTGGTGGTTCTGGCTGTGGACCAGAGTGAATACAGCGAGTTCACTTTCAAATGTGAGTTCACCACGTGTTGTCTTGTTTCAAATCTGAATGGGTCCTGTTTTGTCCTGCTTCAGACGTGAGTAGATCGGGTTTGGTCTTGTTTCAAACATGAGTGAATCATGTGTTTTGTTATCCTGTTTCCAGTGTGAATTGATCAAGTTTTGTCTCGTTTCAGAAATGACTGAATGAGGATTTGTCTTGTTTCATTCACGTTTTGTCTTGTTTCAAATGAGAGTACATAATGTTTTGTCTTGTTTCAAATGTGAGTGGATCATGTTTTGTCTTGTTTCAAATGTGAGTGGGTCATGTTTTGTCATGTGTCGAATATGAGTGAATCATGTTTCATTTTGTCTCAGGCGTGAGTGAATCAGGTTTTGTCTAGTTTCAGATATGAATATAATTATTTCATCTTCCATCTTCATGAATATAATTATGGTCAGGTTTCGTTTTTTGTGTCCAATGTTGGTGGATCATGTTTTGTTTGATTTGAAATGTGAGTAATTCAGCGTCTGGGTTGTTTCAAATTTGAATGGATTGAATCAGGATTTGTTTTGTGTGAATCACATTTTGTCTTGTTTCAAACTTGAGTGGACCATTACGTTAAATTTGAATGGATCAGATTTTTTTTCTCCAAATGAGAGAGGTTCACGTTTGGTCTTGTTTGAAATGTGACAAGTCAAGTGTTGTCCTGTTTCAAATGTGAGCTGAGTAGGTTTTTATTTTGATTCCAGTGTTTGTATATCTTGTTTTATTTTGTTTCAAAGTTGAGTGGATAAGGTTTTGTTCAGTTTCAAATACTGGTGGATCTTGTTTTGTCTTGCTTCAATTTTCAGTGGATCAGGTTTTGTCTTGTATCTGTGAGTGGATGATATTTCGTCTTGTTTCATAATTATGTTGGTCGGTCAGATTTTGTGTTATTTGGAATGTCAAGTGAATTAGGTTTTGTCATGTCATTGGATAGTGTTTTCCTCTACTGTTGTGTGTTTGTTCGTTTTTATATTAGTTATCATCACTTCTTAACACTTTCCTTTTTTATTTTAAGGTAAAGTCGATTCTGTTGATTTTTGTTGTTGTTTATTTTCTTTTACAGTTTCATTGTGTGAAAAATATGTAAAAGTTATATCCCCTTAAAAAATCTCTCTCTCTCTCTCTCTCTCTCTCTCTTTCTCTCTCTCTCTCTCTCTCTCTCTCTCTCTCTCTCTCTCTCTCTCTCTCTCTCTCTCTCTGGGAACCAGCTTCACACAACAGTAAATTGATAACAATTATCCCACCTGTACAAGTAAAGCAGAATCCAGCAGAAATGTTTTCTCGCACACAGTTGATAAACAGTGGCTGGCCTCTTTATGGTATTCTCTGTCTGTCTGTCTGTCTGTCTGTCTGTCTGTCTGTCTGTCTGTCTCTATCTGTTTGTCTGTCTGTTTGTCAGTCTGTCTGTCTCTCTCTCTTTTCTCACCCAGTCTCTTACCCTCTCTCTCTCTCTCTCTCTCTCTCTCTCCTCCTCTCCTCTCTCTCTCTCTCTCTCTCTCCTCCTCCTTCTCTCTCTCCTCTCTCTCTCTCCTCTCTCACGTCCCCCTTTCGGTCTGTCTCTACCTGTCTACTTGGCTGTCTGCCTCTCTGTTCCGTCAGTCTCTCTGTCTGTATCTCTCTCTCTCTCTCTTCTCTCTCTCTCTCTTCTCACCCCCCCCCCCCCCTCTCTCTCTCTCTCTCCTTCCTCCTCGTCATCCCCTTCCTTCTCTCTCTCTCTCTCTCTCTCTCTCTCTCTCTCTCTCTCTCTCTCTCTCTCCTCTCTCTCTCTCTCTCTTCTTCTCTCTCTCTCTCTCTCTCTCTCCTCTCTCTCTCTCTCTCTCCCTCTCTCTCTCCTCTCTCTCTCTCTGACCACTTCACCACAGTAAATTGATAACAATTATCCCACCTGTACAAGTAAAGCAGAATCCAGCAGAAATGTTTTCTCGCACACAGTTGATAAACAGTGGCTGGCCTCTTTATGGTATTCTCTGTCTGTCTGTCTGTCTGTTTGTCTGTCTCTATCTGTTTGTCTGTCTGTTTGTCAGTCTGTCTGTCTCTCTCTCTTTTCTCACCCAGTCTCTTACCCCCCCCCTCTCTCTCTCTCTCTCTCTCCTCTCACGTCCCCCTTTCGGTCTGTCTCTGTCTGTCTACTTGGCTGTCTGCCTCTCTGTCCGTCAGTCTCTCTGTCTGTATCTCTCTCTCTCTCTCTCTCTCTCTCTCTCTCTCTCTCTCTCTCTCTCTCTCTCTCTCTCTTTCACCCAGCCCCCCCCCCCCTCTCTGTTTCTCTGTCTGTCTGTCTCTCTTTCACCCAGTCCCCCCCCTCTCTCTCTCTCTCTCTCTCTCTCTCTCTCTCTCCCCTTCCTCCGCGTACATCCCCTTCCTTCTCTCTCTCTCTCTCTCTCTCTCTCTGTCTCTCTGCTCTCTCCTGCACTATCTCCCACCCTCTTCCTCTTTTCTCCTCCTCATTTACCACTCTATCTCTGTCTCTCTCTCTCTCTCTCTCTGTCTCTCTGCCTCTGTCTGTCTGTCTGTCTGTTTGTATCTCTCTCTCTCTCTCTCTCTCCTCTCTCTCTCTCTCTCTCTCTCTCTCTCTCTCTCTCTCTCTTATTCGCTGAGTCTGAATACCAGCAGCATATAACGGTGAAGCAATGACACTCATCTCACCTACAGAAGTTTGATGGCCATCATTATTTCTTTCGGCACTAACAGGGCACTTACCCCCCTTGTTGATACACCTTGCATGACTTGGATCCAGTAGGATCAAGGCTGTGCTGTACTACCGTTCTGTTTCCATGTCTTCTTTGCTCTCTCTCTCTCTCTCTCTCTCTCTCTCTCTCTCTCTCTCTCTCTCTCTCTCTCTCTCTCTCTCTCTCTCTCTCTTGTGTTTGTGTTTGTGTGTGTTTGGAGGATGAGGGGGGAAGTGTCTTTGTCTCTCTGACTGCCTCCATGAGTATTTGGAAGGGCAGTGTCACAAAATTTTCATGTGCTCTTCTTTTGCTTTTTTTTCACGCTACCAGGCAGGCAGACAGGCACGCAGGCACGCACGCACGGACGCACGGACGCACGCACGCACACACACGCACGCACGCACACACACACACACACACACACACACACACACACACACACACACACACACACACACACACACACACACACACACACACAGAGGACAAGCAACTCACATAACGGCTCGAGTCACTGAACGGTACCTGTTCCATTCCAGGCCAGGACAACTTGTGTCACAGTCCACTGACTCTGTCCACAATACCGCGCACAATACGTTGCCTTTGTTGACTTGGAGAAGGCTTTTGATGCTGTTAATCGGACTATGAACTGAGCAGCTTTGAGGATACGGGTATTTAATGCAAGCTCACTCAAGACAGGGCTTTTAGAAAGAGGCAACAACCATGGCTACTTTGTTCACTGCCGGAGGTTACCCTTTAGCCTTGATACCATCAGCCCTGGAACAAGCCAAGTCAATTCCGAGATGCCAAGCTCTCAAAAGCAAAGAAGCGGATGCTGCAGAGACGGACCGATGCATACTGACTTTGAGCTATCACCCACACAACATACCTGTGAAAAACATTCTATGTCGCAACTTTTCCATCCCCAGGAACGATCCAACACTGAAAGATACATTCAACCAACCTCCACTTGTGGCTTTCAAGAGGGACAAAAGCCTTGGTGACCATCTTGTACATGCTGCCTTCCATTCTACGTACCCTTCTTCTCAAGCTGGCAATTTCCCTTGCAAGAAACCTAAATGTAACACCTATACTTTTATTAACCCTGCAACAACTATCCAAGGCCCATCAGATCATAAGTTTCAGGTGAAATCCCATTTCACATGCCAAACTCAAAAATGTTGTCTATGTCCTGACCTGTACCTTGTGTGCCATGATGTATGTAGGAGAAACATACAGATCACTCAATGATCGCTTCAAAGAACACAGGGACAACATTCTGACAGGAAAAGATACACCAGTGGCAAACCACTTTACTTCTGAACACCATAACCTGTCGCACATCAGAGTGGCAGCGCTTTGGCGCAATGGACAAAAAGAGGGCCAATACCGCAAATTCATGGAAAGCCAGCTAATACAACGCCTTGGCACTTTGAGTCTTTATGGACTCAATGTCAGGGAATAAACTGGTTTCTCTCAGGCTGCAACCCCCCCCCCTTCTCCCCCCTCCTGCTCCCCCCCCCCCCCCTGTTCTATACCATGTTCTATACCATGTTTTCCTTACCACCACCCCCTCCCTTTTCTCTGAAAACCACCACCCAGATGATCCTCTCCCTCCCACCCCCCCCCCCTCTTTGCCCCACCCCTTTTGTTGACCATATAAATACAGTTCACCTTTTCCCCACCCCCTCCCCTACCTTTTTGGCTGAACTGTGGTCACAAGAAACCTGCCAGCTTCCCCTACAACCTCAACACTTCACTTCGTGACCAAGTGCTCACAGCACGACACGTTGAAGTGGTCTCTGAAAGGCACCTTTCTTCTTTACCTTTATATTTTCAAGTTATATGGAAAAGGTACAGCAGTCAACATTTCTTCATGTTTGACACTTAACCTGGAGACTAACATAATCTTTATGATCGATGGACAATTTTGTACTAGAAAGAGGTGGTTTATGGAATGTGCAAGTTACATTTGAAAACTGATGAATAGCTTGGTATGGTTTTTGTAACAAAAACGAATATTAGCGCTTCCTTGTCTATGGTATTCAGATATGTATTCAGATATGTATTCAGATATGTATTCAGATATGTATTCAGATATGTATTCAGATATGTATTCAGATATGTATTCAGATATGTAAGATAGAAATCATCGAAATATTCCACGCCTTAAACATTGTGGCAACAGAATCAAAATCTATTCTGTAAATTCTTGGATTCTCAAATCAAAACCATCCAAACGTCGGCAGATGGAATGTGAGTTCTGGGGAAGAATGCAAATACATTGAAATAATGCAGACAATTGGCTTTACGGATGATACGCACTTTGAAAAGGTATATTTAGGCGAACGTGTAAATTAAAGATGTTTGAATACAATTTTACAAAGAATCACTAGAGTGTTTCCAATATGTTGAGTTTACATAATGAATCAAAATTTAATGTTACAACAGAAGGAAAAACCATTGTCCACACTTTCAGTCAGTCAAGAATAGACCTATATAGAGCAATAAAACGTGATAAAAGTTATGAAACGTAATCAAAGATAAAGAAAAAGGTTTGTTAAGGTATGGGTAGTAGTTGAAAGTAGAAACGAAAGTTAAAGATAGAAATAACAGTAACAGTGTAACAGCAAAATATAGAAATGATAGTAAAAAATAGAAATAATGATAAAAAATGAAAACAGTTTTGAACAGTAGAGATAATGGTCGAAAGTAGTCATAGTTGTCAAAAGTAGAAATGATGGCCAAAGTTCGAAATAACGCTCACAGATAGAAATGAGTGATCCACAGCTGGAACTGTTCCCAACAACATGAAAAACGAGTCAAAAGGACGAAAAAGTAATTTTAAATGAAACCAAAATCAAAAAACAACAACAACAACAACACAAACTAGAAAAATTGCCCAGGATGTTGCCATATAAACAAACGGCTGTCTCCTCCATTCACTCAGTTTTATTTTCTTACATTCTCTGTTCGTATTGTCTCTAGGTCATGGACCTTTTCACTGACTCTTGGCTACTGTTTTCACACGCTGTCGCTTTTACTGGACACACTAACTGACTTAGGAAGAAAGGTGGCAGAGTGGTTAAGACGTTTGCCTGCCAATCCAACGTGTGAGAAGTGCGTGGGTTCGAGCCTGCCTTTCTCGCCCTTTCTTTCCCAGTTTAAATGACAAATCGAACTGAACGTCAAGTCCATCGGATGGGGACTATAAGCGAGTCGGACCCGTGTGCCTTCCTGGCCCCCTGCACACGTTAAAGAACCCACGGCAGTTAAAAATCGAAAAGAGCAGGGGGTTTCCCCGCTGCCCTGGCAAAATTGATGTAGATTGATGATAGCCGCCTGGTATTTCTTACAAAGCCACAAAAATTGTCAATTATTGTTATCGTGTGCCATCGTGTACCGGTGGAAATGGAGGACACGTATAAACAACCGTATGCATCCTATGTGAGAAACTGGAGGAATAAATGAGATAAATGAAAATGAGTGACTGATATTGAATGGTACGGGAAACGACTGAATGAGCGCCAGTAGGCTGCTCTTCGGCCGGCTCTACCTGGGTAGGCAGCCCGTTGAATAAGTGAGGTAGTTGTTTTATTGTAAAGCGCTTAGAGCTTGGTTTGTGACTGAGGATAGGCGCTATATAAATACCCTATATAATAATAATAACTCACTTTCAACTGTTTTCTTCTTCTTCTCCATCGCCTGTCACACCTGTAGACAGGATTCTGTCATGAATCTGGTGTCCTCTGCAGGGCCTCCACGGACCCGTACAGCTTGTCGTTGATGGGCACCGGCTGCGGCCATGTCCTATCCCTCAGACACTGCAGGTCCCCACACAGTCCTGTAGAATGGGTTTTGTGCTTTGTTCTGCCTGCCCACATGTGCACATTGGGGATGGTTTTCAGGAGCAGCTTGCGGTGTAAAGGGGGATGCTAGCCTGTTTTTGCCCGGTTCTGAGTCTGAGCAACTGTTTACTCACCCGTTCATGTGTTCACTCTGTCATAGACGTTTTGATGGACTTCTACTAAATAGCTAGTTCGACAATCGGCTCATTCACTCATACTTAATAGTCAGTTCGACTCATCGGTTCGTTCACTCATACTAAACGCTCGCTCGACCATCCGTTCATTCACTCACTCACTCACTCAAAAAGATCATGCCCTCACTCAGTGATTCGCACACACTCGCTTTCTCAGAATCTGTATTTCATTCGTTTGGGGATGAATTTCATTTCATGTTCAATTGTTTGTATTCAAAGCATTTCATGTTCAATTGTTTGTATTCAAAGCATTTCATGTTCAATTGTTTGTATTCAAAGCTGCAAATTACTATCTTTAACATTGGTGATGAATTTCATTTCATGTTCAATTGTTTGTATTCAAAGCATTTCATGTTCAATTGTTTGTATTCAAAGCATTTCATGTTCAATTGTTTGTATTCAAAGCTGCAAATTACTATCTTTAACATTGGTGATGAATTTCATTTCATGTTCAATTGTTTGTATTCAAAGCTGCAAATTACTATCTTTAACATTGGTGATGAATTTCATTTCATGTTCAATTGTTTGTATTCAAAGCTGCAAATTACTATCTTTAACATTGGTGATGAATTTCATTTCATGTTCAATTGTTTGTATTCAAAGCTGCAAATTACTATCTTTAACATTGGTGATGAATTTCATTTCATGTTCAATTGTTTGTATTCAAATCTGCAAATTACTATCTTTAACATTGGTGATGAATTTCATTTCATGTTCAATTGTTTGTATTCAAAGCTGCAAATTACTATCTTTAACATTGGTGATGAATTTCATTTCATGTTCAATTGTTTGTATTCAAAGCTGCAAATTACTATCTTTAACATTGGGGATGAATTTCATTTCATGTTCAATTGTTTGTATTCAAAGCTGCAAATTACTATCTTTAACATTGGTGATGAATTTCATTTCATGTTCAATTGTTTGTATTCAAAGCTGCAAATTACTATCTTTAACATTGGTGATGAATTTCATTTCATGTTCAATTGTTTGTATTCAAAGCTGCAAATTACTATCTTTAACATTGGTGATGAATTTCATTTCATGTTCAATTGTTTGTATTCAAAGCTGCAAATTACTATCTTTAACATTGGTGATGAATTTCATTTCATGTTCAATTGTTTGTATTCAAAGCTGCAAATTACTATCTTTAACATTGGTGATGAATTTCATTTCATGTTCAATTGTTTGTATTCAAAGCTGCAAATAACTATCTTAAACATTGGTGATGAATTTCATTTCATGTTCAATTGTTTGTATTCAAAGCTGCAAATTACTATCTTTAACATTGGTGATGAATTTCATTTCATGTTCAATTGTTTGTATTCAAAAGCTGCAAATTACTATCTTTAACATTGGTGATGAATTTCATTTCATGTTCAATTGTTTGTATTCAAAGCTGCAAATTACTGTCTTTAACATTGGTGATGAATTTCATTTCATATGTTCAATTGTTTGTATTCAAAGCTGCAAATTACTATCTTCAACATTGTAGTTGTTCCATTAATAAATTATGTCGTTGCACCTAACACTTTAAGAACTATTCAATGGCATGCCTAATGCTGTAATGGACACTCAGCGTGAGTCGAAAGTTTTTGAACATTCAAAGTTTGTCCTTGTTCTGTTGCAATTTATTCCTCAGAGCAAAGACGCGCTAAAAAACACTAAAATGTTCGATTTTGTAATACATATTTTCTGCATGGTTTGTTGCCGCTTGATTAGTCGCATTGCATTTGTTTATTTTATAGAAGAAACATATTCTTTCTTTCCCTCCCTCCTTCTTTTCCACACGCGCTAACGTCTTTCATTTATGACTTGCATAGGTGTACGTTTATCATACGTTAAACGCATCCCCGAGGCCAAAGGTGAAAGTTTTAAAAAGCACGGTTTCAGGGGAGGTCATTTGTTTTTTTTTTCCTAAGCTTGAAGAAAGACCTCCTTTAGGCGTTGGGAATAAACAAAGACATTGGCCTAAGCTGTCTTTTGAACAGGTCTTTTCCTTACATTTTTTGTGTGTGTGAAAATATCTTTCTTGTCGTCAATATCTTGTTTTTCAAACGATAGTCTGAATTCAGTGTGTTTAGTTCGTTCGTAACTTCTTAGACTAGCCACACGTAACCGGGCTAATTACATTGCTTCATCAGTGGCTTCAACCGATTGAAACGTAAAGAATAGAAGACACAAAGAAAGAAAGTAGAACGGTCATAATTGAGAAAGGAATAAAAAGGAAAAGAAAAAAAAACGAACGAAAGGTCAGACCTTTTAAAGTGAGTGTATTAAAAACAACACAACAACAAAAAAAAATCCTCATGATCTCATTGATGTCATGAAAGAGAAAGCGCCTGACTGATCTCAAATCAATGACTAGGTTAGAGTTAAAAAAACAAACAAAAAAAAAAACTCTTATTTACTGCTCAGACGAAAGTTGTTTTTTAAAACCTTAAAAGACTTCAACGTTGTATCTGAGAAGTGAACATACACCCCCTACCCCCCACCCCCTCCCTGAGAAAAAAAAACACAAAACCTCCTTTCATTCTGGATGTAGTGGGGACATTTTTACCATCATCCACACACGCACACACACACACACACACACACGCACGCACGTACGCACGCACGCACGCACACACGCACGCACGCACGCACGTTACGCATGCACGCATGCACGCACGCACGCACGCACGCACGCACGCACGCACGCACGCACGCACGCACACCACACACACACACACACACACACCCATTCACATACATTTCAAACATCTTGGTTGAGCCAAGCAAGATCCAGCCTTGTACAAGATGCAATCACTGTGTCGTTCCTTCCTGCAGAAAATAAGTCGTTTAGCATTTTGCCCGCTCTCGGGGTATTCTACTGTCTTCCATTTATAACAAAGAGGGCAACGTCTAACGACTGAAAATAGATAAAGAAATCTTGTGGTGTCACCATAAATACGATCATTAGCCTTTTCACTTGTATATTCCCCCCAAACGTCTATAGAACGAACAATGTACTAGTTCACGCTGGAGGGCCGCTTTGCCTTGACCCCAGCCATATTTCGGTGCTGTGCTGTGCAGCTGGGAGAGAGAGATAAATGATGATGATGATAATCTTATTTCCAAGGTAACAGATAAGCAAACACATGCTTTTTTTCACCCCGGCCCTTGCCCCGTTAAGGGACTAAGTATGACTAGCGACGAAGACTTACAAAACTTTTAACAAACACACCATATATTCAAAACTTTAAAAAAGTTTATGCATTAACATTTTAAGGCGTAGATGATTTTTAAAAGGAAAAAGAAACGATTAAAACAACAAACAAGAATAAAAAATTGATTACAAAGAAGAAAAGAATTGCACACACAGATATATGGAAAAGCGATCCTCCTATCTAGGGAGAGAGAGAGAGAGAGAGAGAAGGGGAGAGAAGAGAGAGAGAGGAGAGAGAGAGGAGAGAGAGAGAGAGAAGTCAAACAGAAACTTGGGTTTAAACACTTGAAAGACATGAACGAAGAAGGTGTGTGTTTGAGAGAGAGAGAGAAGAGAAAAAGGGGGGAGAGAGAGAGAGGAGGAGAGAGAGAGAGAGAGAGAGAGAGAGACAGAGACAGAGACGAGAAGACAGACAGAGAGACAGAGAGACAGAGACAGAAAGACAGACAGGCAGTCAGACAGGCAGGCATGCAGAGAGAGAGAGAGAGAGAGAGAGAGAGAGAGAGAGAGAGAGAGAGAGAGAGAGAGAGAGAGAGAGAGAGAGAGAGAGAGAAGAGGAGAGAGAGAGAAGACAGACAGAGACAGAGAGACAAGACAAGACAAGACAAGACAAAATTCTTTATTTACGAGGATAATAGATAAGCACTGATGTGCTTTTTTACATCCAGTCCTCGCCCTGTGTAGGGTCAACAATTTTAAAATAAAAGGCAACAAAGAAAGCATGCAAAAGGGGACTAGAACTACAATACAATAGGGGATTAAATTTAAAAAGGGGAAGAAAAAAAAAGAGAGAGAGAGAGAAGAGAGAGAGAGAGAGAGAGAGAGAGAGGAGAGAGAAAAGAGAGAGAGAGAGAGAAGAGAGAGAGAGAGAGAGACGCAGAGCGAAGGGAGTGCGGGGGTAAGCCTGCAGAGAGAGAGAGGAGAGGGGGGAGAGAGAGAGGGGAGAGGAGGGGGGGGAGGGAGGGAGGGAGAGAGGGGGGGGGGAGAGAGGGGCTAGAGTGGGCGATAAGAGAGCATGTTGAACAATCTGACAATCAAAAATTCCCAAGAGATACAAAACAACAATTTTGAAACACAGGGGAGGGGGGGATAGAAAAAAAGCACAAATGGAGGGGGGAAAAATGCATAATGTAGCCCCAGCGCCACGGGTAGGAAGGGATATCATATGGATAAAAAATTCAATTCATTCCAGCAAACCGTGAGAGAGAGAGGGGAGAGAGAGAGTGAGGGGAAGAGAGAGAGAGAGAGAGAGAGAGAGAGAGAGAGGAGAGAGGGAGAGAGAGGGAGAGAGGAGAGAGAGAGAGAGAGAAAAGAAAGTCACATAAGAACACAAGCATTTCGACAGAATGACAAGGGGCAGGAGGTAGTAGGAAACACACGCACACACACACACACACACACACACACACCACACACACACACACCACACCACACACACACACACCCCACACACACACACACACAAAAATACATGTACTTATAAGACAACTTACTAAACAAAATAACATACATGTGCATTTCAAGTACAAAAACACTTTCTTAAATAGTAGGTACATACAAAAAAAGGCAAAGAGGGTGGTGGTGATTGGTGGTGGATTTATGGCGGAGTTATGCAAGTACTGGCACATAAGATGGTTGAAATAATGGTGTTTGAAGGTTGATATGCATTGGCTTTTTGTCAACGGTCAAAATCAACTCAACCAAATTCGTGGTCAATCGCCACCAGCCCAGTTGGACTTAAGCCCAACGCAATATTCTGGGCGTCAGGCGGACGGCCCCATGGTTCGGATCCGGCCCAATTAAAGCTTAGTGGAGAGGCTTCACAGAGAAGTCCGACCCCCAGACGGGACTAAGCCGTTTTGGCCGACGCCTCGATGTCTAGCGAGACGAGTCGTAGACCCGGCTCAGACTCATCTAGCCACTTGTGGAACCACGTCATTGTTAGTTTAGATTGCGCGTGGCGCCCCCCCCAGACTCAGCTAGCCACTTTAGAGTGACCAGTGCCCACACGACTTAAGCCACACGGCACCAGTTAAATAGGAAAGGGGGGAAGGTAGTGTGTGGTGGGGGTGAAATCTAGCTAATCAATTAATGACCAATTGACCACCACAGAGAGTAAGGCGTGTCGGCGTGACTGTCATGATTTGAATGTCCAATGGAATTAGAGGGAGCTAACTTGGGGGTGGCTCAGGGCGGTTAAAATACGGACCAATGGTACTGGCCCTTGGACACGGGGTTAGAGCATAAAGGAATGCGTGAGTGAGAGAGAGAGGAGGAAGAAAACGAACAGAGAGAGAGAGAGAGGGAGAAGTTGGGGGAAGTAGGCTCTCGCCTACAGTAAGGCAGGGAGATGAAGAAGGGAACGAAGGGAGAACGAAGAGAGAGAGAGACGAGAGAGGGAGGGTTCTAGGTCTGCTTGAGAGAGAAGCAAAAGAGATGAGGGGAGGAGAGAAGAGAACCAAGTCGAGAGATTAGCAAGAGATAGTCTTTCAGAGGAAGGACTGAGGGAGAGATGTGGGGAGAGAGAAAGAGTTGCTAATTAATGAAGAAGAAAAAAAAGAAAGAAAAAAAAAAAAGAAAGCAACCATGGGCATTTGATAAGAGCAGACTAGAAGAGAGAGAGAGAGAGTGCAATGCGTTAATGCAGGAAGAAAGAAAGGAGAACAGATCGATGTTGATAGTCATGTTCTATCGGAACCGGGGTTCGACCTCATACTTTGGGCCCGCGCCACTTTCATCGGCAGTCCAACCTGACCCAACGCCAGTGCCAACAGTCTCACCTGACAGGCGGCAGCAGACCAATACCAGTGGCAGCAGTTGTGTCGTGTTGTGAAAGTGACAGTAAAAAGAAAAAAAAAAGGAAAAAAAAAAGACAGTGATTCGTGAATAGTTAAGATCACCTGGCCAGGTAAAGTAGAAAGCTATTTATACCCGGGTTAGTTAATGATGTTTTAGATAAATGATTTTGTGAAGTTCAGGAAAGAGAGAATGTTTTTTTTTGTTTGATTCCATATGCATTGATGTTTCTTTCCTTTATCATGGGGTAGTAAAGTTATAGACTTTTACCAGTGGTTTGTTGTGACGAATGCATGATATAGAATGAGATTGTAAGCAAGCTGTGAGTGTGTTTGGGCTGTGCGCTAGTCCTTCCTCCACTGACATCACCCGAGGTCGCCAATTTTTTTGGCGAGCTTGCAGGGATATTTTGGCCCATTTATTATAATTGTTACTTCTCAGAGAGGAAGCTGGGTGGGATTCAAGTATTGTAATCCTAAGACAAGGGGTTGTCTTAAATGTTGTTCCCAAGATAGTTAATACTAGGCTTGGCATTGCTTCCAAGATAGTTAATACTAGGCTTGGCATTTCAGCCCAGAGTAATCATTTCGCACAGATTGCCTTTTAATTCGCTCTCTAGTTGGGTCAGGCGCTGGGCGTCTTATAAAAACTAACTACGTTGTCCCAAGCTAATATTATCATTCATAGGATTGTGCTATCACGTCACTCGTGTCGGTAACCACCAGTTTGGCTGTCGTTTTTTATAAAATCTTGTTCAAAAAAAAAAGAAAAGAGAGATATCATGGCGGAAGAAAAGAACACCCCTATTGAACAACTTGTGAGCGTCGCTCGTGATCTAGGCTACTCAGGGATGAGTTGCGTGCATTCGTTGAAAACCAACAGAAGATGGAAAAAGATGAGCGAGCCGAAAGACGCCGGGTCGCAGTAGAGAAAGAAAAAACAGAAGATTAAGGATTAAGCTAATCAGGAAGCGCAGGAAACAGAAAGAATAAGGGAAAAGCAGGAAACGGAAAGATTAAAAGCTAGGGAAACACAGGAAACAGAAAGAATGAAGCAGGAACGGAAAGATTAAAGGTTCAATTAGAGCTAGAGAAAATGAGAATACAAAGGGAGACCCCCGATGATGGTAGTTCACTTTCCAGTGACTCTGTGCGCGCTATGCCCCCCGACCCAAGTTGCCAAAATTCTCGGAAGGGACCGATTCGATTGACGCATACATCAGTCGTTCGAAACGTTTGCGACCAGTCAGGGTTGGCCTCCAGAAGAGTGGCAGTCATTTTGTCAGCGCTATTGACGGGTAAGGCAAATTTCAGATTTTCACTGCGTTACCACAGAACAACAGTCTGATTTTGGTGCTGTGAAGGAGTCTTTAATGAAGGGATTTGACCTCACAGAGGAAGGATTTAGAAAGAAATTTCGTTTAGCTAGATTGCAAGCAGGGGAAACGTTCACTCAGTTTTTGGGGCACGTTTTTGATCACTATTTTGAGAAGTGTTTAGAGTTGAGTGGTACGAAGAAGGAGTTTTTCTGAATTTAAAGAGCTAGTTTTTGAAAGAACAGATTTTGTCAGGTTGCGGCCCGAGTTAACTATACATTTGAAAGAGGAGACAGCCAGAGACAGCAGGGGAGTTGTTGAAGTTCGCAGAGGTGTATAGAGAGGCACGTTTGGGCACTAAGGTGCAGGAGAAACAGGTGCTAGGCACAGGGGGGGAAGAGTGCAAGGAGACTAGGAGAGTTTTTGCAAAGTCTGCAAACCAGTGGGGCAGAAGGAAGGGCAAAGGGACATTATGTTTCATTGTCACAAGAAGGGACATGTGGGGAGGGATTGTCGCATGAGGTTCCAGAAAGGGAGCAGCCTTGCAAGAGGGGATAAGGGTCGTCAGGGGGAAAAGAAACCCGCAGTGGAACCAAAGGGGATTCGTCTGAAGAGGGTAGAGTGCAGCCTATGGCTAGCAATGGACAGCAGTCAGTGTCAGGGATAGAGGGCACTAGGCTGAGTGGTTCGTTACCAGTGGGAAAAAGGGGGGATTGGCCAGCAGAGGGTGAAAGTGTTACGAGACACTGGTTGTTCTGCGGGGTTGTACGAACAACGCTGGTCGATAAAGGGATTGACAGGGCAAATCCAGACCTGTACTCTAATCGATGGGCCCGTGAGGGAGTTTCCAGTTGCTAAGATAGAAGTACGTACCCCTTACTTCTCAGGCGAGTTGTCTGCATTGGTGATGGAGAAACCCCTTCACGATTTGATCATTTGGAAAATTCCAGGTGCAAGGGATCCAGGGGATCCTGAGTTGTTGACTGCTACAGGGCAGCAGTTCAGACACGGAGCAAGAAGGAGGAAAAGGTTGTTAAACCGTTAGTTGTTCCAGGAAGGAAGTCGGGCATAGATGTGTCGCCTGATGAGTTTAGGGCAGCGCAGGAACAAGACCCTTCGCTCGTGAAGTCTTGGAGTTGGCAAGAGGTGGAGAGAAACAGGAGGTTAGAGGAGTGAGACAGAATTTCTTGTGAAAGGCGGGCTGTTGTACCGAGTGTTCACCAAGGGAAGACAGGTAAGGTGACCACTCAGTTAGAGGTACCAGCAGGTATCGTGACACTGTCATGTCAGTGGGTCACGAGTCGCTCATGGCGGGTCATCTCGGCACCAGCAAACAGCTAACCGAGTCTTTGATGACTTTCATTGGCCAGGAGCAATGCAGACATCAAGCGTTTCTGCATGTCATGTGACGTGTGTCAAAGGTCAGCCACAAGAGGGGTGAAGAGGAAGGCGCCTCTTAAACATCCCCCTTTAATTGACACACCGTTCATGAGAGTGGCTGTTGATCTGATTGGCCCAATCGCGCCCTGTTCCAAAGGTGGGCACAGGTATGAGACATGTAAGGTTGCAAAGGAAAGGTTGCAGAAGGCTAGGGTCGTTCAGAAGAAGCAATATGACAGGAAGGCAAGGAAGCAATCCCTCAAAGCGGGAGATCAAGTCCTGGTACTGCTTCCCACGGGTCACAACAAGCTGCTGATGCATTGGAAAGGACCATTCACCATCACTGAAAAAGGTCGGTCGGGATTACCGAATTGATGTGAATGGGAAACTCAAACTTTTCCATGCGAATTTTCTCCGCAAATATATTCAGCGTGAGACTCAGCACATAGGCGCAGCAGCAATCATTGATGAGGTGAAAGAGACCCAGCTGAAGAAGGGAGATTTTGTTGCCTGATTTCCAGGAGAAAGAGTCATACAGGGATGTGTCACTGTATGAAGGGCTAGACAGTAGGAGTTCCTAGGTTTTGTTGTCAGGAGGCGACACAAAGCAGCCAGAAAGGGGAAAGGTGGAGAAGATGATGAATTCAGAGAGACCAAAGACCAAAACAGAAGTCAGGAGTCTGCTAGGTTTTGTTGGCTTCTACAGGGAGTTTTGTTCCAAACTCGCAGCAATCACGAGTCCTCTCATGATTTGGTCAAGGCAGGGAAACCGGCAGTGGTCGAGTGGTCAGACGCTGCAGAGCAAGCACTGCAGACAGTGTTGGAAAGACTAGGTTCCCGTCCCATCTTGAAGCTACCAGATATGTCCAAACCATTTTTGTTGCGGACAGATGCATCAGGGGGTGGGATAGGTGCAGTATTGTTGCGGGGCATGAGGGAGTCGAGTTTCTGTAGATATGCTAGCAGGAAGTTGACAAAGTGTGAAGAAGGGTACGCAACGGTGGAGAAGGAGTGTTTAGCTGTTGTGTGGGCCGTGCAGAAGTTCCACAAATACTTGTATGGGAAAGAGTTCGTGATAGAGACAGATCACCAACCACTCAAATTCCTGCAGGAGGCACAGCTGAAAAACAGCAGGGTTCTGCGTTGGGCAATGGCACTGCAGCCCTACAGGTACCGAGTGCAGTACATCCCAGGTCGACAGAATGTCGGAGCTGACTACTTAAGCCGTGTAGTCTAGCAAGCTGCAACTCAGAGGAAGTCAGTCGTATCCGGGTGCTTTGTTGATAATATGTGTTGATGACAATTATGTTGATTGGATATGGGTTCATTCCCAGTTGGCTGTTCATATTTTTTTTGTGTGTGAGACTTGTTCATATTTTCTTTGTGAGACTTGTTCATGTGGATGTAGTTATGCTCGGAGCATACAGTCGCTTGTGTAGTGATGCATTATTTGCAATAGTGAGGATGGAGATTCCTCAGTGAAGTGTCATGGATCGTGATCATATATATTGTGCTTTTCATAGAAATTGTGAAGAGAAGATGTGGCAAATCCGCAGGTAGGGGATTGCATAAGTGCGCACAGAGGTCGTTATAAAATGAATTGAAATAACGCAAGAGCGCACGTCAATGATAACTCATTTGAGTGATATCACTAATGATATATTTTATAATTTGTAAACCGGTTGTTGTAAAGTATTTTTCAAACTTTGCAACGTGTAGCTGTGGGTCAGCAAATTCGGTTGTTGTCTTTTTTGTACCGTTGTTTTGAGACAATGCGGAGCATAGTCTTTTGCAAGGGGAAATTGTCACGGTCAAAATTCAACTCAACCAAATTCGTGGTCAATCGCCACCAGCCCAGTTGGCTTAAGCCCTAACGCAAATATTCTGGGCGTCAGGCGGACGGCCCCATGGTTCGGATCCGGCCAATTAAGCTTAGTGGAGGGCTTCACAGAGACAGTCCGACCCACCCAGACTGACTAAGCCGTTTTTGGCCGACGCCTCGATGTCTAGCGAGACGAGTCGTAGAGCCCGGCTCAGACTCATCTAGCCACTTTGTGGAACCAGCGTCATTGTTAGTTTAGACGTCGTGCGCCCACCCAGACTCACTAGCCACTTTAGAGTGACCAGTGCCCACACGACTTAAGCCACACGGCACCAGTTAAATAGGAAAGGGGGGAAGGTAGTGTGTGGTGGGGTTGAAATTAGCTAATCAATTAGATGACCAATTGACCACCACAGAGAGTAAGGCGTGTCGGCGTGACTGTCATGATTTGAATGTCCAATGAATTAGGGGAGCTAACTTCGGGTGTCAGGGCGGTAAAAATACTGACCAATGTACTGGCCCTTGGACACGGGGTTAGAGCATAAAGGAATGCGTGAGTGAGAGAGAGAGGAGGAAGAAAACGAACAGAGAGAGAGGGGGAGGGAAAAGTTGGGGGAGAAGGCTCTCGCCTACAGAAAGGCAGGGAATGAAAAAGGGGAAACGGGGGGGGAGAACAAAGGGAAGAGAGAGACAGGGGAGGGGGAGAGGTTCGGGTCTGCTTGGGGAGAGAGCAGAGAGATAAAGGGGAGGAGAGAAAAAAAACCCCTTTCCCGAGAGATTAGCATGAATACCCCGCAGGGGAAGGATGGGGAAGATGGGGGAGAGAGAGAAAGATTTTGGCTAATTAATGAAGAAAAAAAAAGAAAGAAAGAAAAAAAAGAAAAAAAAAAGCAACCTTGTCCTTTTAAAAAGGGGCAGCCCAAGAAAAGAGGGAGATTGCAAGGGCGTTAATGCGGGAAAAAGAAAAGGAGAACAGATCGAGTTTTTTATTCCCCTGTTCTATGGGAACCGGGGGGTTCGCCCTCTCCCGGGCCGGCCATTTTCCCATGGGCGGGCCAAAACCGCCAACCCCCTTGCCAACAGTCTCCCCTTTGACCAGGCCCCAGCAGACCAATCCCAGGGCAGAATTTTGTGTCGTTTTTTGTGAAAGTGACAGAAAAAAAGAAAAAAAAAAAGGAAAAGAAAAAGACATTGTTTCTTGAATAGTTTAAGATAAACCTGGCCAGGTAAAGTGAAAGCTTTTTTTTAACCCGGGTTAGAAAATGAGTTTTAGATAAAGGTTTTTGTGAAGTTCGGGAAAGAGGGGGAAGTTTTTATTTTTTGGGATTCCAAAATCTTTTTAAAGTTTTTTCCCAGATCAGGGTGTAGTAAATTTAAAGACTTTCCCATTTGGTTGTTGTGACGAATGCATGTTATATGAATGAGTTTGTAAGCAAGTTTGTGGTGTGTTTGGGCTGTGCGCTAGCCCTTCCCTCCACGACATCCCCCGAGGTTGACGGGCGTTTTTTTTGGGGTTGATTCAGGGAGCAAAGTTCCATTGCAGGACCGAAAGGGTTAAAAACTGGTTTTGAAAAGTAAATTTAATTGGGAACAGGGAAAAGAAGTTTGGGTAGAGCCCTTGAAATTTTATTGAAAATTTTCTGTGAACAAAATTTTTAGGGTTGCCCCCCAGACACAATCTTGTCCCATTTTACCCTTTGTTGTATTCTAATCTCGGGATTTAAAAGGGGAGAAGGGAATTTTTTTTAAAATTTCATTCCAGAAGACTACTGCTTTTTGGAGGATAATTTGAGTGTTTCCTTGTGCAGGCTTAAAAAAGGGTTTGGGTTTTTTGCGCTAGCCCCGTCCCAAAGATTAGATCCTTAGCAAATGTAGGATTGAATTTTGAAGGGGAAAAAGAGCTTGCGTGAATCACCCGAGAAGCGTTTGATTTTGGAGAGTTGAAAAATTTTCTTTTAAACTTTTTTTGCTTAGTGGGGTTTGTGAGTTCCCAATTTCATTTGGTTATAAAATTGTTTTTCCCTAGCACCTTTTGAGAAAGAAACCCTTTTTAAGGGGTTTTCATTTTTAAGATGTACAGGGGGGAAACTTAAGATTTGGATTTTGTTTTTTTTGCCGGGTTTTTAAACCTTTGGATTTATTTTTTTTTGGGGGTGAAGCGACATTTTTTTTTTGTTCATTCCATTTCAGGGAACGTTCCCCTTTTTCTGTAAATTTTTGTCCCAAGAACAGTAACATAAGAATAAATTTGGGGTGGTTTGTTGTTTCATCGCAAAAAAGTTCACAGGGGGGATGTATATGTTGGGGAGATCTTTTTATAAAAAATTGTGAAAAATAAGGGCCCCCAAGATAGACCCTTGGGGGACGCCATGGGAAAGTTTTTTGGGAAATAAAGAAAAGGTTTTTAATTAAATTTTTTCCAACATTGTTGCCTATTTTGAGATTGAGGGGAAAAAAAGCGTAAGATTTTCCCCTGTGGATAAGCCATAAAATTTTTAAATTTTTCTAAAAAGAAGGTTATTTTTCTATCAAACCCAAATGTTTTTTTGAAATCAAAAAATTTAGGAAAACCCAAATTTTTTGTTGGGGTTTAAAAGGCTTTTTAGCCAGTCATCAACCATTAAATTATTTGGTGTGGCAGGGAAGGGTTTTTGTGTAAAAACCCGGACTGTCTTGGTTGAAGAATGGGTAGGGAAATTAAGGTGGAAAAATTTGTGTGTTTGTTTATTTTTTTTTTTCCAAAAGGGTTTTGGGGAAAGTTAAAAAAGTTTGGTTTGGTCTGGGTTTTGGCCAGGGTCTGAGCTTTTCCCTGCTTTGTAGATAGGAAGATTTTTGGGTTTTTTGAAACTGGGGGGGAAATTTGGTTTTTTGTCGTTACATAGTTTGGAAGACGTATGTCAACGATCGAAAATTGCTGGAGTAAATGTTTGAGAATTTTCCCGGGTTAAAGGCCTCCACCCCGCGGGGGAACTTGACTGTTTTAGGGTGTAAGGTAGTGATAGACTTTTTTAAATACTGTTATTGGGGGAATATAAAGTTCAGACGTGATTTTTTTTAACATGGAAATATTGTTTCAGTTTATAAAGGTCGTTTGATTTTGAAGAATCAGCTGTGAAAAACTTTTTTTGGGGTATATTTGAAAAAGGGTGGGTGTTCGGGTTTTTCACAGAGATTTTTTTTAAATTATATTTGATTTGAAAAAAGATTGTTTTTTTTGAAAGCTCGTTAATAGCTCTCCATACCAATTTTGGTTCTATTTGAAAAAATTTTTGTTCTCAAAGTATTTGGTTTTTTTTCTCTTCGCTTCTTTTAAAAATTTATTGCATTTCTCTTTTTTAAATTTTCCCCTCTTCATAGCCAGGGTTGTTTAAGCAATCTCAAAGGGAAAAACCCCTCCCTCCTGTAACTTTTTTTAGTTTTACCTTTCCCTTTTTTTGGGATTTTTCCCTTCCCAAAAAATCTTTTTTAGGGGGGGCTTGTTTATCATAAATTTCGAAAATGTTCTAAACCAAAATTTCCACAGAAAAACCTGGACATTATTTTTTGTAAACGGATGAGAGATTTGAGAAAGCAAGTCATTTAAAAATCGGGTTGTTAAAGTTTGTAAAGAAACGGTATTTTATTTTTCTTGTGCCCCCGTTTTGGGAATTTTTTTTTCCTTTTTTTTGAACCATGTAAACCCCAAAATGGGTAATGATCACAAACATTTTTAAAACAGGGAAAACCGGGGTTTTTCTATGTAAATTTTTTAACTAAAAACATAAATTTGGCGTAAGTTTTTGAGTTTGGGGGTTACTTCGTTGGAGATTCGATATTTTAAGCATTTTTAAAACAAATTAAAAGTTTGCTCCATTAAATTTTGTGCTTCAGAAGGTCTGTTTTAAAAGTCCCCCAAAAAAAATAATTTCCTTGGATTCTAGTGAACGCATCCATCATCGGAAAAAAATTTGCGACCCATTTCCCTCTTTCGATGGGTTCCTGTACAGAACCCAAACCAAAAAGGGAAGGGGTTTTTTTTCAGTTTTAACTTCTATCCAAAAACCCCTTTCTAAAACCTTTTCCGTTCTGGGTTGAAAAATTCGTTTAAAAGCAAAGGGGTTTTCGCTGTGAAGATAAAAAGGACCCCCCCTCTTTCTTTTGTGCAGGATTTTTTCCGGATTCTTATACCCCGGAATAGCTACACCCCTTTGTGGGAAAAAGGGGTTTTAGAAAAAATTGGGGGGAAATTCAGGGGAGCCCTAAAAATATAAAAAGGGTTTTCCCAGGGTTTCCAAATCAGTGTTGAATTGATGTCTTTTTAAAACTGCATGTTGGAATTAAGGTGACAGATTCGAATTTTCCTTTTTTGGGCAGGGCCATACAAAACTGGTTTTTGCTCTTTTGTATTTGTGCATGATGTGATGTTTGTGGGAAGCGTTTTGCACTTTTAACTGACTTTTGGGTTTTTGGTATGATCAAGGAACACAAAAAGTTTCACATAAAAGGGGGGGGGAAAAATTTTTTTGGGGTTTAAAACACGGGGACAACTTTGGGAAACCAAAAATATTTATGAGAAGAAAGGAAAAAAGGAAAATTTCACAGTATTATGTCAAAAACCCTCGGGGCAGATGGAAATGAGGGAAAACCCCTTTTTCCCCTGAAAGGAAAATATAAGTCACCAAAAAAGGGAAAAATAAATTTAAGAAAAATTTAAACAAATAAGGGGATAAAGGAGGGGAAAAAAAAAGAAGAAAAACGAAGAAAAAAAAAAAAAAAAATGCAAAAAATTCAACACTTCAAAACGGGGAAACAAATTAAAAAAAGAAAAAAAAAAAGTCACTTAAAATTTTTCCAAGCACAAAGCCGCACTTGAAAAATCGGGGGGGGTATGCACAAAATCCCCCCGCTCACAGTAAATGGGCATTTTTTCTGGAATTCTCCTGCTGCAGAGGCTTTGTTCAGTCTCTTTTTTTAAGGCCCATTCTCGCCTTTTTTTAAAACGAAAACTTCTTATATACGGGGTAAAGTTCATTTTGGAAAACCATGGAACCCAGCACTCCCGGGCCCACGGGGGAAAATTTAACACACACAAAACGCACACATAGAAAGGGTTTAAAGGGAAACCCAAAGCATGGGCAAGTTAATTTTGCATTTTAAAAAAAAAAAAAAAAAAAAAAAAAAAGGGGTTTTAGGATGTGGGGGAAAAAACCCCCAGGCAAAGCCTTGTTTACCACAGTCCCTTTTTCTACACTTGGGCAGCACAGTCTTCCCTGTTGCGAGGGGGTGTTTTTTTTTGCATTTCGGGCCCCAAAGGAAAAATATAACGAACAAAAAAAGGGAAACGGAAACATTTTCAAACTTTCACATAAAACCCATGAGCACTGTAGCACGCTTTTAAATCCCCAAAATACCCCACACACCAACACAAGGGGAACCCCGGAAACACTAATAAAGACACAAAAACACACCACACACTCGGTGCGCGCCCCGGGCGCCGCCGCACAAAACCCCCACACACACAACATTAAAAATTCATACGGCACAAAAAAAACAATAAAATTCACATACAAACACATACATCAAATTGAGCGCTCTTCCCACTTTTGCTCGCCTCTCCTCCTCTCTCTCTCTCTCACAAAACACACACACCCCAAAACACACCACCCAAACCACACACAAAACACACCACACACACACCAAAATCCCAAACAAACACTCATACAAAACACACGCGCACGCACGCGCGCACACACCCACCCCACACACACACACACACACACACACACACACACACACACACACACACACACCCATTTAAATTCCCCCCTAAAATCCCAACACTAAAAGGGGAAACTGCTACCACCGAAAAAAACTTAATCCGGGCCAACAAATGAAAAAAAAATTTTTTAAAACTTTTGGGTGCTCTTTTCGCACACACACAAAAGGGGAAACCCTGAACAGAAGGTGGGGGAAGCGGGGTGCTGGGGAGGTAGAAAAGGGGGCCAAACCATGATGTGTGAAGGATACTTGGTTTTTAAAGTAATGAAGGGGGGAAAAAAGGGGGCATAGGTGGGGGGGGGACAGACCGGGTTAAACCCAGGGAATGGGGGAAGACGCTCTCGCCGGGCGGAACAAAATTGGGGGGGCGGAAAACTTCGGTTGTTTTGGGAGTGAGGTGACGGCCGGGATGCTGTCCCTGCTCGTACACACATCTGGTGGGCGTGGTCCCTTTGGAAAGGGTCTTGCTGGAGGGGGGAGGGTGCGGTGGGGAAGGATGTGTCAATAAGGGCCCAGTGTTGGTTTATTTGGGGTTTAGGCCCAAATTGAGCGAGAGGCTGGCGGGGCGTTTCTGGTCACTCTGTGTACGCACAAGTGGGGCTGGGTTGGGGGGTGGGGGGTTTCCTGGAGGGGGGGGGGGGGGGAGGCCCATAGTGAAGGCGTAAACCCGACGGGGGGTTTAGTCGGATAAAATTTTTGGCGGTTTAAAACGGGTTTTCTTTAATTAATTCCAAAAAAATCATTTTAAGTGCATTGAAAAACTTCAAAACTTTCCTGAACAAAGCGCACTAAATTTTTTAAACCCAAATTTACGCCTTTCGGAAATTTTGGGTTTTTAAATTTACTTTTAAAGTTTGTTTGGGGGTTTGGGGGGGTGAAATTTTGGGGCGCCCGGGGCAAGCATCGCTGCGCGGGCTGTAAGAGCCAAAAACCCAAAATTTTCCACTCAAAAAACAAGTATTGCGGGGTTTGGGTTCTTTGGGGCCCAGCATTTAGGGGGCCGCTTTACAAAACCCAAAGCTTATTTCTCATCTGTACAAAGGGGAGTTTTTAGAAAAAAATTTGAAAAAAGCAAATCACAATTTAAAAAAGTATTTTTTTCCCCGTAAGGCCCCCCCCCCCCCCCCCCCCCGAAAAAGGGGGGTGGTTGGGGGGGAGGGGCACAGAATAAAAATTTTTAGGGGGGGGGGGGGGGGGGGGGGAGTGCGGCACATATGATTTAAACGTAGTGGGATGGGATCGTTTTAAAGGGGAACTGTCCCGCCGCTTTTTCTTGTTAAAAAAAACCCTCATAAACTTATATTTACGATGGGCCAGGAGAAGAATAAACACACGATAAAGGTCATAATGTTTCAAAACAATGGAGTAAAAATGTAAAAGACATTGACAACTGAAGCAAAGGGAAAGGGGGGGGCATACATATATTTTTCAGTAATTCTTTTTACCCCAACAATTTCAACTCCATCATAATTTTTTTTTCATGATAACAAACACACGAAATAACAATTTTGAAAAGTTTTAAAACCCCTCTCTCTCTCTCTCATCTCTCTCCTCTCTCCCCTCTCCTTTTCTTCCTCTCTCTCTCTCTCTCTCTCCCTTCAAAAACACACACACACACAACATGAACACATAAACCCCCACACACAGGGGAAAAAGCAATAGAGAAAAAAAAAATTTTTATAACCGAAAAATTTTTAGCAAAATAGGGGACAAAAGGGCAAAAAAAGAACATTAGTGTTTTTAACCTTGGGAAATTCAAACCCCTCATAAAGGGAAAAAAAGCTTTCAAAACGTTCAGAGAAAGAGCACAAAAAACAAATACAATGTGCTTGCTGTGTTTAAAAAACAATTTAAAAAAAAATTCAGTTTTACACCAAAAGCAAAATGTTTTACTAGACGCAAAGTTTTAATATTTCATGGGATGCATAAAGAGGTTATATCTTTCCCTCCGAAAATTTAGATCACAAGAGCAAAAGCAAAAAAAAAAATAAATAAATAAATAAATTAAAAAAAAAATGAAATAAAATAAATTAAAATAAAATCAAATAAAAAAGAAATAAAAACAAAAAAAGGAAATAAAAACAAAAATTTTTAAATAAAATTTAAAATTTTAAATTAAAAAAAAAATAAATCCGTGTTTCATTTAAATCAAATACCAAAAAAAGAAAACCCTTTCGGGAAGTACACACCTCAAGCAAAGGGTTTGGGGAAAAAATAAAACCCGATGACAACAACAAAAATTTTGTGACTATGTTGCTTTGTTAAAAGAATTTTATGAAAATTGTGAGGAAAAACCCTCCTTTGTTTTTCCACTTTGTCCCTATTTTATAAAGAAATAAAAATTTTTTATGCATTTTAAAAACTCCCTCCCCCCTCTCTCTCCTCTCTTTTCTTTTTCTCTCTCTCACACCCACACACACACACCACCGGCACGCGCCCGCGTTTCGAACAGGGAAAAAAGTGGTTTTGGTTTTTCCCATCTCTTTCCCCTAACGGGGTACCCGAAAAAGCAAACACATCCCACTTTTTTTCACTTTGTATAATGCTTGCTGCCGCTCTTTAAAAAGGGCCCTATTTTTTCAGCAACTGTATTTGATTCCTTCTTTTCTTTTTTAAAAAAATTTATCTAATCTTTTTGCTGATGTCTTCAGAGTTTTTATGCCCCTCGTTGCCAGGGCTGTGAAAAAAACAATTCCCGTGCCGTAATGGTCTTGAAATTTGTCTTTCATGTGCCTGATATTGTATGCTTCATGTTTCCCTGTTTCAAGCAGGATTTTCCCTGTACTGAACAAGCGCCTTTATGGTGATTTGTTCTCGCAAAAATGACTCGAAATTTTTCGACAAATGTCAGCAAAAGCCTGCAGGCGGAAAAATTTTTCTTTGGGGGGGCCCCGGGGGGACAGTTTTTGCTTCACTTGGATTTTCCAAATGAACATTTCCCTGGGGAGCTGATATCCAGAAGTGAAGTTGGAAAAGCACCAAAAAATGTTTCATAGTGTCAAGGCTACAAAAGTCCCTTTCCCATATTCTATGTTTGCTACCCAAATTTTTTCCCCCAAGGGAAAGTTTTTGGTATGCCTTTTTCCGCACATTTTTGAAAAGTGAGAGTCCTCGGGAATTTAATTCCCCAAAACGAAGTTTTTATTTGCAATGTTTGTTTGTCCCCTTTTTCGCCTTTTCCCCAAAAATAAACACGGGGGGGGGATCCTGGTTGTCGCCACTCGGTTTTTCCTTTTTTGGGGGGAACCCGGGTTTTTTTTTTCCTTCTTTTTTTTTTTGGGACATATAAGTTTTTTGTTTGTGTAGTAAGCACACATTTTGTTTGCACAGAATCACCTTTTTTGGCCCAAAAACATTGTCTTTTTCGCTGTTGGGCTATCAAGTTTTATGGTGTCCCCACCTTTTTTTGCTTTAAAGGGCCGGGGCTCCGTTTCCCCATGGCCCTTTTTTCATATGATGCAGGGCTGGGTTTATCCCAAGTTGGGGCTTTTGGACCCAAAAATCAAACCTTTTAGGGCTCTCTCTCTCTCTCTCTCCTCTCTCTCTCTCTCCTTCTCCTCTCTCTCCTTCTCTCTCTCCCCGCCGCACACCCCACACACACCCCAACACACCACACACAAAACAAAACACACACACAAAAACACACCGTTACACACACCTTTTTTGCTTAACTTACCGTGACACACATTTTTTGGGTTACGTTTTAAAAAAAAATGGGGGGACACCAAAATGCACAAAAAAAATTTTTGAAAAAGGAAAAACCCTAGCAATAATTTGTACACAAGACGAAACAATAACCAGGGTTTCGTTTAAAAACTGAGTTGGGACACGCCCACCTATTTTTCGTTTGCTTGGGGCTTTAAATTTCAGGCGCCTAATTTTTAAAGGCTGTAGCTTTTGCCGGTTTAGCTGCTAATGGCGCCATTTCCCAGAGACTATGAAAAATTTTGGGCTGCAAAATTTATTTAGGAAATGCGCGGGGCTGAGCGTTTTAAAAAAAGCATTTTGCAACCCCAAAATATAGACTGCAAATTTCCCCAAACATATGTTATATAAAATTCAAAAATTTGGGAAAAATTACTTCAAAATTCAACAAAATGGTGGTTTTAGACGTTTTAGTCGGAACTTTCTTCCGGCGTAGCAGACGACTCCATGCTTGCGCGATGCTGTCTGATTCCTGCTCTGTGACAACCCTTCCCCCACAGGCGCAAGAGAAAGTTGAAGCTTTTCTTAGGTTTTGCGTAATTAAAAAGTCGTTTTTAAATATTTTCCGCATGATACCCTGGTTAAAAATGCTGCATTGTATTATTTTCATTCAAATAAACACTTTCCGACAAAAATAAATTTTTTAGGAATTTTTTCGAGCAGGTTTTTGGTATTTTACCCGACTAGTTTGGGAATTCTGAGAGGGTGAATGGGGGAGGGAGGAGGGGGGATCTGGGCATCGTGCGCTGTTGGTAGCATGAGACGTGTGGCGTGTAGGGGTGGTAGGAGGGCCTGTCGTTTAGGGGGGAAGAGGTTTTGCGTCACACGTTCCACTCCCTTCCTGCTGGGTTGTGTAGAGTTGTAGTACAACGCCAGTCTCGGGGCACCGCGTTGGGTGGTGAAGGTGGCACAATGGCTGATGAATTTAACCCCCATTGCTGAACAGGCCTCCTTAAGGTGGTCGTTGCTGGGGCGAATGATGGTATTCAGACGGTGCCGCCCTCTTGCCGGGATAATTGCAGAGGCCTGAAGTTGGGCTTTGGGGAAGACTCGGTGGCACTGCACAATGAGCTCTCGCCACTGTTGCGATGATATTGCACCAGCTGGCTGTGATGCTAAGAGCTCGCTGCAGTCACCAGCCCCCACATGGAAGGTAGCCTGCATCACGGTGTGGGTTGGTGTCTGCTTTGCAAGCCACTGAGTCAGACTGGCGACGGTTAGATCGTTGGCACACTCCAACTGAGCGCTGGCCCTAGGGATATGAATATATCTCAGGGTGCAGTCACTCAGCAGTATTGTTGAGGTCCGTCTATCAATGGAAACCTTATGAAGAGGATGGGGAGGGACACGTTGAGGAGATAATTTTTCAGGGATAGGTTTCGCCTGACAAAGGGGAGGTGGTGGGATATGGGAGTCAGAGGATTTGTCACATTGGGGGATGGGTTGTCCTGTACTTTGTCACTGTGAGTTGTGTTGGTAGGGCTGAATGGGGGTGGTGCATCCTGTATACAGTGTGCAGTGAGAGAAGGTGGGGTGTTTTGTGTCTGGGGAGGATGAAGAGATTGCTTTTGTTGGGTGGCAGAGGAGTTTGAATGTGATTTACATTTAGATTTTTTATTGGCTGTGATGTTTTTGCGTGAGGATGATTTGTCGTTGTCAGATGAAGACATGTGACTGAGTTGTGTCGATAGGGCGTCGATTTCTATTTTGAAGGTCTGTCTGGTTTCCTGTAGTGTTGATCTGAGGGCATAGATTTCGTCACGGAGGGACTGAGTGATCCTAAGGAATTCTTCCTGAGGCACACAGTCGTCATGACTACAGCTACAGTTTGTGGGACTGTTGTCAGCGTTGGTGTCAGTCCCTTTCACTGAGCTGTCACAATCGTCTGTGTCGTTTGACGTAGTCACTGTGGTTTTGCTGTCGTTTGTCACACAGGTTTTGCTCAAGGGGCCATTAGCTTCTAGTGTCTTCTCTGAGTCAGTTGCTGGGTGGCTGTTATCAGCTGTCACTGATTTGTCGTCATCTTCCCGAGTGTCAGTCTTTGGTGTTGATGTGCTGTCTTCAGAATGATTGTCAGTGTTATCTGTTAAGGTTACACTGTCCGGGGAAGGTAGAGAAAGGAGGGGCGTGGTGTGTGGGTTTGTCATGGGGAACACAACACAGGCGCTTGAAGAATTGCAGGGCGTGGAGACGGTTGGAAACAATCCTGTTTTTTCTGAAAGGGGCAGCTCACATTCCAGCTCCACCGGGTGCTGTGTAGGCGTGTCTGCCTGGGCCGTGCGAGCGGCACAGGGCTTCTGCCGGTGCTGGCTACACACTGTAGCGACGGGGAGTGCTGCGGAGACTGGTCGGCCTTGTGTTGAATCTGGCGCCGCGGTCAGCGTGTGTACAATGTCACGCAGTGTTCGGAACTCCTCATTGACCCAGTCTTGGCAAGCTCGGCCCTGAACTAAGATTTTGTTGGTTGTGTAGTAGAGGTGTATCTTGAGTAGTTTTTTGCTTGGCTTTGATGTGAGTCGTAATTCAAGGGTTGACTGAAATAGGTCTGGTGATAGTCCGGTGCAGTTAGTGGGTAAACTTATGTTGTGAATTTTGTGGTCTGGTGTATAGTCGATCCATGAGCTGGTGATGCCAGTTGGTTTGTAAGCACCAACGTATCTATGAAATAACGTGTATCTCCATTGAGGCATTGCTTGTGGGTGTGTATCAAATGTTTTCTGGATGGGGTCCATTGTATGAATAATACGCTCGAGAAAATGTTCCTCGAGCGTCGCTCCTTTGTCCTGAGTCATGGATCTCGTGATGGGACCCATGACTGCAACTGTACCCAGTTGCGCGGCAGTTGGCTGAAGGGGAAACTAGGGCATGATGGCGGCTTGCTTCACATCACGCTACATGTTGGTTTACATACAATACACAATCCACGTTAATCGTTGAATGCACACACAATCACATCACGCACTGACTCGGAGAAGTTAGAGATGAAAGTGCATCATAAACATACTGTCTTATTTACCTTGCATTGCCACATTCACTTGAAAAAACTTCGCTGTAAGTCACTGCAACTACTAAATACGTCTGCATTCGTCGGATACCGGAAGAGAGAGAGTCACCATCATCAAGCAGAACCAGACGGCGCAGAGACAGACAGAGAGACAGAGAGACAGAGACAGAAAGACAGACAGGCAGGCATGCAGAGAGAGAGAGAGAGAGAGAGAGAGATAGAGAGAGAGAGAGAGAGAGAGAGAGACAGAGACAGAGACAGAGAGACAGACAGACAGACAGAGAGACAGAGACAGAAAGACAGACAGGCAGTCAGACAGGCAGGCATGCAGAGAGAGAGAGAGAGAGAGAGAGAGAGAGAGAGAGAGAGAGAGAGAGAGACAGAGAGACAGAGAGGCAGTCAGACAGGCAGGCATGCAGAGAGAGAGAGAAGAGAGAGAGAGAGAGAGAGAGAGAGAGAGAGAGAGAGAGAGAGAGAGAGAGAGAGAGAGAGAGAGAGAGTCAAACAGAAACGTAGGTACAGTTGAAAGACATAAACGGAAGAAGGTGTGTAGATATGAAGAAGAGAGAGAGAGAGAGAGAGAGAGAGAGAGAGAGAGAGAGAAAGAGAGACAGAGACAGAGACAGAGACAGACAGACAGAGACACAGAGGGATGGATGGATGAAGGGACGGGGTGGGGTGGGGTGGGGGTGGGTTTAAATTAAGCGACCGACTGACGACACGGATGCAAGGGAGCCTTAATTAATAACCGGCAAAACTTGTCCAAGGAAGCAAGAGTAAACATGCGGCGGCCTCGCATACAGAGCTGTAAACATTCGGGAAGAGAGATGCCAGTAGCTAGCTAGCGCGGGAAGTTTCTGCAGACCAATTGTCAGATGAAGGGAGTAGAGAGAACACGGTTCCACTCCAAGTCACCATCATCAAGCAGAACCAGACGGCGCAGGTAATTTCCCATGGCACCGTGTGTTGACCATGGCACTGACTACAGTTAAATTAGACCAGCGAGGGAAAATAGTGTATCCATTGCTGTGTGTTTAAATCCCACCTGGGGGCTGCTTTGCCAAATCGCAGCGAAACCATTTTTTCCCCTGAGTGTTGGAACATGACTGCTTGGTTGGTTGGTTGGCTTCAGCTCTCTCTCTCTCTCTCTCTCTCTCTCTCTCCTCTCTCTCTCTCTCTCTCTCTCTCTCTCTCTCTCTCTCTCTCTCTCTCTCCTCTCTCTCTCTCTCTCTCCCCCTCTTTCTCTCGCTCTCTCTCTCTCTCCCTCCCCCCTCTCTCTCTCTCATTCTCTCTCCCTCTCTCTCTCTCTGTCTCTCTCTCTCTCTCTCTCTCTCTCTCTTTTCTCTCCCCTCTCTCTCTCTCTCTCTCTCTCTCTCTCTCTCTCTTTCTCAAGTTGTCCCCAAAATGGTCGTTTGAGAAAAGTATCATGACTGACTGACTGACTGAAACCAGTTTATTGTCAGATTGACTCATAGTTGTATTGACGTAAGTATCATGAATATGGCAAAACGTGTACCCCCTCCCTTTCCCCTGATTAACCTGAATGAAATAAGTCTCGTTAATCATATTAACGTTGCATATGTCATCTATGTATAAGAATATTGTCACATGTTTATTGTTTAAATATAGCCACCATTAAAATTTCGACATGCATGTAACGCCGAATTTGCTTATTTCTCTCTCTGTCTCTGTCTCCTCTTGTCTCTGTCTCTCTCTCGTCTCTCTCTCTCTCTCTCTCTCTCTCTCTCTCTCTCTCTCTCTCTCTGTGCGTGCGTGTGCGAGCGCGTGCCAGCATGTGCGTGCGTGCGTAGCGAACGTGCGCGTGTGCGCATGCGTGTCTGCGCGTGCACCTGCGTATGTGTGTGTGTGTGTGTGTGTGTGTGTGTGTAGTGTGTTGTGTGTGTGTGTGTGTGTGTGTGTGTAGCATGAGCCCTCGCGCGTGCGCATCTCTTAGCGTTCCTGTTCCGCACGTGACTCAGCACTTCGCAAGGAGTTCAGTTGGCCAGTATAGTTTCCACCCCTGCAGCTGACTGACACTCGCTGTCGAACCTTTCCCAACCACTCGTCAATTTCCCGGTGATGCACGTCCGATGTTTTGTGACAGCCATGTCAGCGCCACACCCTCTGCTAATTGACAGGTGATTACAACATTTGGTGGAAATTGACCTTCTCAAAGTGGGACTGATTCAGCAATTGAGAAACTGACAAGAACGTAGTTCCACTCCCCGATCCACGCCCCCCCATCTGACATTTAGAACAAGAAAGCAAACATAAACACCGAACAAAGGGAATTCATTTGACCGTGAAACGGAATTCGAACGGCTAATATGCGAGATTTTTTTTAAACAGTGAATGCTGCATATGAGAAGGGAATTAAAATTTCGGATGTTTTTTTTTCATCCAAAATATTGAGGGGTGGGGGTTGGATGGGTAGGTAGTGAGTGAGTACCTTCTGCCTCCCCTCCCTCCCCCTTCCCTCCCAATGTTTGAAGTCAATGAGATACCGAATACAAAAAGGGGTGAAAGAGATAAAGAAACACACACACACACACACACACACACACACACACACACACACACACACACACACACACACACACACTTCAGATGAATATCTGATAATGAAAGTCTTCCTTCCTACACCCCACCCCCAGCCCCACTCCTATCTCAGATTGACAACATTGAGAGAAATTCATCAAATTTAGAGATGAAAAGCGTGTCAGTTCAGACTGAACACCCCCCCCCCCTCACACACACACACACACACACACACACACACACACAACCCGTCACCTCTTCCCCTTCCCCTTCTCCCCACTCCAGTGCAAAATGACTTCCAACGCCGCTGCAGATGAACTAGA
>CM031615.1:3211980-3224480 GCA_018398815.1 Conus ventricosus
CTCTTTAGTAGGATGAAAAGCAGTGTTAATGTTTCTTGTATTTGCTTTGGAAAATAATGATATTTACATAAAACTCAGAAACAAAACGTACCCCAGAGAAAACCCCGAGATATTTTGACGCGGATCTGTTGCTACACGGATCTGGATCGAAAGGCGGATTCTCCAGGATCTGTGTGAGCATAGTAGATGTCTGCGTGCTCCCAGCTGCTGCCGTCCAGGAAAAAGGATGTGAATTCCTAACTATTGTCGTGATGTTTGAGTTTTTTTTCAGGACGAGACATTTTTTTTTTTAAATCTCAAATTGCTGACAACCCTGATCAGGCCCTGTGTGGTCGGCTACGCTGTTATGATATCCCTCCACCCCCCTCTCCTCATCCCTCCACCCCCTCTCCTCATCCCTCCACCCCCATCTCCTCCCGGCCACTATTCTTCCCACCCTTCCCTCACCGTCTTTTTTTTTCTTTCTTTTTTTCTTTTTTTTTTTTAAAGAGGTTGTAGGAGTGATGAGCCGTAGAAGAAAAAAGTGCAGATCGAGAAAACAAAAACAAACAAACAAACAAAAAAAACAGGAAACGGGGATAGATAAAAAAACAAAACAACGGAAAACGAGGATAGACAGAAAGACGGGAAAAGGGGATAGATAAAAAGACGGGGGAAAGGGAACAGATAAAGAGACGGGAAAAAGGGATAGATAAAAAGACGGGGAAAGGGATAGATAAAAAGACGGGAAAAGGGATAGATAAAAAGACGGGGGAAAGGGAACAGATAAACAGACGGGGGAAAGGGAACAGATAAAAAGACGGGAAAAGGGGATAGATAAAAAGACGGGAAAAGGGGATAGATAAAAAGACGGGAAAAGGGGATAGATAAAAAGACGGGAAAAGGGGATAGATAAAAAGACGGGAAAGGGATAGATAAACAGACGGGGGAAAGGGAACAGATAAACAGACGGGGGAAAGGGAACAGATAAAAAGACGGGAAAGGGGGATAGATAAAAAGACGGGAAAAGGGGATAGATAAAAAGACGGGGAAAGGGGATAGATAAAAAGACGGGAAATGGGGATAGATAAAAAGACGGGAAAAGGGGATAGATAAAAAGACGGGGAAAGGGATAGATAAACAGACGGGGGAAAGGGAACAGATAAACAGACGGGGGAAAGGGAACAGATAAAAAGACGGGAAAAGGGGATAGATAAAAAGACGGGAAAGGGGGATAGATAAAAAGACGGGGAAAAGGGGATAGATAAAAAGACGGGGAAAAGGGGATAGATAAAAAGACGGGAAAAGGGGATAGATAAACAGACGGGGGAAAGGGGATAGATAAAAAGACGGGAAAAGGGGATAGATAAAAAGACGGGAAAAAGGGAACAGATAAAAAGACGGGAAAAGGGGGATAGATAAACAGACGGGGGAAAGGGAACAGATAAACAGACGGGTAAAGGGGATAGATAAACAGACGGGGAAAGGGAACAGATAAACAGACGGGGGAAAGGGAACAGATAAACAGACGGGGAAAGGGGATAGATAAACAGACGGGGGAAAGGGAACAGATAAACAGACGGGGAAAGGGAACAGATAAAAAGACGGGGGAAGGGGGATAGATAAACAGACGGGGAAAGGGGATAGATAAACAGACGGGGAAAGGGAACAGATAAACAGACAGGGGAAAGGGAACAGATAAAAAGACGGGAAAAGGGGGTAGATAAACAGACGGGGAAAGGGGGACAGATAAACAGACGGGGGAAAGGGGATAGATAAACAGACGGGGGAAAGGGGATAGATAAACAGACGGGGGAAAGGGGGTAGATAAACAGACGGGGGAAAGGGAACAGATAAAAAGACGGGGGAAAGGGAACAGATAAACAGACGGGGAAAGGGGGTAGATAAACAGACGGGGAAAGGGGATAGATAAACAGACGGGGGAAAGGGGGTAGATAAACAGACGGTGAAAGGGAACAGATAAACAGACGGGGGAAAGGGGGTAGATAAACAGACGGTGAAAGGAACAGATAAACAGACGGGGAAAGGGGATAGATAAACAGACGGGGGAAAGGGAACAGATAAACAGACGGGGAAAGGGGATAGATAAACAGACGGGGGAAAGGGAACAGATAAACAGACGGGGGAAAGGGGGTAGATAAACAGACGGTGAAAGGGAACAGATAAACAGACGGGGGAAAGGGGGTAGATAAACAGACGGTGAAAGGGAACAGATAAACAGACGGGGAAAGGGGATAGATAAACAGACAGGGGAAAGGGAACAGATAAACAGACGGGGGAAAGGGGGTAGATAAACAGACGGTGAAAGGGAACAGATAAACAGACGGGGGAATGGGGATAGATAAACAGACGGGGGAATGGGGATAGATAAACAGACGGGGAAAGGGAACAGATAAAAAGGCGGGGAAGGGGGATAGATAAAAAGACGGGAAATGGGGATAGATAAACAGACGGGGGAAAGGGAACAGATAAACAGACGGGGGAAAGGGAACAGATAAACAGACGGGAAAAGGGGATAGATAAAAAGACGGGGAAAGAGGATAGATAAAAAGACGGGAAAAGGGGATAGATAAAAAAGACGGGAAAAGGGGATAGATAAAAAGACGGGAAAAGGGGATAGATAAACAGACGGGGGAAAGGGATAGATAAACAGACGGGGGAAAGGGAACAGATAAACAGACGGGGGAAAGGGAACAGATAAAAAGACGGGAAAAGGGGGTAGATAAAAAGACGGGAAAAGGGGATAGATAAAAAGACGAGAAAGGGGATAGATAAAAAGACGGGAAAAGGGGATAGATAAACAGACGGGAAAAGGGGATAGATAAAAAGACGGGAAAAGGGGATAGATAAAAAGACGGGAAAAGGGGATAGATAAACAGACGGGAAAAGGGGATAGATAAAAAGACGGGAAAAGGGGATAGATAAAAAGACGGGGGAAAGGGAACAGATAAAAAGACGGGAAAAGGGGACAGATAAACAGACGGGGAAAGGGGATAGATAAAAAGACGGGGGAAAGGGAACAGATAAAAAGACGGGGGAAGGGGGATAGATAAAAAGACGGGGAAAGGGGATAGATGAAAAGACGGCGAAAGGGATAGATAAAAAGACGGGAAAAGGGATAGATAAACAGACGGGGAAAGGGATAGATGAAAAGACGGGGAAAGGGGATAGATAAAAAGACGGGAAAAGGGGATAGATAAAAAGACGGGAAAGGGGATAGATAAAAAGACGGGAAAGGGGACAGATAAACAGACGGGGAAAGGGATAGATAAAAAGACGGGGAAAGGGAACAGATAAAAAGACGGGGGAAAGGGATAGATAAACAGACGGGGGAAAGGGGATAGATAAAAAGACGGGGAAAGGGAACAGATAAAAAGACGGGGAAAGGGATAGATAAAAAGACGGGGAAAGGGAACAGATAAACAGACGGGGGAAAGGGGACAGATAAACAGACGGGGGAAAGGGAACAGATAAAAAAGACGGGGAAAGGGAATAGATAAACAGATGGAAAAAGGGGATAGATAAAAAGACGGGGAAAAGGGATAGATAAAAAGACGGGGAAAGGGAACAGATAAAAAGACGGGGAAAAGGGAATAGATAAACAGACGGGGAAAAGGGAATAGATAAACAGACGGGGAAAAGGGAATAGATAAACAGACGGGGAAAAGGGATAGATAAAAGGACGGGGGAAAGGGAAAAGATAAACAGACGGGGAAAAGGATAGATAAAAGGACGGGGGAAAGGGAACAGATAAACAGACGGGGAAAAGGGATAGATAAAAGGACGGGGGAAAGGGAACAGATAAACAGACGGGGAAAAGGGATAGATAAAAAGACGGGAAAAGGGGATAGATAAAAGACGGGGGGAAGGGGACAGATAAACAGACGGGAAAAGGGGATAGATAAAAAGACGGGAAAAGGGATAGATAAACAGACGGGAAAAGGGATAGATAAACAGACGGGAAAAGGGATAGATAAACAGACGGGAAAAGGGATAGATAAAAAGACGGGGGAAGGGATAGATAAAAAGACGGGAAAAGGGGATAGATAAAAAGACGGGAAAAGGGATAGATAAAAAGACGGGGAAAGGGAATAGATAAAAAGACAGGGAAAGGGGATAGATAAAAAGACGGGAAAAGGGATAGATAAAACGACGGGGAAAGGGATAGATAAAAAGACGGGGAAAGGGATAGATAAAACGACGGGGAAAGGGATAGATAAAAAGACGGGAAAACGGGATAGACAGGATAGACGGAAGAAGGGAAACAAGGAACAGAGACAGAAAGCCAAAAAAGAAAAAGAGCACGGAATACGGAAAAGGGGATAGATAAACAGACGGGGGAAGGGGATAGACAGGATAGACGGAAGAAGGGAAACAAGGAACAGAGAAAGAAAGCCAAAACAGAAAAAGAGCACGGAATACGGAAAAGTACGGAAAGGGAACTAAGCAAAGAAGACAGAAAGGAAAGAAAGGAAAAACAACAAAAAAGGAAGGAGGGGGGGGGGGGGGGTAGGAAGAAGGGTTGAGAGAAGAAAAAAGGAAAAAAAAAATTGAACATTCCAAATGCTCTCTGTTTGTCTCTGTCTCTGTCTCTGTCTCTGTGTCCCCTGTCTCTCTGTCCCTCTGTCTCTATCGGTCTGTCTGTCTGTCTATCTGTCAGTCTGTCCATCTGTCAGTCTGTCTGTCCGTCTGTCTGTCTGTCTGTCTGTCTGTCTGTCTGTCTGTCTCTCTCTCTCTCTCTCTCTCTCTCTCTCTCTCTCTTTAAACACACCCAGACAGACACACACACACACACAGACACACACACACAGACACAGACACACAGACACAGACACACAGACACACAGACACACACACTACACACACACACACACACACACACACACACACACACACACATACACACACACACACACGCGCGCGCGCGCGCACAGGCACACACGCACACGCACACACACACACACACACACACACACACACACACACACACACACACACACACACACACACACACACACACACACACACACATATCAGAGAAAACCAGGCATGGCGTAAGTCGATGATTTATTTTTCTACAACTTTGGATTCTCTCTTGAGGGCACATAAGACCGTATGGCGAAAGCTTGGCTGTGTCTGGAGTGGCACTGTCTTCATCTGTCCGTGGGCAGGGGTGGTTGGGTCTGTGGGGTGTGCTCGGCAGCTGGGGGGTGGTGTTTTTCGCCGGTGGGCTCTGCAGTCATGAAATACGGGCTGGTACACCCATGGGGATGCTACTTTAAGGCTGTTATGAGCTGCATCCTGTAGTCTAATTTACCTCTGTTCAGGAGCAGGTATGTCCCTTGATATCTTAATGGAGTGTCCTGTGCGTGCCTGTACCCATCGTCAACACAGCGCAGGCCTCCAAGGGTGGTACAGGACTGCTCTAAAGGCAGGTGAAGACAGTGCTTCTCTGGGTCCTCCCCAGCACCTTCGGGTGTTTCTTTTTCTTCTTCTTCTCTTCCCCCAAACCATGTGTTAAACGTCAACCAGCCTTCTTGGAAAATAAACTGAACATTATCTATGCTCTAACAGTTGACGAGAGTTGTTTTTATAGTTTAGTTGATGGGGATTGCAATGCGCGCTGTGTGTGTGTGTGTGTGTGTGTGTGTGTGTGTGTGTGTGTGTGTGTGTGTGTGTGTGTGTGTGTGTGTGTGTGTGTGTGTGTTTGTTTTGGCGTGTTGGCGCATGTGGTTTTTGCGTACGTCTATGTAAAGCTGTTTTCGCTGATTTACCTTTTAATCTTTATCTCAAAGAGAGCAATGGACGGGGTAATATAAGAGAGAGAGAGAGAGAGAGAGAGAGAGAGAGAGAGAGACAGACAGACAGACAGACAGACAGATAGAGAGACAGAGGGAGAGAGACAGATGGACACAGACAGACACAGGCAGACACAGAAAGATACACAAACACACAGATACACGGACAGACGCACAGACAAACACTCAGATAGAGTGTGTGTGCGTGTGAGAGAGAGAGAGAGAGAGAGAGAGAGAGAGAGAGAGAGAGAGAAGAGAAGAAGAGAGAGAGAGAGAGAGAGAGAGGGAGAGAGAAAGAGAGGGAGAGAGAGAGAGAGAGAGAGAGAGAGAGAGAGAGAGAGAGAGAGACTGACAGACAGAGAGAGAGAGGAGAGAGAGAGAGAGAGAGAGAGAGAGAGAGAGAGAGAGAGAGAGAGAGAGACAGACAGACAGACAGACAGACAGACAGGCAGAGAGAGAGAGAGAGAGTCAACGAGTCAACGAGTCAACGAGTCAACGAGTTTATTGCTTTTAAGCAAGGAAGCCCATAAAGCGTTCCAATAATTCAAATAATGTACACGATTCAATGGTGACATTGACCTAGCAGCACAAAATTAGTTTCTTCCTCCCCCCCCCCCCCCCCTCCCCTTCAACAGTTCTTGTTCTCCTCCTGTTCTTCTTCTTGTTATTATTACCGATATCACTATCAATATCATCATAAAAGAAAACAGCATTCATCCCCTGAAGACGGCGTATGGCTGCCCATATTGCGGGATGAAGATGGGTTACACACACACAAATCCACCCCCCTATGGGGGGTGCCCAAAGGAGACAGCATCTTGAGCGCGTGGAAGGCGAAGATAATTCAAAACTTAAGTTAGTACTATACGAAATTACATGGCTAACTGTAATTGTGCAAAGGTAAAAGTATTAACAACCGAGCACGATGTTCATGTAAACGGCATAACACGAAGAAACGCACAGTACACAAATAGATAACTTCTAAGAGAGAGCATGGTATACTTGTAAATGCAGTGCACCAAGACTATTATAAATAAAGAAATATGGATTACACTATGTGTTCATTTTTCTCTCCCTTTCTTACTCAATCCCAATCCCATTCATCCCGTGACACCCAAGTAGCCACAATTGAACAAGTCATTCGTCCATGACCCGGAAGAGGCCTCCTACAACAAAGCAAACTTTCAAACACAACATATATAGTGGTAATTTGATTTTCAATTATACTTAGTTATTTGGTAGTTTCTGATTTCTTAGTTTAAATGATTTGGACAGGAATAGAGCCAGTGGCACACACATCCTTGAATTTGATAATAATAAAGTAAGTTTGAAAGAATTTGGATGTATATAATATTTTGAAGGAATATATCTCTCCCGTAATAGTTTATACTTGGACAAACTAATGTAAAATGAAGTTCTGTTTCAAGTACGTTGGGACAAAATGGGCATGTCATGCTTTCTTGGCTTCTCGAATATCTGAACCTGTGGGGTTTAAGTTGGGAAACACCAAGCCGAAGTCTGGTTAGGTGTTTTCTAAGTGCGTGATTTTTTATCTCCACTAGATAACCAGGAATATTTTGTAGTTGACGAAATGTGGAATAAAGTTTGTATCTTTCTTTGGATTGCAACAAAGCGTCAATATCTTGGAAATGACAGTCATAAAGCCTTTGCTTAAAAACAGATATAAATGATTTTACATTTTCTACTCCTTGATTCTCCCACACGAATCCAAAACCATACCTAAACAATGTAATGCAAACCTTGCTTGCCCAATTTGTCTTACCTTGACAGTGCATTGTGTACAGCATTTTGTATGATTTCCTTGGAATACGATATTCCCCCATTTTTGTTAGTCTTAACCAGTACTTAATAGTTTTAGTAAAAGTTTGTATGTAAAGCGGATATCTGTTAGCTTCGTAATATGCAAGTGGATTAGGTGTTTGTATGCTGATATTCAATAAACGTTTTATGGCAAGAAGATGTACTCTCTCAATAGGGGTGTGATCTGCAGTCAACCCCCAAACTTCCGCCCCATATGTCAGAATAGGTTGTACTTGAGTGTCAAATATCTTAAAGAAAATCTTAGGAGAATTTTCGCCTATAGACCAGAGAAATCTAAAGATACTGAAAACACATTTTTTTGATTTACGAGCCAAATCTTCTAATGAGTAAGAAAATGTCAACCCCGTGGAGAAAAATATTCCCAAATACTTATATTGATTTACCACTTCCATTTTTACATTTCCATAGAACCATTTTTCTCTTGCAGCAAGGTAACCCCCTTTCCTAAACACTACTATTTTGATTTTTCATTATTAACTGTAAGACCTAGTCTGTCTGCCGTACTTCTTAAAATGTTCAGTTGGTGCTGGAGGCCGACTACAGTGGTAGAAAGGAGGACAACATCATCAGCAAATAACAAAACCAGAATCTGCATCAAATCAGGTGACAATCTTACCCCATGTCTACCATGTTGTGTTATATCATTTGCAAGCTCATTGATAAAAAAAGCAAATAAAATAGGACTACAGTTATCGCCTTGTTTCAATCCTCTAGGACACATTAATGTTTTTGTAAGACCACCGTGAGTTCTGACCCTAGCTTTAAACTATTTCATACATACTTTGAATAGCTTTGAACATTTTCCCTTTGATACCATTTTTGCGGAGTATAAGCCAAAGATGGTTTCTGTCTATGAGATCAAAGGCTTTCCTAAAATCAATGAAAGCTGCATATAATTTTGTTTTGTTAGTTGAAAATTGCTTCTGAACAAGTGCAAGTAGAGTAAATATGTGATCGACTGTACTGTAATTCTTTCTAAACCCTGCCTGCGTTTCACTTAACAAATTATTGTCCTCTGCCCAATTTGTCAATCTCTTATTAAGTATGAATGTGTACATTTTGCTGCTGATATTCAACAGCGAGATACCCTGTAGTTGTCAGGGGAATTAATGTCTCCTTTTTTATGTAATGGCTGTATAATTGATTCTGACCAATTTTGGGGGAATATACCTGAATCCAAACGTTTGTTGAAGAGCTTAGTCAGGAACAAAATGACCTGAGGAGAAGAGTTTTTATAAAATTCACTGCTGAAGCCATCTGGTCCTACTGCTTTTCCATTTCTTTAGTGCTTTCAAGGCATTATATACTTCTAGTTCTGATAATTCTAAATCTAAATTGGAACAATCTGTTTCACGAACAGTTAGAGATTCAGTATCAGAAACTTCGTTAGAAAATGAACTATTACATTTAGTTTATCATTCTGTATAGATGCATCATTAAATACTTTTTCAAAATGGTCATACCATTCTTCACTTGAAATAGTACAGGTTGTTAATCTATTGTTAATACGTCTTTTTATGGTACCCCAAAATGTTTTAGGATCAGTACTATTGCATTCAAGCGTTACAAGAACATTTTGTTTGTCTTCTAACTGTTTACTTTTTGTAAATAATTTGTAATCCTTTCTCAAAGTGGCGTATTCGCCCCTAAGTACGTCTGCATCGTATGAATCCACACATTTATTCAAATTTCTCAGGGACTGACGAAGTGCTGTTCGTTTGTCCCTGCATTCCTTATCGAACCAAGTACAATTACTTGTTTTCCCCAATACTATCTTTTTCTTCATACACTGCCCAGCATCAGCAATACCTGTTAAAATTTTTTTACAGCTGCATTGATATCAATGTTAATCAGTTCAGCTGCTTGTGTGAAAATTAATGAAATGTCTTTTGATAACAATGCTTGCCTATATTCATTCTCAAGCTCTTGATTCCAAACATACTTTTCAATAATGTTTTTTTCTAACTTTCCACAGGTTTTTACCGGCTGCTTTTGAAAATTAAGGGTTAGTTTCACGGCATATGTTTGGATTCAATTCTTGAGATAACTTGTAAACATGAGGCATATCCAAAGATAGACCGAGAAATAAGGAAATAATCGATCACACTTGATCCATTGTGAGCAATGTATGTATATGCCCCATAACGGTCTCCTGGTAACAGACCATTCAATATAACAAGAGAAAATTGTTCGCATAAAAAAGTAGACAACGACCGAAGTCGTTTGTTGAAGAGTCCTTCGATTCCCGTTGGTACTCCTTTTCAGGCAGTAAATTTTCGTCATCCTTATCATCAGCATCAACATCATATGCAAAGAAAGCTCTTTTGCGTTTGCATCAGCAGTCCTAGCATTGAAATCACCCATAAGCATAAGGGGACATTCCCCCATCAATTCATAAACATCAAGTATACACTGCTCTAGTAAGTCAATTCCAATCTCGATTTCTGTGTCAACATAATAGACGCTATGGGCAGGAGGAACATACATGCCTATCAATACACATTCGTTTCGTAAATTTGGCAAAAGCTTTGAAATCTTGAGCACGATGCAGCTGTCGTATTCAACTTGAATTTGTTGTACTAAACTAGAATACATTTTCTTTACTAACATGATAGCACCGCCAGAGAGGCGAGCTGTGGTGCTGTCTGATACACTCACGCCTGGGGAGACAAACACATCAAAAACAGGAAATAAATGAGATGGAAAGCTTGATGAAAATGTTTCTGTAAGAAAAACAATATCATAATTTGACAAGAATTGTCTAATGTCAGGCTGATAGATAGTATTTAGTCCTTCTATGTTATATGTTAAAAAGGATACACTGTGACCATCTATGTTGGGTTGTTTGGGCTGGCCATCAGAGGCAGGGTTGATGACATGGGCAGGGTCGTATCCCTAGGTTGTTGGAGGCTGAGCTCCCGATTCCGTTCGGGCGGAGTTAGTTTTGGCATGTGGAAATAACTCTGTGACGTGCTGTTGCCTTCCTTGCTGTTGTGTTGCCTGAGCTTGTTTTGCCCTAGTTTTGCTTCTGGTCAACCTACTTTTTGCTGTTGGGGTTTCAGTCTCTAGAGAGAAGCTTTGCTGGGCTTGCTCCTGCACGTCTTGCTGGTCTCTGCCTGAGTTGGTTTTGTCCCCTAACTCTGTTCTGGAATCAGAAGACTGACTAGAGAGAGGAGAGAGAGAGAGAGAGAGAGAGAGAGAGAGAGAGAGAGAGAGAGAGAGAGAGAGAGAGAGAGAGAGAGAATGAAAGAAAGAGGGAGGGAGGGAAAGAGAGAAAGAGAGAACGCGACAGACAGAGAGACGGACAGACAGACGGACAGACAGACAGACAGGTGTCGTGAGAAGGAGAAGGGGATTGAGAGGGTAGGGGCCGGTGTTGTGTGTGTGTGTGTGGGGGGGGGGGGGATGGGAATGAAACGCACGTGAAGACAAAAGAATGTGCCTACGTGCAAGACTGCAGACATGGCCCGGGAACTAAACACAGCAGGCCTGTGTGTTGCCATAAAGTGTATATTCACCGGACAGGTCACGGATCAGTTGACGCTAAGCAGGCAGATAAGGAGGGAAGGTTTCTTCAGCATCGTCCGAGTCCTGAGTGCTTCTTTCGCTCTTGATTCAGTCTGGTGTGGAGCTGTGCGGGGAAGCACGGGGCTATGGGGAGGAATGGACACAAATAGAACGGAGCTTATATTAGATGTATTGTATATTCCCATCCTCTGTGTGCCTGCCTGCGCACAAGCATTCTTCTGTTCTGCGTAGGTTAAGAGAAGGGGGGGGGGGGGGAGAAAAAATGCAGAAAATATAAGAAGAAAACAGGTTATAGAATAATAGTCTGAGAAAAAAAAATAAAAAAGGAAAACGGTCCAAATAAAAAAATGTTCGACAAGGAAGGATAAGAACAGAAATTGTGTGGAATAAAACTTAGGAAAGGGTAGGACCAAAATCATCCTCATCACTCATTCCCCTGAAGCGGCTGACACACGAGCCTCCCCGCCCGTACGGTTGAGACGAAACGTTTGAACCTGTGCGGTCCGACCAAAGACTATCTTTGGTCCGACCAGTCAGTGTCGAACGGACGGAGTGCTTCACGAAACGTTTGAACCTGTGCGGTCCGACCTATATGCGAGTTTTAAACCCTTCGAGTTTGATCCCACATGCCGCTTCAAAGGACTGTACAATTGAATACGAAGCTTTTTCTCGAATATTTAGATTCTTATAATTTTTTGAGTTGACATTCCAAAGCACATCATGGCCTTGGTACGATTCAATCAAATGTTTGGTCTCCGAATCGGACAGTCTTTACGACGCCATTTTTCCTTTGTCATGGGTGTTCGCTCAGTGCTGAGCGTTGATTGGTTGGAGGATACTAAGTGTCCGTTTCGAACAGATCACGGTGTATCTCGAACGGTCGGGTCGAACTGGATGCCGAAGTCCGTTTGAGACGTACGTTTACAATGACAGACGCTCCGTTTGGGATCGGGTTCGACCGGTACGTCCGAAGCGTACGGGCGGGGAGGCTCGTGTGTCAGCCACTTGACCGCTGGGGTCGTTGGGGGGACGGATGAGGCAGCTGCTGTTTCTCTCCAGGCTCTTCTGTTGGTAGCTGTCGTGAGGAGATACAGCATGGCCATTTTGTATGTTTTCGGACCAGCTCTTTCTCTGTCTTCCTCGTCTGCGCCCTCCTTCAACGGTACCTTGAAGGATGGTTTTGGAGAGGGTGTTGTGACGAATGACGTGGCCAACCCATGCCATCTTCCGTCGTTTGATGGTTGCCAGAAGTGGTTCGTGGGGCCCAACTAGGTTGGTGGCCAGGTTCCGCACATAAACATTGGTCTTGTGTTCTTTGTAGGAGATGTGGAG
>CM031615.1:3240674-3245674 GCA_018398815.1 Conus ventricosus
TTTCACAGCTAATTTAACTGTTGGATCAAGAAACACCACCCCCTCCCCCACCCCCCCCACCCCACCACCACCAATGATTTCCCTTTTTTTTTTTTTTTTTTTTGGGGGGGGGGGGGGGGTGATGTTCACCGATGAAATCACAAACAATCTTCAAACACATGACCTTTCTCTTATTTCACACACTATTCAGGCATTGGCACTCACCCATGACCTGTATCTCTGCGCCAGCTTGAAGCGCTCAAATCGTCCAGCTCTTCTGGTTTTCAATTAATCTGTCTGATTGGAACCAGCCACCTGGCTTGTACCTTGAGGTTGCGCTGCCAGTCTAACAATACTCGACTGTTTCAAAGCAAGGCCTTGGTGGTGCGGTAATTTTGGGTGTGGAACCACCTTCTGGTCTGTCTGTGGATGGAGATTGTGACCAGAGAAACAGTCGGAGGGGAGAGGTATGTGAGGGGGGTAGGGGGTGGTGGTGGTGGAGGGAAAATGGCCAGGGGAATGCTGTGAGGGGGAGGGGGGGGGGGGGGGGAGGAGGAGATCAGTGCGGAAACAAGGACAACGAGGGCAAAGGCACAGTGTATTATATAATTCCCTGTCCTCTTTTCTCCCACCTCTCCACCTCATCCCCTCCCTCCCCCCCCTCCTCTCTCTCTCTCTCTCTCTCTCTCTCTCTCTCTCTCTCTCTCGCACAAACACACACACACACACACACACACACACACACACACACACACACACACACACACACGCGCGCGCGCGCGCGCACCACAACACACACACGCACACACACACACACACGCACACACACACACACACACTAGCACACACTAACACACACACACTAACACACACTAACACACACACACACACACACACACACACACACACACACACACACACACACACACACACACACAACACACACACACCTTTCCATCACCGCTGGCTTTGCTATATTCGATGAAGCAACACTCAATAACAATTCTCTAGCAGGCTGACAGAGCAACATTCAAAGACAGAGAGAGAGAGAGAGAGAGAGAGAGAGAGAGAGAGAGAGAGAGAGAGAGAGAGAAGGGAGAGAGAGAGGAGAGAGGGGAGAGAGAGGAGAGAGGGGGATAGAAGAAGAACATAAGAGACAAAAGAAAAAAAGCACAAGAATGGAACAAAAGAAATCACATATTTCATGAAGTGTTCATACAGACTAACATCGAAAAGGTTATTAAGTAAAAGGTAAACAAATGCATCATGTAAAGAGATAAAAAGAGAAATAAACACCTATGTTCAGAGAGAGAGAGAGAAGAGAGAGAGAGAGGAGAGAGAGAGAGAGAGAGAGAGAGAGAGAGAGAGAGAGAGAGAGAGAGATGTAAATGGTTTATAGGCGGGGAATTCAAAATCTTCAACCATGGAAATTGGAAAGAAACTGACCTAAATCTCTGAAACGTCACAATGATTTAGTCTAGTGCAGAAGGAGGCAAAAAAAACGTAATTGATCTGGATTAGAACTGGAAAAGATGTCTTTCAATTGCCATGTCAACGTCACCACATCGTTAACATTAAACAGAGAAGGCTTTTTACTTATTCTATTAGCAGCTTTAATGGACATAGCCTCAGAAATAGACAGCCAGAGAGATCAGATGCACAGATGCTTTAGCTTGGATAGGCAAAGTTTATCAATAAGGACAGACAACTGATACAGACTTTAATTAGAATATGTGAGTTTAGAAGTGTGTGTGTGTGTGTGTGGGGTGTGTGTGTGTGTGTGTGTGTGTGTGTGTGTGTGTGTGTGTGTGTGTGTGTGCGTGAGAGAGAGAGAGAGAGAGAGAGAGAGGTGTGTGTGTGTGTGTGTGTGTGTGTGTTGTGTGTGTGTGTGTGTGTGTGTGTGTGTGTGTGTGTGTGCGTGCGTGCGCGCAGGCGAGAGCGTGCAGGCAGATCTTCCAAACTGCTTCTGAAATATCTTACCGACAGACATACACACCAATAATTGAACAGACAGGCAGACGGACAGTTAGACAGACAGACAGACAGACAGGCAGACAGACAGACAGGACCAGAATCAATACTCTATCGCACAGGCTACTATATTTGCCTGCAATAACCCAAGTACAGAACAGTCGTTTTTCTTCGAGTTTGGCTTTACGAATCAACTTTTATGCGTGTTATTTCTGGAGACCCCATGTGAGGCATAGAATTTGTAGAGACCTGATGTAATGCATTGAATTTGTAGAGACCTGATGTAATGCATTGAATTTGTAGAGACCTGATGTAATGCATTGAATTTGTAGAGACCTCATGCAATGCATTGAATTTGTAGAGAAACCCGATGTAATGCATTGAATTTGTAGAGACCTCATGTAATACATTGAATTTGTAGAGACCTCATGTAATGCATTGAATTTTGTAGAGACCTCATGTAATGCATTGAATTTGTAGAGACCTGATGTAATGCATTGAATTGTAGAGACCTCATGTAATGCATTGCATTTGTAGGACCTGATGTAATGCATTGAATTTGTAGAGACCTCATGTAATGCATTGAATTAGTAGAGACCTCATGTAATGCATTGAATTTGTAGAGACCTGATGTAATGCATTGAATTTGTAGAGACCTCATGTAATGCATTGAATTTGTAGAGACCTCATGTAATGCATTGAATTTGTAGAGACCTCATGTAATGCTTGAATTTGTAGAGACCTCATGTAATGCATTGAATTTGTAGAGACCTGATGTAATGCATATTGAATTTGTAGAGACCTGATGTAATGCATTGAATTTGTAGAGACCTGATGTAATGCACTGAATTTGTAGAGACCTGATGTAAGCATTGAATTTGTAGAGACCTGATGTAATGCATTGAATTTGTAGAGACCTCATGTAATGCATTGAATTTGTAGAGACCTCATGTAATGCATTGAATTTGTAGAGACCTCATGTAATGCATTGAATTTGTAGAGACCTCATGTAATACATTGAATTTGTAGAGACCTCATGTAATGCATTGAATTTGTAGAGACCTCATGTAATACATTGAATTTGTAGAGAGCTCATGTAATGCATTGAATTTGTAGAGAGCTCATGTAATGCATTGAATTTGTAGAGACCTCATGTAATGCATTGAATTTGTAGAGACCTCATGTAATGCATTGAATTTGTAGAGACCTCATGTAATGCATTGAATTTGTAGAGACCTCATGTAATGCATTGAATTTGTAGAGACCTCATGTAATACATTGAATTTGTAGAGACCTCATGTAATACATTGAATTTGTAGAGACCTCATGTAATACATTGAATTTGTAGAGATCATCATGTAATGCATTGAATTTGTAGAGACCTCATGTAATGCAGGGTATTTCTGAAGACCCCATGTAATGCAGGGTATTTCTGAAGACCCCATGTAATGCAGGGTATTTCTGAAGACCCCATGTAATGCATGGTATTTCTGAAGACCCCATGTAATGCGCGGTATTTCTGAAGACCCCATGTAATGCATGGTATTTCTGAAGACCCCATGTAATGCATGGTATTTCTGAAGACCCCATGTAATGCATGGTATTTCTGAAGACCCCATGTAACGCATGGTATTTACGAAGAGCCCATGTAATACATGGTATTTACGAAGAGCCCATGTAATGCATGGTATTTACGAAGGCCCATGTAATGCATGGTATTTACGAAGAGCCCATGTAATGCATGGTATTTACGAAGAGCCCATGTAATGCATGGTATTTACGAAGAGCCCATGTAATGCATGGTATTTACGAAGAGCCCATGTAATGCATGGTATTTACGAAGAGCCCATGTAATGCATGGTATTTACGAAGAGCCCATGTAATGCATGGTAGTTCTGGAGAGACCCCATGTAATGTCTTCTATTTCTGGGGACCCAAATGTAATTCCTGGTATTTCTGTCTGTGACCAAACTATATAATTCCTTGATCTACATCATCTTTATATAAAGACAACGTGCATGCTACTCAGTGCTTTCACACGCACACAGACATGTACAGAGTCCCACCCTCTCTCTCTCTCTCTCTCTCTCTCTCTCTCTCGCACAGACATGTACAGAGTCCCCCCCTCTCTCTCTCTCTCTCTCTCTCTCTCTCTCTCTCTCTCTCTCTCTCTCTCTCTCTCTCTCCATCCCCTTCTCTCCACCTTTCGCAGTCTCCGGTTAACTGGATTATAGAGAACACTTTTTCTAACCCCCCTTTCTCGCTTACTGCTTCCCTCCTCCCCCTGTCCCCCCCCCCCCCCCCTTCCTCCCGCCTCCCTTCATCCCTTGTCCTGTGCAAGACTCCCCCATTGGTAGAGCTCTTCCACCATCAAGACTCCTCCATTGGTAGAGCTCTTCCACCATCAAGACCATCAAGACTCCTCCATTGGTAGAGCTCTTCCACCATCTTTCTTCTTCCCCTTGGCCTTCAACACCAACCTCTTTTTCTTTTTTTTTTCCTGGAGCTTATGTTTATCGATCACTGCCCTCACTCCACACCCTTCCACCCCCCTCCTCTCCCTCCTCTCCTCCCCTCCCACCGCGCGCTCCCACCACCCCACTCCCCCCATGACATGCCCTCTCCCATCTTCCGTCCACCTCGTCCCTGACCCCTGCTCACCATCTCTCGTCGGTCGGGAGTTGTCTACCGTTCCAAAGCTGGTTAAAGTCCCCTGAACAACTATCCACCCCCCCCCCTCCCCTCAACCCCCCCCCCCCCATCCCTCCCTGCCTTCATCTCTCCGGCCTGGTCTGTCTGTGGGTGCGGATACCACCAAAGAGATGAGAACAGTCGGAGGGGAGAGAGAGAGAGAGAGAGAGAGAGAGAGAGAGAGAGGGAAGAGAGAGAGAGAGGCAGGGGGTTGGGTGGAGGAATTGGTGAGAAGAAGATAAGCCCCCCACCACCTGCCTTGCCCTGCAACTCCCCCCCCCCCCCCCCCCCCTCACCACCACTACTACCACCACCACCTCCCCTCCACCAATACAGGCACCGAGTTCTGGGACTGTTAG
>CM031615.1:3277200-3279700 GCA_018398815.1 Conus ventricosus
AAGTCAGCGCATTCAGCAGTGTAACAAGTGGTCATGTTTGTGGCGCGGGCATATATGACCTAAACTCAGCTCCCCATCCCTCAGTTATATTTGATGCTTTTCCTTTCAGATATGATATGGCATCAAGTCCCCCTACCCTCGTTTATAATGCACCAGTCGCCTTGCCTTTCAGATACATAATGTAACACCAGCTTTCTCACCTCCTGTTCCTCCCCCTATCTCACATACAATGTAATTATGATTTTGTCCATAAGACATCATGTAACCTCGACTTCCTAGTCCCACTCCATCCCTGTCTCACGTACAATGAAATTGCGTTTTGCCAGTTAGATACATACACTGTAATCTCAACTCTCAATGCCTCCCTCCCTCGCTTTCTTTCTTTCTTTCTTTCTCTCTGCTTCTTCTCTATTTCTCTCTCTCTCTCTCTCTCTCTCTCTCTCTCTCTCTCTCTCTCTCTCTCTCTCTCAGCCCCTTCAACAATGATATTTTTTATGCATATCTCTGTCTCTGTTTCTCTGCCTCTCTCTCTGTCTCTCTCTCTCTCTGTCTCTCTCTGTCTCTGTCTCTGTCTCTCTCTCTCTCTCTCTCTCTCTCTCTCTTTAACCAAAATACTTTTATACATCTGTGTGTGTGTGTGTGTGTGTGTGTGTATGTGTGTGTGTGTGTGTGTGCGTGCGTGCGTGCGTGCGTGCGTGTGTGTGTGTGTGTGTGTGTGTGTGTGTGTGTGTGTGTGTGTGTGTGTGTGTGTGTGTCTGTGTCTGTATGCGAAACAGATCCAAGACCCGAAATTTGCACATCCTCACGGGCACGACGCGTGGCACGAGATCATCAAATACGCCGAGAAAGTGGAGGCGGGCCTCATCGTCATCGGCAGCCGGGGGCAGGGCAAGCTACGTCGCACCTTCCTGGGCAGCGTCAGCGACAGCGTATTGCACCATTCGCACGTGCCCGTGCTCGTCTGTCGCAACAAGGACGCCGAGGTGTGAAGGCCGGGTCGAAGGTCAAGGTCGTATGACGTCAACAGAGGCTAAGGTTTTTTTTTTTTTTTTTTGGTTTTTGTTTTTTAAACCATTCTTTCTTTTTGTTGTTTTTCTTTTTAAGGAGATTGTTTCTTTTGGATTTTTTTTTTTTAAACAAAATCTAACTTCTCGTCATGAAAGTCGAACTCTGGACAGTATACGTCTTTTTGTACTTTCTGAACGGTGATTACTATCTATCTACTACTGTACGTGCATTTACATTATTTCTTCAGTTGTAATGCTTCATTTTTGTGTTGTTGTTGTCGTTGTTCTTTTTCTCTTCTTTCCTTTTCATGTTTGTAATGAAGGCATTGTTTCTCAAACCATGAGCTATTACCTTCTTTTATATATATATATATATAATGTCTCGTCGTTTCTCTTTTTTAAAGACCTTTTTTCGTGTAAACGTAACCAGAGAGAAGGAAAAAAAAAGAAGGAAAGAAAGTAGAGAAAATGGTGCAACTCACCACATACGTGTTGGACTTCAATATACAGTGGATTGTGCGTGTTCATATGTATCCAAAACTAACTGTAAGATGAGGGGGCTGTTCAATATGTCTTTGAATGCGGTATGTCTTTAGTAAGGGCAACAACCCATGTAGGTGTTCAGGACAATCTCCTACGAGTTACGTCCCTTGCATAACTCGATCGTGTAAAATTGTTTGGAATCTCTCTCTTTCGTTTGTGCTTTTTTGTTTTTTCCAAACGTTTTCAGTGGCATGTTTACGTGATGTGTGCGCATGCGTTAAGTGTAAACATTTTTATAGGTCTTATTGTCTCATTTGGAGGTCATTATCATACAAAATAATGAACATACTCACCTGAAATGTATTGATATCTGTTCAGAATGCACACACACACACACACACACACACACACACACACACACACACACACACACACACACACACACACACACACACCAAGAATTGTTGTGGAGAAAGTGTTCGGTAATTTGAACAGAAAAAAAGAACTGTCAATTATGTGAGTTGGAACAACCGAATGTTATTGTTTGTGAAGTATTTGCTGTGTTTTTGGACCGTGCGGTTATTGTTTGTAAAGTGTTTACTGTGTTTTTGGGCCGTGCAGTTATTGTTTGTATTGTGTTTACTGTGTTTTTGGACCATGCGGTTATTGTTTGTAAAGTGTTTACTGTGTTTTTGGACAGTGCGGTATGACATTTGGTTGTTGTTTTTTTTTTTCAGCTCTTTTGTTTATTTTCTTTTGCTTTGGTGTTTGTTTTTTTTTTTTTACATATTTCAAAGCAGACAATCATGACATCAGGGTTGGCCTTCCTGCAAGTATTTCTGTTTTATAATGGCATTACTTGTCTGTGCTCTGTCGTTTCCATTCCATGCTGCTTGTATGCTACTGGCTCGGTGTGTCTGCTTCCCTTCATTGTTTGTCTATCTACCTGTCTATCTATCTGTCTGTCTGTCTGTCTATCGACCTAGCTATCTATCTGTCGATCTGGCTTT
>CM031615.1:3287200-3289630 GCA_018398815.1 Conus ventricosus
TTCCAGAGGGGGGTAAGAACAGGCTGTTACACCGGGTCCACTACGCACACAGCTTTTAATCTAAACCTTCCACACGGGGACAGTAGGAAACAGTACCATGAGTGTCACGGTCAAAATTCAAAACAACCGAAGTGTGGTCATCCGTCGGCCACTCCAACTGGACATAAGTCCAAACTCAAACATTCTAGGCGTCAGAAAGACGGCCCACAGGTCGGGTCCGGCCAATTAAGCATAGGGGAAGGCTCCACAGAGACGTTCTGTCCCGCCAGACGACTAAGCGGCTTTGACCGACGCCTCGATGTCTGCCCAGACGAGTCTCAGTGCCTGGGCCAGCCTTATCCGGCCAATTTGTGGAACCAACGTCATTGTTAAATCGGGCGTCGCAGGTTAAAGCAGGAAAGGAGAGGGAGAAGGTAGTGTGTGGTGGGGGTGAAATCTAGCTAATCAATTAAATACCAATTGACCACCACAGAGATAAGGCGTGTAGACGGGACTGTCATGATTTGAACGTCCAATGGAATTAGAGGGAGACAACTTCGGGGATCAAGGGTAAAAAATACTGACCAATGGTACTGGCCCTGGGGCACGGGGTTAGAGCATAAAGGAATGTGGAGGGAGAGAGATGAGGAGGAAAACGAACAGACAGAGAGAGAGGGGGAGGAGTCTGGGGGAGTAGGCTCTCGCCTACAGGAAGGCAGGGAGATGAGAACGAACAGAGACAGAGAGATGAGGAGGTTTTAGGTGTAGTCTCTGCACGAGGGAAAAGGCAGAGAGATGAAGAGAGGAGAGAACGAGGGGAAGAACGAACAAAGAGAGAGGGAGAGAGAGGTTCTGAGTGGAGCTCTGCAGGAGAGAAGGGCAGAGAGAGAGAGATGAGGGGAGGAGAGAAGAGAACCAAGTTGAGAGATTAGCATGAGATAGTCTGCAGAGGAAGGACTGAGGGGAGAGTGAGAGAGAGAGAGAGTTGCTAATTTATGAAGAAGAAAAGAAAGAAAAGAAAAAAGAAAGAAAAGCAACCATGTCCCATTTGATAAGAGCAGACTAAAGAGAGAGAGAGAAGAGTGCAATGCGTTAATGCAGGAAGAAAGAAAGGAGAACAGATCGATTGATAGTCACTGTTCTAAACCCTAACCGGGGGTTCGACCTCATACCTGGCAGCGTCACTTCGCCAAGCAGAACCACAGACCAACGCCAACAGTCTCACCTGACCAGGCGCCATCAGACCAACACCAGTGCCGGCAGTTGTGTCGTGTTGTGAAAGTGACAGTGAAAAGAAAAAGAAAAGAAAAGAAAAGACAGTGATTCGTGAATAGTTAAGATCACCTGGCCAGGTAAAGTAGAAATCTGTTTATACCCGGGTTAGTTAATGATGTTTTAGATAAATGATTTTGTGAAGTTCAGGAAAGAGAGAATGTTTTATTTCATTTGATTCCATATGCATTGATGTTTCGTTCTATGATCATGTGTAGTAAAGTTATAGACTTACTAGTGGTTTGATGTGACGAATGCATGATATATGAATGAGATTGTAAGCAAGCTGTGAGTGTGTTTGGGCTGTGCGCTAGTCCTTCCTCCACTGACATTACACCGAGGTTGACAATTTATGGCGAGCTTGCCAGGACATTCTGGCCCATTTATTATAATTGTTCAACTTCTCAGAGAGGAAGCTGGGTGGATTCAAGTATTGTAAATCCTAAGACAAGGGGTTGTCTTACTGTATGTTCCCAAGATAGTTAAATACTAGGCTTGGCATTGCTTCCAAGATAGTTAATACTAGGCTTGGCATTTCAGCCCCAGAGTACTCATTTCGCACAGATTACCTATAATTCGCTCTCATAGTTGGGTCAGGCGCTGGGCGTCTTATAAAAACTAATTACGTTGTCCCAAGCTAATATTATCATTCATAGGATTGTGCTATTACGTCACTCGTGTCGGAAACCACCAGTTTGGCTGTCGTAGTAATAAAATCTTGTTCAAAAAAAAAAAAGAGATATAATGCGGAAGAAAAGAACACCCCTATTGAACAACAATTAGAGTTGAGTGGTACGAAGAAGGAGTTCGCTGAATTGAAAGAGCTAGTTATGAAAGAACAGATTTTGTCAGGTTGCGGCCCTGAGTTAACCATACATTTGAAAGAGAGACAGCCAGAGACAGCAAGAGTTTGAAGTTCGCAGAGGTGTATAGAGAGGCACGTTTGGGCACTAGGGCAGGAGAAACAGATCAGCACAGTGAGAAGAGTGCAAGAGACTAGGAGTTTTCTGCAAAGTCTGCAAACCCATGTGGGCAGAAGGAAGGCAAAGGACATAGGTTTTCATTTGTCACAAGAAGGGACATGTGGCTAGGATTGTCGCATGAGGTTCCAGAAGGCAGCAGCCTTGCAAGGTGATAAGGTCGTCAAGGAAACGACTGCAGTGGACCAAAACATCTGAG
>CM031615.1:3296751-3319251 GCA_018398815.1 Conus ventricosus
TGAAAGAGAAAAATTTTTATTTCATTTGATCCAATGCATTGATGTTTCTTTTGACATGTGTATAAAGTTATAGACTTTACAATTTTGATGTACAATGCATGATTTTGAAGAGATTGTAAGCAAGCTGTGAGTGTGTTTGGGCTGTGCGCTGTCCTTCCTCCACTGACATTACACCGAGGTTGACAATGAGCTGAACCAGAGCATACTACATTACCGAGATACGACACTTGGGGGTTTTCCGTAAGACCGGGGACTAGGTTACGGCCCTTAGTCAGCACGTGTAAACTCAGCTCCAACATAGCGACGCGCAAGAAGCAAGGAGGCGAAGCCTGCAGCGCTATCGGTTGTTCAAAACGCTCGCAACAAAATCGATTGTGAAGGGCTGGCTTTTTTTTTCGTTTTCCCCAAAGGATGAAGAAAGGCATGTACAAACTTTATTGCATTTTATTAATTATTGGCAGAGTAAACCACGTAAGCAATACGGTGTGGGACTATGCATCTGTGCAACTTGAGTCTAGTCTAGATCAAGTTTATAGTAATGACTATGAAGCCACATGGCAGGTTTTTAACAGTTTTTTAAAATATAGTAAGGAAAGAGCAATGCGCATACCTTGTTTCTTCTAGAAATCATTAAGCCTACTGGCTTATTTACAGTCCCGTTAGCTAAACAACTAGGCAGCGGGGAAAACCAGACCACGCATACCGTGCCCTCACATGGCCAGTGATGTTTATGTTGATAATGACAGTGCCGACACACGTGTTTCATCACCGAATCTCTCTCTGTCTCTCTCTCTGTCTCTCTCTCTGTCTCTCTCTCTTCTCTGTCTCTCTCTCTCTCTCTGCGTGCAGTTGCATGGCTTGTGTGTGCGTGCGCGCGCGCGCGCGCGTGTGTGTGTGTGTGTGTGTGTGTGTGTGTGTGTGTGTGTGTGAGAGAGAGAGAGAGAGAGAGAGAGAGAGAGAGAGAGAGAGAGAGAGAGAGAGAGAGAGGAGAGAGAGAAAACCATTAACTAACCCCCCTCCACCCCCAGCATACTCGTGTGTAAACCTACATGTATCAATGACCGTTTCATGTCTAGGCCTATCTCGTCGCAATGTCTATTTTGAGGTTGATGTGTGTATTTGAAATTGTGTGCTTCTTCTTTGCTCGTATTTTAAACAAGACATTTTTTGCAAATTTTTGCAGACTGTTTGGAAAATGCAACCAGTTTTGTTTTAATCCATCTTGTATTGATGGCAGAACTTTTTTCTATGTTTTGTGGGATGAGACGGACTGCATTAACCCCCTCCCACCCCCCACCTCCACCCCTTTCATTATGCCATTGTTTGGACGTTGTTATAAACTGACACAACACAATTAAAGTTTGATTTGGAGACAAATATATGGTCTTTTTTTTAAATTTAGAACAAGCCACAAACTCTCTCCTCTCTCTCTCCCCACCCCACCTTCACCCATCTTACCACAGTCATGCACACACACACACACACACACACACACACACACACACACACACACACACACTATACATACATAAAAATACATGCGTATGCATGCACACATGCAGTGCACACACGCACCTACATGCACACGCACACAAACACAAGGAGGGCCAAAAAATGTGTAGAGGCATTTGAATCTGTCGTCACAAACTGCTGAAGCAGTTCAAGGTAAAGTTATGACAACAAATGCGGCCCGACGGCGTCGTTGTTTTCATCACGGCAACCTTTTCACATAGCAGCCGCGAGCCTGCAGCCCGCGCCACCTAAGGGAGATAATCGACTGAACGGACTTGTAGGCTGTAAGAGGCAGAGTCGTATCTCGGTAATGTAGTATGCTCTGGCTGAACGCATTCTCGTGTGTTGCCACGTCCTACCCAACCACACGTCTCTCCCTATACTACTCCACCCCTCAACCTTCTTAACCTAGCCCCCCCCCCCCCCCTCTCCCTCCCCTCTCTTCCCCATTCCTCCCTCCCTCCCTCCCACCCCCCTCCCCTCACCATCACGCAGCTGCGATCCCCTGTGCTCGCGGTCGCCTCTAACCCTACCCGCGTCCGCCTGATAAAATTCCGGTCACCAAGGTTCGCTGAAGTTTGCCCCATCATTTTCTTATCACTCTGCGCAGGAGTGATCACCATACACGACTGTTTGTACACGCGTGCAGTTTTCCCACCAGCCTGTCAGTCACTATTAGTCTGCACTGTCAATCTCTTCTTTGCTTAATCCCCCCTGAGATTGAAAAGGACCAGCAGAAAGACGCAGCAGCGATGTCGGAGATCAAGTTGGTGTATTTTGACCTGAAGGCACGAGGCGAACCCATCCGCCTGGTGTTGGAAGCGGCCGGCAAGAAGTACGAGGATGTCCGAGTGCCCTTTGACCAGTGGCCTGCTGAGAAACCCAGTGAGTAAATAATTCATGGGCTAGCTTGACCGCTACGCTCAAAATGGAGAGAAGTGTCTTTCGCGTGTATCGCTTCTTTCAGTGTTTCTTTCTTTCTTTCTTTATCGCAATCTCACTTACTTTTTTTCTTTCTACTTTCTGTCTATCCGTCTGTCTGCCTGATTCTCTGTCCGTCTGTCTTTCTTCTTTTCTCCTTTCTTCTTCTTCTTCTTCTTCTTCTTCTTCTTCTTCTTCTTCTTCTCTCTCACTTAGATTCAAGATTGTTACACATAACGAAAACTTTGTATTACGTGTTCAGGTTCAGGCCTACATGTTCAGGTTCACTTATGACTGTATTGTAAAAGTGTGGCAAGGTTTGTATTGAAACAAAAACGCTTAAACTGCAGATGATTATTAAATGTTTTCATTGAAAATAGTAAAATTAGCATGTGTGTGTGTGTGTGTGTGTGGGGGGGGGGGGGGGGTGCGTGGGGGGGGGGGGGGGGGGGGGGGGCAATAAAACATCAATCTAATGAACCGCTCAACATATGGCCAGCGCATTAAAAAAGTAATACGTTTCACTAAAAGAAACAAAAAGAAGGTACCGTACTCAAAATTACAGGAAACCAGAATGTGGTGAAGACTGGCTGACCAACCCAATGGTGACGATGGTTTGGTAAGTGGTGGGCCAGGATGACCACAGGCTGCACACCACAAATCAATCTGCCAAGACCTTACTTAAGGAGTCGAGTATATATAGACTGGCGCTTTTGGATTGTTTTGAGAATTTGTCTTGCGTCTGAAAGTTGATTCTCCTTATTTTCTTTCCTATGGCCATCAAGGTAGGCTACAAACCGGCTCCACGCAGACAGATTAAAGTCAAAGGAATGGGATTAGTTTGGGCTCAGGGAGCTGGCACAAACATAGGGTCACTACCAGCCGCCGTGGCGAAGTGGTTAGCGTCGCGGACTCCCAGCTGGGAGGTCGCGGTTCGATTCCCATCAGAGTCATGTGGGATTTTTCCGCCCCGACCGGTTCCTACCCAGAGTTGAGTTGCTACAGGCTCAGTTGGAAGACTGGGACCACACAGTCGAGTTTCATCCACTTAATGGATGCGTCTCTGAGAGTGTTGCTCAAATTTCCTGATCAACACTGCAGGTGTCTGTATCTCTCGGGCCTGGTTGACGCCGGGATATATTATGAAAGGAAGCGTAGCGTACAGCCCTGTCATGCAGTCTCAGACCGGAATGGAAATCCGTAGCATCATCTTGATCATCCTCATTCTCATCAATCAGCATTTTTTTTTTTAAAGTCAAATTCTGTGGCAGTGACCGGCTGTGGCTGTGGACGGGTGTGGGAATGAGCGGCGTGGTGCAATGCCACTGAGGTGGCACAGAAGATGGGACAGCAAGAAAAAAAAAAAGAAAAGAAAAAAAGAAAAAAAAAGGGTCACGGGTGAATGCGAAGGCCTGAAATGTGTGTCAACTAAGGTGAAGGTCATACGTTTGAAGATTGTATGTGATTTCATCGGTGAAGATCCCCCCCCCCCCCCCCCCCCCAAAAAAAAAAAAGAACAAGGAAATAATTGGTGGGGAGTTGTTCGTTTGCTCAATTATCAGTTTAACCATTACATGCTGGGTCAAATTCATGTAGAACTCAAAACGCTTATTCTGGATAATGCAAGTGTTTTAGTGCAGAATCCGAATTGTGGCGTGTGTTCACACAGTCACAGTGACTGATGAGTCACACCTATGTCTGGAGAGATAGGGACGGCAGATCACTTCACTAATAATAATTATCTGCTCCTAAAAATCCAGAAGTGACAGCTGTAAAATCTGAATGGCCACAGACTGTTGTTGAGTTGCGTTCTGGCTCAGAATGGAGAAAGTGTCGTGACATCTGGATGTGTGTGTGTGTGTGTGTGTGTGTGTGTGTGTGTGTGTGTTTTGTGTGTGGTGTGTGTGTGTGCGGTGCGTGCGTGCGTGCGTGCGTGTGTGTGTGTATGTGTGTGTGTGTGTGTGTGTGTGTGTGTGTGTGTGTGTGCGCGCGCGCGCGCGCGCATGTGTGTAGTGTGCAAACGGTGTAAATAGGATTTTAATGAGTGCGATATTCTAAAGATTAAAACGTCTTTGTGTAAGATGTCAGACAGGCTTGCCAGGTGAGTGTTCTGAATTGATTTTTCCTGACGCAAAAAGATCACGTAGCAATGACAATAATAACAATATGAATGGTGACGGTGGTGACGACGACGAGGAAGAAGAGGAGCAGCGAGAGAAGGACGAAGAGGGGAGGAGGAGGAGGAGGGGGAGGAGGAGGAGGAGGGGCACCAATATCATCATTCTTATCTACATTATATTAGTAGTAGTAGAAGAGGAGATAACAGTCGTTGTAGTGATGGTAATAGCAGCAGCAGCAGCAGCAGTAGTAGAAGCAACAGCAGCGGCAATAGTAGTGGTAGCAGTAGCAGCAGTCGTAGTATCAACGTTGTGGTTTTAGTGGTAGTCGTGGTAGTAGAAGCAGCTGCAGCACCACCACCTCCACCACCAGTAGTAGCAGTAGTAGTTGTTGCAGCAGCAGCAGCTCTGTACAGTTGAACTAACAGGGTTTTCAAAAAATATTATGATGGTCAAATAACTGATGTGAAAAAAATTCACCAGGTATGAACTGTTTAAAAGAATAACGAAACAAATCCTGTCTCGACCGACCCCTTGAGGTCTGCCCTGGACAGGATTCGGCTCTAGGTGGGAGTGAAGGGAGTGACTGACTCGCACGCTCCGCACGAGACCACCAATAAAGATTACGATACAACACCCCATTTATTCACACAAGCAAAAGAAAACATTCCAACACACGCACCATGCACGATCACATTTAAAGCACTCCAACGCACACAACTGCACAGTCCACCGATCAGCACTCCAACGCACACAACATGCACAATCACGATCAAGCTCTCAACGCACACAACATGCCATCGCATTCATGCACTCCACACCACAACATGCACGTTTATAAATAATATTTCACCATACGACGTACACATTCACAATTACAGCATTCGCACATAGGGCTTGTACACTATTATAAAGAAAATTTTTTATAGTATTGACGCTTTCTCAACCACTGGAGGCGTCCACTCCCTGCCCCTGTCAAGTCCGCAGGGAGCACCCCTGTCGCCATTAGGTTGCTCCGAGAGGGTTGGTTCTCGCAGGGAGTCGCCCAAAGCCCGACACCCTCGACTTTCCAGCGGGCAGTGAAGGAGCGTTGTCCCGGGGGGGGGGGGGGGGGGCGGGAACGTAGCTGTTACTGGAGGTCCTGGTCGGGGGTTCCAGGCCGGCCAGTCGAGACGGCGGGCTCCCCTAGCTGTCCACGGTCCGACCAAGGCGTGGCCTCGTCCAGCGCCGTGGCACCATCTCGTCCGTGGTCTCAGCCTGAACGTGGCCGTCGTCAAGCACGTGGCACCTTCCAGTTTCGTGCTCCAGGTGAAGCCCCCGGGAGGGGCGCGAGGACGTTGCTGGGAGGATGAGTCGAGAGGAGGAAAAGAAGATGGAAGGAGGATGGAGTTGGGGGACTGGAACCCTGCCGTAAGTACCGTTGACATTGTCTGTCAAGTCTTAGCATCCTCGCATGGATGGCGAGGGGAAAAGTGTATTCACGCAACAGAAATCCCATTGAATTCAAGTCTTCTCACACGATGCAGGTATAAGACTGCATGAAAATAACAGGTTATAAACAAATATGAATTATCTTCACCCTTCTCTCACTCACGCTTAACGTTTTCCTTTCCTTAGAAATAAGGCAACCCAGCGACCCATTCGCTTAATTAACTGCCACCCATTTGGCCAAATATAATTCAATGGCACAAACTGTCACATTTTATAAAAAAACATTTCAAAATAACCAAATGTCCAACCACGCATACGAACGAAAATCATGGTACGGCACGCTTCGTGAACATAAAACTCGTTCTCCTTGCACACACAAACAGAGGGTGGCCGAAGGATAAAAGTCCGGCGAATGTGACAGGGGGCGGAACCGAGCGAGACCAAGCAAGTTCCAAACCTGAATCTCCAGGTTCTCTCCCTTCCCACCGACTACGCTATCACCAGTTACATAGACAGGAGAAAGTATTTTGGATAATATTTTAGAATGGCCAGTAAAGATGGAATGAACCAGAGTAAAAGGTTCCTCACAAAATATTTCTCTTACAATTTCGATAATACAAAGAAAATGCGCAAAAGCGAAGAACTATGCCGGTAAAACAACAAACAAATCAACAGACCACGAAACGGTTGGCTTTCCAGCTACCGTGGGTGACCCGAAGAGGCGGGTCAAAGGACTCTCTTCTACCCTCTGTCCTGTCGAGTGACAGTGGCGAAGATGCGGAAACAGAAGAAGCGCTGTTCCCTTTCTAGGCCCGACTGCAGGAATTGTGAGTACTTGGACTGTACTCTCGATGACATGGTAAAGAACGGGACTGGTGCAGGCGCCCCCGAGACATCTTCCGCTCGAGTGAAGAGCTAACCTCCTCAGCTATGGCGGGCCACATGCCATGCTGCTCTCAGGTGTGAGCATACTTCAAACTAAAAGAATCCGAAGAACGGCGACAGGTAAAAGACAGGCGAGAGGCCGATAGACAGATAGTTCGTGGAGAAAGAGTACAGCCACGTGAACTTGCTGGGATAATAGCACGGGCGGTGTGGAATTGAGAGAGAGGAGCAAACGAGTTGAGCTGAACGCATACAAGGGTAACGCACCACATGCCACACTAAGGGGACGGGTACACGACAACAGCAACGACAATAAACAACTAAGTAATTTCGACACCTGGGTGGGTCGTACGTCGTAGGCTCGTGACAACTGTGACTAAACACCCCTTCTAAAGCATCGTTTCTTGAGAATACAGTGCTCCTTGAACCTTGTCGCATGTGCAACTTCACAACAATGGACTGAACCCAACTCTCTGTGTTCGACAGAGTACGTTGAATCCAATACAAACATTTTCCACGATAGAATCTCACAGGGAAAATACATATTACTACATATATCAAACAACTAAGCAACCTTCCTACCATTGAAAGTAACTAGCCGAACATTGGTGGATTCACTACCGTTAACCTCACCGAAGTGCAAAACTGCTCACTGCACCTGATACAGAGACCAAAAGGGGTTTAAACCCTGGTTGAGGGGAAGTTATCCCTTCTGACTGATTTCCCAATGTGCTAAACTTACGGAGCTCGGCTAAGTTAGTCAGATCGTATTACAGGAACCCTTGATATTGACTGAAGTGAACGCATGATCTGCAGCTCCTCTGCCTACTAATGACGTCTATGACTGAACTGCTACGGATCCAGTCCAGGCATGGAGAGGATGATGATCGACTCTCCAGTACAAACTTCGGCCGTCTTCTTGCATGGCACGCCAGTGCGCGTCCAAATTGCTGGTGGAGATTCCGCGTCAGTAGGGCATCGATAGTCCTAAGGCGGGACAGATCTGGGTATCGACTCGCTGATTCTACCCCACTACCGAGTGTAGCGGTGACCGCGATCGGTTGGGGGATTTAATGGGGTCCCCACAGGTCGACCCACCTCGGCTGATTGGTACCCAACCCGTGGCATGACCCTTAGGGAACAGCTTCAAGCGACCTAGGCGTTGTCCGTTGGCAGGACTTCGCAACTGCGGCAGTACTGCCTAACCTGTGAGTTCATCCCTGCAAAAGAAGTCCTGTCTGACTCGCTCGAGAGTCCGCTTGGAGCCAATTTGTCCTGCCATGGGGGAATCGTGGGTCCTTGCCGTTGTGAAACAGACTCTCTCTGGCTTTGGGGGACAATCAAGATGATTGGCCAACACGATCTGCCAGAGTGACAACCCTAAAGAGGATCCCCTTGTGGAGCTTGAAGCTCACCTTGGTGCGTGTTGGGCAGACTGTGCGGGAGCGATCTACCAGTTGTCGCAGGCGTGGGTCATCAAGTCCCTGGCCTGAAGACGAACAATGGAGCAGGGTCGTCCTTGCCAGAACCTAGTTAAGATAGGCTGAAGAACGGGTCGCAATTCCTGTTTACTTGCTTCTTAGCTTTGGCGCGTGTGGTGACTCCCACACCACGACTGTACGGGCAAATCCGTAGACACGGACAATGACTGCGTCGTCAGCAAAGGTGACAGTATTCCCTATGATAGGGAATACAGAGGTCGCCCACCGCGATGGCCCATAATTCGCCACAGAAGTAGGGGGTGGAGATAGAACGGTACTGAAGGACGGGTGGAGGTAAAACAGCCTCCAACCCGCCCACATCGTAATGGCGCCCCGCGGCCTTAGGGGAAACTAAATCCGTATCACAAGAGTGTTGATGCTCCGAATCCCTGATGGTGTCGACAAGGAGGACAACACAGAGAGAAACCACTGGGCAATCTGAATCACCAGAAGCTGGGATGGAACCCAGTTAGCCGAGGCACGAGGACGTTGGAAAGGACCAGCCCACGACTACCAGCGGCTTTAGGACATTCTTTCCTAATGTGGCCAGGACGACCACAAAGAAAACACATCGGGGCGCTGAAATCCCCGATGAACTGCCTGCCTTGTTCCCCACCACTAGCAGTTGTGGGCACCTTATTGCACAAATCCTGTGGAGGGCTTCCTCTCCGTATCTGGCGATGCCCATAAGCCCTGCGAGCTTCAGCAAACACCTCAGCTGTGTGAATCGCAGCCGCGAAATCCTGAGGTGCTTCTCGCCTATCCGGATCCTCAACTCTGGGGACACAGTGTTGGTGAGCTGTTCATGAGGATCAGATCCTCCAGCTCCAACTTAGCTAACTGACGCCAGTACCCTAGCGTTTTTGCGCAGCCTATCACCAAACTGCAGGGAAGGTCCTCATAATAATTCTTATCTCATGGACCTAAAACTTCCTCTGTAGGTCTCTGGGGTAAGGTGAAACGCTTACGCAGAGCCAAACTGCATGTCTGCATAAGACGCACCTTCATTTAGAGTGAGCACACACTCCTTGCAGCACCTAGATAATCCAGAAAAAGGTTGCATAGACCTTTGCTCCTAGGAATTGGTATGAACAGCAACCTTGCAAAATGCTCTGTACATATCATGTCCTCACTAGGTCTGAACTCTGGAAGTTTTAACTTTGGGCCTCTAACTCTATCACCTGCCTGTGATTAACCCCCTGTTGGCGGAGGCCGCGAAAGAAGTTTTCCGCTAGTCCCTCTCCTCTTCCCCCGACAGGAGCCTCCATCCTGTGTCAGTTTCCCTACGGACTACGCGAAGCCTCTTCCCTACTGGGCTCTCTCTCCGGGCCCTGTCAGGCTCCTCCCTGCGAAGAGCCTCTCCTAGCAGTCCTCCTCCTGCGCTGTCATCTCGCTCTTCCCAGGGCTTTGCCTCTTCCTACGCGAGCTTCCTCTCCCGTCTTCCCTACGCGGGAGCTTCCTGCCTAGCAGCCTCTTCCCTACGTTGGGCCCTCAGCCTCCCGTCGCTGCCCCTCCAGAAACATAGGACAGAGGTGATATCCTGAGCGGGGTTCACCACTCCCGACACGGGAGGATGATCCGTCTGACCCGTCCCTTGGGTCTCGGACTTTCCCATAAGGAAAGTCTTCTGGGGCATGCCCCTTACGAGGGGAAGCCTGGAGAGGAGAAGGTTTCGGTTCTGCGACTCAACAGAAGCCCACAGTTGCTTCGCTATACTCTGACGCTTCCGAGCGGAAGTGCCAGTCGGGGTCTCGACAGGGAGACCCCCAGCGAAGAGGTAGTAAAAGTACTCACTGGACTACCTGCTACAGCACTGGAATAGGTAGAAGTTACCGTAGTCGAAGTACTGGTACTAATAGTAGGGACTACAGTAACATTTTGAATACCCTTCTTCTTCGACGCACGCGTCGCCACCACCAGCGCCGGACGTCGCCATGACAACAATATCCTACAGTTTTCCAAATACAGGGGAAAACAATTCCACTAGAGAAAAAAAAAACAAAATATTTTAGGGGCGTGTGTATATGTGTGTATGTGTGTGTGTGCGTGTGTGCGGACAAGTTCCGGCTGCTCCCACTCTGGCAACACCGCGCTCTACAGCACGAGCAACAGTGCGGTGGGGCTCACCGAAAAAAAAAACAAAACAAAAACTATGTCCGGCTGCCCCACTCTGGCAACACCGCGCTCTACAGCACGAGCAACAGTGCGGTGGGGCTGGCCGAAAAAAAAAACAAAACAAAAAACCTAGCAGACGGGAATCCGGAGAGAGGAAAAAAAAAAACACTAGCGTCCGATACACCCCCTGTACTCAACAACCCGGTAGAGAAAAAAAAACAAGAATTGGCTAAATACAAAACAGGAATGGAAGACTGAGCGGCAACAGAAGGGCAAGACTTACGGCCGTACCTGCGTGAGGTACCCGGCGGAAGGAGGTCTGGCGCGGTCGACTCCCTTGGTCTCACCTCGACTCCCGAGTCACGCCGGATGTTCCCTCAGGCCACCAAAAGACTCCCTTCACTCTAGAGTCACCCAGCCAACCACCCACGAACAAACACGACAAACTGACTAAACATATACAAAACAGACAAAACTAAACAGGTACTCTGCGAACGAGAGAGAGACAGCCAGAGCCCTTCACATCCCGGACGAGCCCCCACAATTGTCACGACGACCCCTGGAGGTCTGCCCTGACAGGATCGGTCTAGGTGGGAGTGAAGGGAGTGACTGACCTACACGCTCCGCAAGAGACCACACAATAAAGATTACGATTACAACACCCCATTTATTCACACCAGCAAAATAAAACATTCCAACACACGCACCATGCACGATCACAATAAAGCACTCCAACGCACACAACATGCACAATCACGATCAAGCACTCCAACGCACACAACATGCACAATCACGATCAAGCACTCCAACGCACACAACATGCACAATCGCAATCAAGCACTCCCACACCCACAACATGCACGATTATAATAAATATTTCACCATACGACGTACACAATCACAATTACAGCATTCCAGCACATATGACATGTACACAATTTAAAGAAATATTTCCAGTATTGACCCTTTCTCACACCACGGAGTGCGTCCACATCCCTGCCCCTGTCAAGTCCGCAGGGAGCACCCTGTCGCACTAGGTGCTCCGAGCCGGGTTGGTTCTCGCAGGGAGTCGCCCAAAGCCGACACCCTCGACTCCAAGCGGGCAGTGAAGAGCGTGTCCCGGGGGGGGGGGGGGGGGGGGGGGGGGACGTAGCTGTTACTGGAGGTCCTGGACGGGGGTCCAGGCCGGCCAGGCGAGACGGCGGGCTCCCCTAGCAGTCCACGGTCCCGACCAAGGCGTGCCTCGACCAGCGCGCTTGGGCACATCTCGTCAGTGGTCTCTGCCTAGAAAGTGGCCTCGACCAGCACGTGGCACCATCCAGTTCGTGCTCCAGTTGAAGCCCCGGGAGGCGGCGGAGGACGTAGCTGGGAGGAGAGTCAGAGAGGAGGAAAGAAGAGGAAGAGGAAGGATGAAGGGTACGGAACCCTGCCGTCAGTACCGTCTGACCATTGCTGTCTACAAGTCTTAGCCACTCGCATGATGGGCGAGGGGAAAGTGTATTCAACGCACACCGAAAAACCCATTGAATCAAGTCTTCTCACACGATGCAGGTAAAAAAGACTGCAATAATCAAAACAGGTTATAAAACCTAATATGAATTATCTTTCACCCTTCTCTCATCACGCTTACCGTTTTCTTCCTTAGGAAATAAATCAACACAGCGGGAACCATCGCTTAAAACTGCCACCCATTGCAAATAAATCATTAAATGGCACAACTGTCATTTTTATAAACATTTCAAAATACACAAATTTCAACTCGATCGAACGACAAATCATGCGTACGCACGTCGTGAACATAAAACTCGTTCTCCTTGCACACACAAACAGCGGTGGCCGAAGGAGAAAGTCCGTGCGAATGTGACAGGGGGCGACGAGCTCGAGACCAAGCAAGTTCCAACCCTGAAATCACAGGTTCTCTCCCTTCCACCGACTACGCATCACCAGATACATAATACAGGAGAAGAATTTTGGTATTAATTTAGAATGGCCAGTTAAGATGAATTACCAGAGAAAAGGTCTCTCACAATATTTCTCTTACAATTTCGAAAACAAATGGAAAATTGCGCAAAAGCGAAAGACTAGCCGGCTAACAACAAACAAACAAAAACAAAGACCCGGAAATGATGCTTACCAGCTACCGTGGCGTTGACCCCGAGAGGCGGTGTCAAAGGACTCTCTTACCTCTGTCCAGTCGAGAGGGACAGAGGCGAGATGCGGGAAACAGAGAAAGCGATTGTCCTCTCTACAGGCCGACTGCAGGAATTGAGAGTACTGACTGTATCTCGATGGACTTGGGTAAAGAACGGGACTGGAGCAGGCGCCCCCAGAGATACATCTTCCGCTCGAGTGAAGAGCTAAACATCCTCAGCAATGGTCGGCCAACATGCCATTGCTGCGTCACAGAGTGAGCATACTTCAAACTAAAAGAAACGAAGCACGTGCGACAGCTAAATCGTGTAGTACTTCAGGGGCTGACGAACCATAGCATTCCGAGGCCGATAGACAGAAAGTTGAGGTAGGTACCCGGCCACCCGTGAACGTGCAGGATGAATAGCACGGGCGGTGGAATTAGAGGAGAGAGAGAAAGCAAACGAAGTTGAGTGAACTATACCAAGGTTAAAGCACCACAAGCCACACTAAGGGAAGGGGTACACGACACAGCAAGACGGACATTTAACAAATAAGTAATTCCGCCACCTGGGATGGGTTCGAACGTCGTTGGCCTCGGGTCAAATAACTCATGACACCCACCCCCCCATCCCCCCCCCCCAACAAAAAAAAAAAATGTTCCATAGGCTGTATTTAATTGGCATATATGATCGGTTGAATAAATTGAATCTTTCCGACCCCATATCCGAGGCAATGATTTTTAGTTTATTTTTGTTTTTATTTATTAATTTCTTTTGAGGGGTTGAGGGGAACAGTGGTTGGGGGGGAGGGCGAGGGTTAGAGAGTGGTATTTCAAATATGTTTGGACCGGGACATCGACCGATAATAACTGTCAGCCAAGGCTTTTGGATTGTTTTGAGAATGTGTCTTGCGTCTGAACTGTAAGGTGTTTCTCCTGATTTTCGTTTCTTTTGGCATCAGGTTGGTTCAAACCGGCTCCAGCATGACAGATTTTAAAGTTAAAGGAATGGGATTAGTTTGGGCTCAGGGAGCTGGCACAAACATAGGGTCTATACAGCCGCCGTGGCGAAGTGGTTAGCGTCGCGGACTCCCAGACTGGGAGGGTCGCGTTTCGATTCCCATCAGAGTCATGTGGGTGTTTTCCGCCCCCGGACGGTTCCTTACCAGAGTTGAGTTTGCTACAGGCTCAGTTAGGGTACGACTGGGACACAAGTCGAGTTTCATCCACTTAATGGATGCGTTATGAGAGTGTTGCTCAAATTTATCTGATCATCACTGATGGTGTCTGTAGCTCTCGGGCCTGGTAGACGCAGGGATTATATTATGAAAGTATAGCGTAGCGTTCAGCTCTGTCATGCAGTCTCGGACCGATGGAAATCCGTAGCATCATCTGATCATCTCATTACACTTTAAAAAAACGTCTCAATATTCTGTGGCAGTGATCGGGCTGTGGTGTGGACAGGGTGTCGGAATGAACGGCGTGGGTGCAATGCCACTGAGGTGGCGCAGAAGATGGGACAGCAAAAAAAAAAAAAAAAAAGAAAAAAGAAAAAATGGAAAAAAAAAGGGTCACGGGTGAATGCGAAGGCCTGAAATGTGTGTCAACTAAGGTGAAGGTCATACGTTTGAAGATTGTATGTGATTTCATCGGTGAAGATCCCCCCCCCCCCCCCCCCCCCCCCCCCCCCAAAAAAAAAAAAAAAAGAACAAGGGAAATAATTGGCGGGGAGTTGTTCTTTTGCTCAATTATCAGTTTAACATTAAATGCTGGGTCAAATTCGTGGTAGAACTCAAAACGCTTATACTGGATAATGCAAGTGTTTTAGTGCAGAATCCGAATTGTGGCGTGTGTTCACACAGTCACAGTGACTGATGAGTCAACCTATGTCTGGAGAGATAGGGACGGCAGATCACTTCACTAATAATAACTATCTGCTCCTAAAAATCCAGAAGTGACAGCTGTAAAATCTGAAATGGCCACAGACTGTTGTTGAGTTGCGTTCTGGCTCCACAATGGAGAAAGTGTCGTTAACATCTGGATGTGTGTGTGTGTGTGTATGTGTGTGTGTGTGTGTGTGTGTGTGTGTTGTGTGTGTGTGTGTGTGTGTGTGAATGTGTGTGTGTGTGTGTGTGTGTGTGTGTGTGTGTGTGTGTGTGTGTGTGTGTGCGCGCGCGCGCGCGCGCGCATGTGTGTAGTGTGCAAATGCTGTAAATAGGATTTTAATGACTGCGGTATTCTAAGATTAAAACGTCTTTGTGTAAGATGTCAGACAGGCTTGCCAGGTGAGCGTTCTGAATTGATTTGTCCTGACGCAAAAAGATCACGTAGCAATGACAATGATAACAATATGAATGGTGACGGTGTTGATGACGACGAGGAAGAAGAGGAGCAGCGAGAGGAGGACAAAGGAGGAGAGAGGAGGAGGAGGGTCACCTATATCATCATTCTTATCTAGAATGTACAAGTATTAGTAGTAGAAGAGGAGATCATAGTCGTAGTAGTAATGGCATAGTAGTAGTAGCAGCAGCAGCAGTAGCAGAAGCAACAGCAATGGCAATAGTAGTGGTAGCAGTAGCAGCAGTCGTAGTATCAAACGTTGTGGTAGTCGTGGCAGAAGAAGCAGCAGCAGCAGTAGCATCAGTAGTAGTTGTAGCAGTAGCAGCAGTAGTAGTGTTGTAGCAGTAGCAGCAGCTGTAACAGTTGCAACTAACAGGGTTAAAAAAAAAAGATTGTTATGATACTAGTCAAAAGCTGCGTGTGACAAAAAAAAAAAAAAAAAATTCATCTGGATGAACTGTTGAAAGAATAACGAAATAAACCCAAACAAAAAAAAGTTCCATAGTCTGTAGATATTTGTCATCATGCTCGGTTTGAACAAATTGAATCTGTCCGACCCCATCTCCGGATGACATGATTTTTTTGTTATCTATTTTATTAATTTCCTTTGGGGGGTTGAGGGGAACAGAGGTTGGGGAGGACTAGGGTAGCGAGTGCTATTTCGAATCCTGTTTGACCGTGACAACGACCGATAAACAGCCAGCCAAGGCTGTCGTGACCCATAATGTCTAAACCTCGCTCCCCCCCCCCCCCCCTCCCTCCTTTTCTCTCAGAAAAGAAGGTAGAGGTGGAGTATTGGGGGCAGGGTAAAGGGATTTCAGAAAGAGTCGGTACGAACTTATGTTTGAAGTCGTGTGTAGTTGTTCTCCTTACCGTTTTTATCAGCCTAAGCGCAGATGACCACACAAAAGCAGATTGTTACGCAATGTCAATTTCACACACGGTACAAAACAGACAAATGAATTTTAGGCAAAAAACTGTTTTCAGTAGTTGCGTTGTCTGTGTCAGTATTGAAAAAAGCAAATAATTTTGATCTGAATGGGGAAAAAAATAGCTGCCTACACATGATTACAAGCGCTAGGTTTCAAGCTGAACTTTTCTCTGCTACAACTTGCAGCATTCCTTCGCTCAACCAGTAGACACGGGACGCACAGAGCAATCCAAAGATTGCTTCTTAAAAGAAGAAGGTCCCACACGCTGAGCGTTATATCAAAGTATTCATCAACTGTCTTAAGTATTATGCCTCGTGGCAGTAGCAGTAGTAGTCGTCAAGTAGTCAGCCAAGTAGTAGTACTTTGAGTAGTAGTAGTAGTCACGTAGTAGTCAACACAGACATGTCTACCCCTTAATTTTCACAAGCATCTCTCTCTCTCTCTCTCTCTCTCTCTCTCTCTCTCTCTCTTTCGTGTTGCTTGTTTGCGAAAGTGTACAAGCGTTTGGGTGGGTGTTTGGGGAGGGGCGTTTTCGGGGATTGTTAAATTGGAAGTGTGTTACGTAAAAACATGAACTTGCTTATCCATTACCCTCGATAATAAAGAATTTGTCTTGTCTTGCTCTCTGTAACACGATTGGAAAAAACAGTTGCAAGTGAATATAAAAGTTTTTTTTTTTTTTTAAAGAAAAAAAGGAGTAGTAATTGAGGTCGTAGAAGCCGCCATGGTGGGGGTGGTAGGATGGAAACACGGGTGGAGGAAGAGAAGAAGAAGAGTAACAGCAGTTGAATGTTTAACATGCAAAGAAAATCGCTTAGAATTTAAAACCTGCATGCACAAAACAGACGAAACACGGAAGGAAGCAAATTCGTTCGCTAGCGACAAGAAAGTAGCCGTGGTCGATCATAAAGACTGTTGACTACATAACAAGCATACTAATGCAGATCCGCACATTCCAATGAGCCTCTGGACTAACGAAGAAAAATCCCTAGTCTGTCAGAGAGACGAAGCATTTTGTGTTGCATAGTTATGAAAGAATCTTTTTCAGCGCGCAGAATTCAGTCCATACCTAAAGTGCTGTTCTAGGTTTTTTTTTTTGTATGTTATTTCTGTTTTCTCTCTTTATTTCTTTCTTTTCAAGTTATACATTATCAATTTATTCGTTTTTAGTTTTGGGTTTATTACAAATGAATACACAATGCAATTTATTTTCTTCTGTTCTAAACATGGTATTTTCTCCTGTATTTGTGTGATCGTGTGAAAATCCTAAATGTACTAATGAAGAGCATAGTCCAATTTGATGTACTAATGAAGAGCATAGTCCAATTTGATGTACTAATGAAGAGCATAGTCCAATTTGATGTACTAATGAAGAGCATAGTCCAATTTGAAAAAACAACAACAAACAAACAAACAAAAAACGGTAATAGTATTTGAATTTGAGAACTGAAAACTTTGAAATATCCAGCATAGTTGTCCGAATGACGGGGGGGGGGGGGGGGGGGGGGGAGGGGAGTAATATTATTAGCTCTCCTCCATAATGGTATCTTATCATGAGTTGTTACCCTTTAGCTCTACGCATGTGTGTGTGTGTGTGTGTGTGTGTGTGTGTGTGTGTGTGTGTGTGTGTGTGTGTGTAAGATATGATGATTTATGCACGATGTGTGTAATATGTGAGTATAGATGTGTGTGTAGCAAGTGATGATGTATGTGTCTGATATGTGGTCATTGTATGTGTGGAAGGCGAAACATATGATTATACATGTGTGGAATGTGTAATATGTAATTTTATATGTTATGTGCAAAATGTGTGATTATATGGATGTGGATTGTGTAATATGTGATGGTATATGTGAGATTGTGCAATATGTGATGACATACGTGTGATGTGTGTAATGTGTGGTGATGTATGCGTGATAGGTGCTGATGTATACACGAAGTACGTAATCTCAGATGATAGATCTGTGAGGTATGTAGCATATGATGATATGTATGTGGTGCGTGTAATAGGTGATGATACCAGTGTAATATGTGATGCTGCGTGAGTGATGTGTGGTAAAGTGATGCATATTAATACATGAGTAATGTGTGTGTGACACGTGATGATATATGTGTGACACACGTTGATGTACGTGTAATATGTGTGCCTATGTGTGCCGTGTGATGGTCAGACACGCCCTATGGTCAGCTGCCCTACGTGGTGTACAACGGCAAGAAGTATGGACAGAGTGTGGCTTTGGCCGCTTTCTTCGCCAGGGAGTATGGTCAGTGGGGTTCTTCTGTCTTCCTACCTTTATTTCTTTCTGTTCTTTTCTTCTGTCTTCCTTCCTTTATTTCTTTTTTTTTCTTTTTTGTTCTTTCTCTCTCTCTTCCTGACTTTTATTCTTCCTGCACTTTCTTTCTTCCTGTCTTGCTGCTTTCATTTCTTTCTGTTCTCTCTCTCTCTCTCTCTCTCTCTCTCTCTCTCTCTCTCTCTCTCTCTCTCTCTCTCTTCCTGACTTTTATTCTTTCTGCACTTTCTATCTTCCTGTCTTTGTTTCTTTCTGTTCTTTTCTTCTGTGTTCCTGCCTTTATTTCTTTTTTGTTCTTTCTCTCTCTCTCTGACTTTTGCCTTTTATTTCTCTCTATTCTTTCGTTCTCTCTTCTTGTCTTTATTTCTTTCCCATGCCACTTTCTATCTCTCCGTCTTCCTGGTTTTATTTCTGTTCTTTTTTTCTTCTTCCTTCCTGTCTTTATTCCTCCTGCCCTTTCTATCTTCCCGTCTTGCTGCCTTTATTATCTGTCTGTACTTTCTGTCTTCCTGGGCTTTATTTCTTTCTCTCTTCTTGTCTTTTATTCTTCCTGCACTTTCTATCTTCCTGTCTCGCTGCTTTTATTTCTCTCCGTGCTTTCTATCTTTCTTGTCTTCCAGCTTTATTTCGTTCTGTTCTTTCTTCTTCTCTTCCCGTCTTTATTTCTGTCCTTGCACTTTCTATCTTTTGCCTGGCTGCCTTTGTTTCTCTTTGTTACTTTTTCATCTTTCTGTATTCCTGGCTTTATTTCTTTATGTTTTTTTAAAAAAAATATATCTTTGTTCATTTCTTTCTGTACTGTCTGTCCCTTTGTCTGTCTTTCTTCCTGTCTTTTTGGTCAATGTGTCTGCTCTCTGTCTGTTCTTATTCTCTTCCTTAGTTTTGTTTTGTTTTCTATCTTTCTTTCTTTTTTTTTAAATTCTTGTCTTTATTGCTGTCTGCTCTTTCTTTCTGTGTTGCTACATGTCTTTAGTTCTTCCTGCAACTTGTATCCTATAGTGTTTTTCTTTCTCTGTCTGAATGCCTGGTATCCTATAGTGTTTTTCTTTCTCTGTCTGAATGCCTGGTATCCTATAGTGTTTTTCTTTCTCTGTCTGAATGCCTGTCTTTCCATTTTCTTTTTGGTCTGTTCTTTCTGTCCGCCTTCCTGTGTTTACTTCTTCCTGCTCTTTCTGTCTTTCCGTCTTCCTGCCACTATTTCTGTCTCCTCTTTCTGTCTTTCGCAATCTGTCTGCAGGCGCCTGTTATGTCTGCACTTTCTGTCTGCAGGCGCCTGTTATGTCTGCACTTTCTGTCTGCAGGCGCCTGTTATGTCTGCACTTTCTCTCTTTCTGTCTTTCGCAATCTGTCTGCAGGCGCCTGTTATGTCTGCACTTTCTCTCTTTCTGTCTTTCGCAATCTGTCTGCAGGCGCCTGTTATGTCTGCACTTTCTGTCTGCAGGCGCCTGTTATGTCTGCACTTTCTCTCTTTCTGTCTTTCGCAATCTGTCTGCAGGCGCCTGTTATGTCTGCACTTTCTCTCTTTCTGTCTTTCGCAATCTGTCTGCAGGCGCCTGTTATGTCTGCACTTTCTCTCTTTCTGTCTTTGGGTTTATAGTTTCTATCTGCTCTTACTTGCTATCTTCTGGGTTTGTTTTAATTTCTTTCCACTCTCTCTCTCTCTCTCTCTCTCTCTCTCTCTCTCTCTCTCTCTCTCTCTCTCTCTCTCTCTCTCTGTCTGTCTCTGTCTGCCTGAATCTCTCTCTCCCTCTCTCTCTCTCTCACACACACGCGCGCGCGCGCGCGCACACACACACACACACACACACACGCGGTGACCAGGGTTAGTACGGACAGAGGCACTGACACGGTTCTCACTGAAATCGCGTAAAGCAGATGATACAATTGTATGCATCATTCATTCATTCATTCATTCATCAGGAATGGTGGCGGGGGGAGGGGGGGGGGGGGGGCATTACTGTCTTTCATTATAGAAATCGTATTTTCTTCTTAAAATATCCTGTCATTGCAGCGGATTCCGTACCCAGTACTTTAATTACAGCTCATTCTTCTTCTTCTGCGTACGCAGGCTGATACTCCTGCGGACACTCCCTGTACAGACAGGCAGGTATTAATCCCATCTACCCAACAAAGGGAGTGGAGTTTTGTGTGTATGACCGTTTTTTATCCCGCCATTAAGGCAGCCATATTCCATCTTCGGGGAAGGTGCATGCTATGTGTAACGTGTCATCCATACCAACGGCCAAACTGGCCTTCTCTTCCGAAAGTTGGTGATGGGATTTGACGTGTGTGCAAGATGTTATGCCTGTGTTCACACGCGGAACTTCGGTTTATAGGGATCTGACGTGTGTGCAAGATATTATGCGTGCGTTCACACACGGAACCTCGGTTTATAGTCTCATTCGAAGGACTGTATGGGAAATGGAGTCAGAACTAACTCCGAGGGAAAAAATCCCCTGCACCGAAACGGCCCGGCGGAGATACGAACCCGCAACCCTTGGATTACGAGTCCGGCGTTCTACCAACTGAGCTATTCCGGCCCCATTAGAGCCCACGTGTTCGTGATTTTTCAACTAAAGTGACAAACATGAACACAAACTGTTCTAAGGATACAGTGCGTGTGTCTGTTAGCGTAGGGGGGACCACTGCTGTTCTGTAATCCTACAGACTGACCTCCCTTTCGGGGGCCGGAATAGCTCAGTTGGTAGAGCGCCGGACTTGTGATCCTGGGGTTGCGGGTCCGAATTTCGGTACAGGGGGATTTTTCCCTCAGAGTTAACATTGGTTCTGACTCCATTTCCCATACAGTCCTTCGAATGAGACTATAAACCGAGGTTCCGTGTGTGAACGCACGCACAACATCTTGCACACACGTAAAATCCCATCACCAACTTTCGGAAGAGAAGGCCAGTTTGGCCGTTGGTATGGATGACACGTTACACATAGCATGCACCTTCCCCGACGATGGAGTATGGCTGCCTTAATGGCGGGATAAAAAACGGTCATACACACAAAACTTCACTGCCTGTCTACACAGGCAGTGTCCGCAGGAGTATCAGCCTGCGTACGCAGAAAGAAAGAGAGAAGAAAAAAGACCTCCTTTGGACCGTACCAAGGTCGGCATGACCCGTGTGTCACGGTCAAAAAATAGAACAACCAAGTCGTGGTCCAGGTTGTTTGGACATAAGCTCTAACTCAAATATTCTGGGCGCCACGTAGACGGGCCCATGGTTCGGATCCAGCCAATTAAGCATAGGGGAGAGGCTCCACAGAGACGGTCTGTCCGGCCAGACGGACTAAGCAGCTTTGACCGACGCCTCGATGTCTAGCGAGACGAGTCGTAGCGCCTGGCTCAGGCTCATCTAGCCAATTTGTGGAACCAGCGCCATTGTTAGTCGGACGTCGCAGGTTAAAGCAGGAAAGGAAGGGGGGAAGGTAGTGCGTGGTGGGGGTGAAATCTAGCTAATCAATTAAATGACCAATTGACCACCATAGAGAGTAAGGCGTGTAGGCGTGACTGTCATGATTTGAATATCCAATGGAATTAGAGGGAGATAACTTCGGGTATCAGGCGGTAAAAATACTGACCAATGGTACTGGCCCTTGGACACGGAGTGAGGGCATAAAGTAATGCGTGAGTGAGAGAGAGGGGAGAACGAAGAAAACGAACAGACAGAGAGAGAGAGGAAGAAGTTCGGGGGAGTAGGCTCTCGCCTACAGGAAGGCAGGGAGATGGGAACGAACAGAGAGACAGAGAGAGAGAGAGGTTCTGGGGTGTAGTCTCTGCAGGAGAAAGGCAGAGAGATGAGAGGAGTGAAGTTTAAGCATTAGCACCAGATAGTCTGCACAGAACGAACAGAGAGAGACAGAGGAAGAGGCTCTGTGTAAGCTCTGACGAGAGAGAAGCAGAGAGATGAGGGGAGAACGAACAGAGAGACAGAGAGAGAGAGAGAGAGGTTCTGGGGTGTAGTCTCTGCAGGAGAAAGGCAGAGAGATGAGAGGAGTGAAGTTTGAGCATTAGCACCAGATATAGTCTGCAAAGGGAGGACTAAACAGAGATGTGGAAAGAGAGAGTTGCTAACTAATGAAGAGAAAAAGAAAGAAAAGAAAAGGAAAAGAAAAGCAACCATGTCCATTTAATAGAGCAGACTAGGAGAGAGAGAGAGAGTGCAATGCGTTAATGCAGGAAGAAAGAAAGGAGAACAGATCGATGTTGATAGTCACTGTTCCATCTGAACTGGGGGTTCGACCTCATACTTGGCCAGCGCCACTTTCATCGGCAGTCCAACCTGACCAACGCCAGCGGTCCAGCCTGACCGATGCCAGCAGTCTAACTTGACCGGT
>CM031615.1:3324251-3329251 GCA_018398815.1 Conus ventricosus
TGTGAGGGTTTTTTATTCCCATTTTGTTTATTTGTGTTGTACTTTCCCCTTTTAATTTACCCCTTTTTTTGGTCCCTACAAATTTAAAACACATTGTTTGCGTTGTTAACTATGTTGTCAGGGGGTTGGGGGCCCACAAGTAGGTTAATTTTGACAATTAACCCGTTTTTAGAATAGATTTACCAAGGGTTGTAGTTGTTTTTTTCCCATTTTGAAAGTTTTTTAGTTTCTTGAAACTTTTTTTTACGTTTAGTTCTGCTACTTTGCTTAGATCATTTGTAAACCCCAAAGGGCCAAAGTTTTTAAATTTTTGGGGTTCCAAAGTCTTTTTGAGATTTGGTAAAAATCTGATTCACTTTTACATTTATTGCCACCCCAAAATTGAAATTTTTTTTCATATTTTTTTTAACCCCTGTATACTTTGAAACTTTGGGGTTTTTAAAAATTTGTTTATGATTTTTTTTTCCCCTTCTAGATACAGCACTGTGTGTCTGCAAATTGATGATTTTACATTGCGTGTCTGAAGTGTATCCCTTTGTAGGGTTTTTTGATTTTCTTTATCTTACATGCCTTAGTTCTGCACAAAAAATAAAAAAGAAGGAGTTTTGGATTCCTTCCCTCTCCGCTTTTAAATGGGGAAGTTTTGCGACGTTTTTCCCTTTCCAATGATTAAAGTTTTTTATAGGGTAAAAAAAGCATTTTTCCTTTAAAATGTCATTCCCAAACCAAAACTTTCATTACTTTATGCATATATTTCCATTTAAATAGAGTCGAAAGTTTTTTTCAAAATCGGGAAAACTAAAAGTCTGGCAATTTTTTTTTTAGGTAAAATAGATTACATCAAAAAAAAGTCTTGCATTGCCCCAAAATATATTTTCCCATGAAAAAACCCTGTTGCTTATTTATTGTTTTTGCAAAATGTTTTAAATTTCTTTTTGCGATGCATGCGATCCATTTTGTAAGTAAATTAAGAAGGGAAATGGGGACGCCAGTTTTTCAAATTCTCTAGGTTTATCTCCTTAGGGAGCAAATTATGATACCTTTCTCTGTGAAATGACATTGTTTCGTTCAAACCCCTATTTAGATACGAAAACTAGAACACCTATTTTTTTCCAGAAAAAAAAAAATCTGCGGTCTTTCCCATCTGTTCCAGGGTTTTTTCCTTTTTTTCTGTTTTTGGTCCCTGCGATGCTTCCCAAGAGTAAGTTACCTTAAGTGAGGTGCCTGTTTTTTGGGAAAGTTTTGGAAAGGTTTATTAACTTTTTTCTAAATCTGTGGCTTTAATTTTTTTTCATTATATGGTTTTATAATAATTTCTAGTTTTTGTAGGATATCCCTCGTCTTTTCAAACTTTCCCCTTTTTTTGAATGTTCTTATACACTTGCTTACAAATGTAGTGTTTTTTTCGGTTTACAAAAGTATTTAGTTCCCTTTTTCCCCCTTTGCGCCCATCTCATTTGTTCTTACAAATTTTCCTTGATTTTTGATTTCCCAATGCTACAAGATCTTCTCTTTTTTGTGTAGTTGTGCTTTTCAATTGTTTTGTAATTTGTTTTCTTGTGATATTTCTTTTCTAATTTTTTTTCTGCCTGTGCGTTTTCTTTTTTTTTTTTGACTATATTCCATTGCGTTTTTCTTTTTTTCCTAAACAAAGTTTTAAGAACAACTGATCGAATAGTAAAAAAAAAGGTTTCAAAAGGGAATATTATAAATTTTTTTTTTCGATTTAATGCGTATTGTTTTTTTGTTTTTTATAGTTTCATTAACAAGATCACATATTTTTCATCTCTTAGCATGTGCAAAAATTTCCCAAAAATTTCTTGTTTTTGTGTCCTCCCCTAAAATTAATGTTTTGAGAGCGAAAAAATGATCACTTTATAACCGATGTTTACATCAGATAGTACATTGGGTTTAAAGTTTTCTGAGATAAGAAAAAAGTTATCTGTTTGTGGGTGGTTTTGGGTCTTCTCCATGGTATCTTTGTGTTTTGGATGATTTCTCTCCAACTCTATTAATTCCATTCATTTAAAAAAATTTTAAACCTTTTCTTGAGCTCGTGTGTTTTGTTATGTTTATAATTGAAATAGTCTAATGCTGGATTTAAAACTAATTTCCCGTCCCCCCCAAAATATGATTCTGTCGAAAGTCATTTGTTGAACTTTACTTTGAATTGTGAAAAATTGGGGGGGAGTGTCAGTGTTTGGACTAAAGTTTACGGGGTATTTTTTTTCCTTAGTACGAAAAATAATGAAAAATTAATTACCCCTGTGTCCTTAATAACTTTTTTCCCCTTGAAATCAAATTTTTATTAAATAATATTGAAACCCCCCTTGATTGTGAGTATATGAAGCGAAATAACAATATACCCCCTTTCGGCTCTTCTTGTTTTCTGCTTTGGTGAATGAGTGTTTGTAAATAGTATATAGAGTTTTTTTTTGTCTAAGAAATTGGAAAAACATCCCTTCTTTTCTGAAAATTTCCCAAAGGGCCCTTTTACATTCGCTGGGCTATTGAGAGACTACCATTTAAAAATTTTTTTTGTGGGAACATTTCCCCATTGTCTTTGCAAACCCTGTTTTGTTTTATATTGTCTGAAACGAAAAAACAAACATGTAACAAGTAACTACAAAACTGACGAATTAAATTCAATGTAACACACGAAAAACAAAAAAAATTATTTCAGACGGTGATAAGGCCTTGCTTCGGGGAGTTGTATGTATTCTTACAACAAAAAACTGTTGCTTTCAAATAGCAGGGGCAGTGAACCTCTTTTAGAAAAAAAAACCCGAATAAACATAAAAAAGAACAGAAAAAGTGCGTTAATTAAATATTACCCCCGATTCAAATTTTTACATTTCCCAAACTTCAAAAACCTCTTATCGTTTTCCCCTTTTCCCCGCAATGTTTGCCCTAATATACTGGCACTCTTATTCTTAGTACCCCTCAGCTCTCCCGAAAAAAAACCCTGGTTGAAATCCAAAAAGACAAAAACAACAAAATGTCACCCTCTCAAACAAAACCCAAGATACAAAAATATTTACATTTCCCAAAACCCCAAAAAACCCCCTTTTTTTTCCCTTTCATCAACAATGTTTCACATACATCTGTTTACTCTCTTCCCAAACACATTTTATCTCCCGAAAAAAAAAAATGATATTATCAAAAAAATAATGCGAGGCTTTTTAAAAAAGCCTCCCAGTAAAAACCATTTACAGTTCTTAGGCACAAAAAATACACACACCACACAACAAACAACCCACACACACACCCCACACACACAACACACACACACACACTCATCACTCGCGCGCTCGCACCACCACAGCACCCGCCGCACGCACGCAGACGCACACACCCTTCCTAGCATTACTTACACACACACACTCCGCGCGCGCCGCATTTACACCACACAACGCCCCTGCAGGCATTCGCGCACGCACACACTAATCCCCCATGCCAGGCACCTACACCGTTCATGGACAGGGTTTTTCAATTTAACCCTAGTGATGAAGAATATTGGGTTCCCTCATGGCAGAAAAAAAAAGAAAAAAAAGAACCAATATGTATGCATCACGAAATCATTTAAAAAACAGCAAGCAATACATCGTCGCAGTTCAAAAATTCAAAAAATCAGAAGAAATACATCAGTCTGCAGTTTAAACAAAGCGAAGGCCTTTAAAGGAAAAAAAAAAATTAAAAAAAAATTACAAGGAACTCGTTAGTTGATGGGTAGGGAAACAGGGATCAATGCAGGGTGTTAATTCAATTTAATGTTTACCATACCATTACACCACCACCACCAATATAATAATCATTGTAATAGTAATCTGTAATTTAATAAAAACAACAACAACAATAAAAATAATAAAAAAATAATATTATAATATTAATAATAATAATAATAAAAAAACAATATTTTTATAATAAAAACAACAACAAAATTATAGTGATAACAATAAAATAGAAATTGCTACTACCAATATTGGGTGTAACATGTCACATTGGAAAAAAGTATCGGCGATCAGAGCAAAATCAAAAGGAGCAAATAGGCTAATAAGAGACGACAACGATGGTGTGATGAGCTGTCAATGGGATTAGTGATAATTGACCAATGGTATGAGTTTTCCCCCTTCGATTCCCCATGAGAAGTTTTGTGTTGTTATTTGCACGCCAAAAGAAAGAAAAATTTAAAAAATTATAATCCCCAACATCTCATCATAAAAATTAAAATCCTGTTCTCTGAAAACACAAATTTTAGCAAAGATTTATCAAAAGGGGTCGGTTGTCTTTCTCCCCCCCCCCACCCCCCCCCCCCCTCCCAAAAAAAAAGGGGTTTTGGGCACACCTTTACCGCCGGTTTCTGAGCATTCATTCCAAAGCCTCTGCAACCCCCCAATCACCCCAGAAAAAGTGTTTTTTGTCTTCTTATTTCGAGGTTAGTCCAAATTTTAATTTCACTACCCAAAAATTTTTTTTAAAAAAAAAAAAAAAAAAAAAAAATGGAGCCAATTCCACCGGCCCTACAAAATTATGCCAATATAAAAATTTGTCCCGGAAATATTCAAAACCCAAACATGTTCAACGAAATTTGGAAGCATTCACCTACACACATAACACTCCAAAAAAAAAACCCCAAAAACACCCCATTCACCAAATCCTACACGCGACTTGCCACACACACACGCACGCACGCACGCACGCACGCACGCACGCACGCACGCACGCACACCCCAAACAAACCACCCCACAGGAGGCCCACCAACACCACATTTACCATCAGCTCATGAGTGCTAATTTTGCTTTAGATTTTGGGAAAGGGGGTGAGGGGGGGGGGATGCAATGGGAGTGGGGGGAGAGGCGGGGGGGAGGGGCAGGGGGGGGGGGGGGGGGAGAGGGGGGTGGGGGGGGAAAAGGGAAGTTTTCGAAAAAAGAAACCCCCCCCGCCCCTCTGCTCATGGGCTGTTATGCTTTCGTTACGGGGCAAGGGGGTGGAAGGGGGA
>CM031615.1:3336751-3339251 GCA_018398815.1 Conus ventricosus
GAGTAATCTCCTCTGAATCAAACACAAGGTACATTTAGCGGAAGTTCTTTCCTTTATCGATGGAGGGAAGAGAAAATAACTCCACGGTCGGCGGAAATTCTTTTCTTCACCGATAGAGGAAAGAGAAGACAACTCTACTGGCCCCACGCTGATGGCGATACATTACGGTTCTTGACAGGCCACACGCCTCAATTAGGATCTTTCACTAAAACACGATACTGTCCATATCACCCCAGAGACCAAGATCAAGGTGTATCGGGCCATAGTTCTCACCACACTACTTTATGGCTGTGAAACATGGACAGTTTACCAGCATCACGCCAGGAAACTGAACCATTTCTACATCACTTGCCTCAGAAGACTCATGGGCTTTAACTGGCAAGACAAGATTCCAGACACTGAAGTCCTCACTTGTGTTGGCCTGCCTAGCATCTTCACCATCCTGATGCAGTCACAGCTTCGCTGGGCAGGTCACGTAGTTCGCATGTCAGACCATCGGCTGCCAAAGAAACTATTGTTTGGCGAACTGCAACAGGGCAAACGCTCTCATGGAGGCCAGAGGAAGCGTTTCAAAGACAGCCTCAAACCCTCCCTGAAGACCTTCAATATCAGCCACACAACATAGGAGCAGACTGCCCAGGACAGAGACGGGTGGCGATCAGTTGTCCGCAAAGGTGCAGAAACCTGTGAAAGCAACAGAATTGCTGCAGCTGAGCAGCGCAGGATGATCAGGAAGACCAGTGTCAACAGATCTCCAACTGCCGCCACCATCCCCTGTCCATACTGTGATAGATTTTTCCGGCGCAGATCGGCCTGACCAGCCATCTACGCACTCACCCCCGATCCCAGGATGACTAGATGGTCTTCGTCGTCTCGACGGACAACAACAACTGTCCCTATAAGCGTTTTAAGGCCTACCATGAGTTTGAGTCAGCATTTCAATGTCAAACTGATAATTGAGCAAATGGACAATCCACACTATTTTCCCTGGTTGGGAGATTTTCCCGATGAATACAATTTTCAAATACATGACCTTCTCTAGTTGACACCATTTTAGGCTTTGACTGTGAACCTATCTTGTGCCAGCTGGAAGCCCCATGTAGCTCCATTCCTTGATTCAATCTGTCTGTTGGAACACAGGCTTGTACCTTGATGGCCATATAGAAAATGAGGGAATCAACTTTCAGACGCAATAACATTCTCCGAACAATTTATTACGCCAGTTCAGAACATCGACCTTTAAGCAAGTCCTTGGCGCATCAAATTTTGGTATGCAGCATTCATGGTTGTGATGACATGGCGAAGAGGTCTAGATTCAAACGAAATAAATTCCCAGGCCTGCTGAAGAAGTTGGAGTGGTATAGGGGCTAGTATGAGGGTTATTCTGAGAACTTTTGCTGTGTGGAAGGGTTCGCCTGTCATCAAATGCCCATCAAGGGGAATGTTTGGGGGTCAAGCGGGACAGAGCAAGGGAAGAGGGATGGGGGTATTCGGGGTAGATCAGTGGCGCAGAGGGTGGTGGAACGGGGGGGGGGGGGGGGCGGTGAACTGGTCAGCGAGGGGGTGGTGCGGTGGGGGGGGGGGGCTGGGGGGTGCTGTAAGGGTGAGGTCACAGAGGTCGGGGGGGGGGGGTGGGGGTGGGGGGGGGGGGGGGGGGGGGGGGGGGGGAGAGTTGTTCATTCGTTATAATCACTTTAGTATAAATCTATGGCTCCAATGTACTCTATGCCTGAAAATGCTTACATGGATTATACAGGGATATGGTTCCTGTTTCTAATTGTGGCGTGTGGCCTGTGTGTGTGGTTGTAAGCCATGTCTGTGCTTGCTGTTCAGATTACAAAGGGGAAAACGAGTCAAAGAGTGACACAAGGAGTCAGAAGACGACGGAAACAATACAAGCGGGTTATTTCTTTTCTTTCTTTCTGCGTACGCAGGATGATACTCCTGCGGACACTGCCTGTCTGTACAGACGTTTTGTGTGTATGACCGTTTTTTTTTTATCCCGCCATTAAGGCAACCATACTCCATCTTCGGGGAAGGTGCATGCTATGTGTAACGTGTCATCCATACTAACGGCCAAACTGGCCTTCTCTTCCGAACGTTAGTGATGGGATTTGACGTGTGTGCAAGATATTGTGCGTGCGTTCACACACGGAACCTCGGTTTATAGTCTCATTCGAAGGACTGTATGGGAATGGAGTCAGAACCAATTGTTAACTCCGAGGGAAAAAAATCCCCCTGTACCGAAATTCGAACCCGCAACCCCAGGATCACGAGTCCGGCGCTCTACCAACTGAGCTATTCTCCCCCCCCCCCCCCCCCCCCCCCCAAGCGGGTTGTAAGATGCACAGTTTTGTCACACACACACACACACACACACACACACACACACACACGCACGCACGCACGCACGCACGCACACACACACACACACACACACACACACACACACACACACACACACACACACACACAACACACACACACACATTGGGAAACT
>CM031615.1:3356751-3366751 GCA_018398815.1 Conus ventricosus
AGAGTCAACGGAGAAGGGAACGGAGTGGAGGGGGGTGGGGGGCGAAGGGCTGGAAGGGACGGGGGAGGAGGGGGGGGGGGGGGGAGGGGTGTTTGTATTCTGCCTTACGAAATTAACTTACGATCTCTATAAACTTGCTACCTGGACGACGCCAAATCACAGTGCTGACTTTCTCGGCTTCAGGTTCGGACCTGGTTTATGCGATCTGAATTTTGCACGTGGCAGGTGCTTAAAGGTAGTAGTGTTGGTTCCCCGTGGTCCAAGAGGCAGAACTTCTATACACGATGGCCGACTTCAAGCTCTCTTACTTCAATATCCGTGGCCGTGCGGAGCCTCTCCGCTTATGTTTGGCTGCTGCTGGTAAAAAGTTTGAGGACAACCGTCTGACTCGAGAACAATGGGCGGCCAACAAAGCAAGTGAGTGTGGTGATGACGGGGGGGGGGGGGGGGGGGGGACATGGTGTGTAAGGCTCTCTGGTCATTTTTATGGAGAAAACGGGTCATGTCAGACCTAGTAAGACTTCTGTTTTAGAACACAACGATTACACACACACACACACACACACACACACACACACACACACACACACACACACACACACACACATCATCATCATCATCATCATCATCATCATCATCATCATCATCATCATCATCATCACCCACCCATTCACACACACACACCACACACACACCACCACACACACACCACACACCCCACCGCGCGCGCGCGCGCGCTCATACATCTGTGCACACACACACACCACACCACACACACACACACACCAGAGAGAGAGACAGACAGACAGAGACAGAGACAGAGACAAAATGATAGGGAATTGATTTTTTCTCATATCTACCATATAGAGACAAGCCGTAATTCATTGGCATCGCGTAATGAAGGTTAAAACAGCAGTGCGTTGGCAAACACAATTTGGTCTAGACCGGACACTTGGCTTGACTGAGTGCAAATACTTTCTTTTTCTTTTTTTTCTTCTTTTTTTTCTGCTCTGTGTATGCTGTATTTTAGGTGTGCAGCCTTTTTGTTTAACGCCGGTCAAGCCAGTAGTTGTTGTATGTACGTAGTTAGAAAACCAAAAGGCAACAGTATGGAGAGGTTTAAGCGATCGGAACACGCCCTGCGTCCACGAACCATGCGCATGGTAACCCGCTCAAGGCTGTGCCGGTGAGTCAGCAATATTATTGACTGAGTGACAACGCAGGTTTTGAACGACAAGGCAAGACACGGTGGTATTGAGAGTCAACGGAGAAGGGAACGGGAGTGGAGGGGGGTGGGGGGCGAAGGGCTGGAAGGGACGGGGGGAGGAGGGGGGGGGGGGGGCGAGGGGTGTTTGTATTCTGCCTTACGAAATTAACTTACGATCTCTATATAAACTTGCTACCTGGACGACGCCAAATCACAGTGCTGACTTTCTCGGCTTCAGGTTCGGACCTGGTTTATGCGATCTGAATTTTGCACGTGGCAGGTGCTTAAAGGTAGTAGTGTTTGGTTCCCGTGGTCCAAGAGGCAGAACTTCTATACACGATGGCCGAATTCAAGCTCTCTTACTTCAATATCCGTGGCCGTGCGGAGCCCTCCCCTTATGTTTGGCTGCTGCTGGTAAAAAGTTTGAGGACAACCGTCTGACTGGAGAACAATGGGCGGCCAACAAAGCAAGTGAGTGTGGTGATGACGCGGGTGGGGGGGGGGGGGGGGGGGGCATATGGTGTGTAAGGCTCTCTGGTCATTTTTATGGAGGAAAACGGGTCATGTCAGACCTAGTAAGACTTCTGTTTTAGAACACAACGATTACTGTCTTTATCATGATAATGATGATGGTAATAATGAAGATCTATAAGAATTCGTATCTCTCAGTTCAGGGAGAAACTACTCATTGCACATTCATGCACCGTCTGTCTTTCTTTGATTCGTGATGAACAACTCACTATACACAACACAGACCTGTTTCCCCCTAATTCGTGTACCTGTAATATCTCAGACAAAAACTGTAATTTGAAAAAGAAAAAAAACGCCAAAAAAACGTAATCTTCATAATCGCAATACTTTCGCAACTTTTAAAGAGTTGGAAGAGCAGCCATTGGCGTGTAAAACCGCTTCGTCGCCATCTTTGACAAGGTAAAGATGCAAGGCACGCTGGGAAATGTCTTCTTACTGCTTCTGACCGAAACGGTAGTAGACGAAACTTCGCGTTTTAACAATTTTCTTTCTTAGATTTTTTTTATTTTCTGTAATTTTTTTTTTTGGGGGCGGGGCGTAATTCCCGTAATTGAGATTTTTTCCCGTAAAGTTACGGCAAAATCGATCGTAAGGGTAAACATGTGTGAGAAATACTATCTATGCATATGTAAGAAACAGTATGCATTATAATGCTTACTTGAACTCATACGTTGGAGATGTGCTCTAAAAGCGGGCAAAGCAATGGCACTGGAGCAAAGTGGGGGGGGGGGGGGGGGGGGGGGGGGGATAGAGAGTTCCAAACATTTGGGGGTTGGTAGCAAAACTGGAAAAAAAACCCTCATTAAACAGCGTGATGCTTCGCTTTGAAATCTTCCGTAGTTCTTTTTTTGTTGTTGTTGTTTATTTGTTTTATTCATTTCTTTTTCATTGAGTGGATGACCAGAGAGTTATACTATAACAGATCCGTGGGAAAGTAGTGGTGAGAGGATAGATATCAAAGAAACAGAAAGCAAAGATGTCTAACTGGTGTTGGCAACCATGTGTAATGGGCAGCCAGCGAAGCTCCTTCAGTGGTGTAACATGAACTTGGTTTGCTGTCTCGACTGTGTTGAGATCAAATTGTCTTGACCGCAGTGGGGTCATAGTGACGCACTCATATCCAGTATGATATGATGTGTGTGTGTGTGTGTGTGTGTGTGTGTGTGTGTGTGTGTGTGTGTGTGTGTGTGTGTGTGTGTGTGTGTGTGCGTGCGTGCGTGCGTGCGTGCGTGCGTGTGTGTGTGTGTGTGTGTGTGTGTGTGTGTGTGTGTGTGTGTGTGTGTGTGTGTGTGTGTGTATTATATATATATATTTTATATAGAGAGAGAGAGAGAGAGAGAGAGGGAGAGAGAGATGTGTGTGTGTGTGTGTCTGTGTGTGTGTGTGTGTGCGTGCGTGTTTGTGTGCATGTGCGCTTGCTTAAATTTATAGCGTCTTTTCATCCACATTTTCTCTTATTTTTGTCACGTTGCACTGGCCAATGTGCATTGCATGCTGACTTGCTGGTCTTGTCCCTCTCTGAGTGTATGGAGACACTGTCAGAACGTTGCAAAATGTAGCAATCCCTTTGTTGTTTCGCTGCTCATAAAGAATTTCAAATCAGGAATCTGGAATCCAAATGCATGAAAGACAGCTTTTGAATATAGCTGGGGCCGGAAAGAGAAAGACTTTCACACGTCAATCATTGGTTTCCCTGACAACACAATCACAGGAGGCCAGCCTGACAGAAAGCCTTTCCACCGTCAATCATGGGTTTCCTGACAACAATCACAGGAGACCAGCCTGACAGAAAGCCTTTCCACCGTCAATCATGGGTACCCACGCCGAACACATTGCTGCCAGACCAGCTATGCACAGATGACATTCAGTTGGCCGAATACAGTGCGGTTAGCTGGGTTTCCCTGACAACAATCGCAGGAGACCAGCCTGACAGAAAGCCTTTCCATCGTCAATCATGGGTTTCCCTGTGAACAATCGCAGGAGACCAGCCTGACAGAAAGCCTTACCACCGTCAATCATGGGTTTCCCTGTGAACAATCACAGGAGACCAGCCTGACAGAAAGCCTTACCATCGTCAATCATGGGTTTCCCTGACAACAATCACAGGAGACCAGCCTGACAGAAAGCCTTTCCACCGTCAATCATGGGTTTCCCTGTGAACAATCACAGGAGACCAGCCTGACAGAAAGCCTTACCATCGTCAATCATGGGTTTCCCTGACAACAATCGCAGGAGACCAGCCTGACAGAAAGCCTTTCCACCGTCAATCATGGGTTTCCTGTGAACAATCGCAGGAGACCAGCCTGACAGAAAGCCTTTCCACCGTCAATCATGGGTTTCCCTGTGAACAATGCAGGAGACCAGCCTGACAGAAAGCTTTCCACCGTCAATCATTGGTTTCCCTGACAACAATCGCAGGAGACCAGCCTGACAGAAAGCCTTTCCACCGTCAATCATCGGTTTCCCTGACAACAATCACAGGAGACCAGCCCGACAGAAAGCCTTTCCACCGTCAATCATGGGTTTTCCTGACAACAATCACAGGAGACCCGCCTGACAGAAAGCCTTTCCACCGTCAATCATCGGTTTCCCTGTGAACAATCGCAGGAGACCAGCTGACGGAAAGCCTTTCCACCGTCAATCATGGGTTTTCCTGACAACAATCACAGGAGACCAGCTGACAGAAAAGCCTTTCCACGTCAATCATCGGTTTCCTGTGAACAATCGCAGGAGACCAGCCTGACAGAAAGCCTTTCCATCGTCAATCATGGGTTTCCCTGTGAACAATCGCAGGAGACCAGCTGACAGAAAGCCTTACCACCGTCAATCATGGGTTTCCCTGTGAACAATCACAGGAGACCAGCTGACAGAAAGCCTTACCATCGTCAATTTATGGGTTTCCCTGACAACAATCGCAGGAGACCAGCCTGACAGAAAGCCTTTCCCCCGTCAATCATGGGTTTCCCTGTGAACAATCGCAGGAGACCAGCCTGACAGAAAGCCTTTCCACCGTCAGTCATGGGTTTCCCTGTGAACAATCGCAGGAGACCAGCCTGACAGAAAGCCTTTCCACCGTCAATCATTGATTTCCTGACAACAATCGCAGGAGACCAGCCTGACAGAAAGCCTTTCCACCGTCAATCATCGGTTTCCTGACAACAATCACAGGAGACCAGCCTGACAGAAAGCCTTTCCACCGTCAATCATGGGTTTTCCTGACAACAATCACAGGAGACCAGCCTGACAGAAAGCCTTTCCACCGTCAATCATCGGTTTCCCTGACAACAATCACAGGAGACCAGCCTGACAGAAAGCCTTTTCACCGTCAATCATGGGTTTTCCTGACAACAATCACAGGAGACAGCCTGACAGAAAGCCTTTCCACCGTCAATCATCGGTTTCCTGTGAACAATCGCAGGAGACCCGCTGACAGAAAGCCTTTCACCGTCAATTATGGGTTTTCTGACAACAATCACAGGAGACCAGCCTGACAGAAAGCCTTTCCACCGTCAATCATCGGTTTCCTGTGAACAATCGCAGGAGACCAGCCTGACAGAAAGCCTTTCCATCGTCAATCATGGGTTTCCTGTGAACAATTGCAGGAGACCAGCCTGACAGAAAGCCTTACCACCGTCAATCATGGGTTTCCCTGTGAACAATCACAGGAGACCAGCCTGACAGAAAGCCTTACCATCGTCAATCATGGGTTTCCCTGTGAACAATCACAGGAGACCAGCCTGACAGAAAGCCTTTCCACCGTCAATCATGGGCTTCCCTGTGAACAATCGCAGGAGACCAGCCTGACAGAAAGCTGTAGAAACAGACAGCGCATAAACGTGAAGTCATTCAGACAGATGCTCAGGGCCAGCACAAAGGTTATAGCAAAGGCGAGGGTAGAAATGTTGTCAGAGATGGACATGGATGGCGTGTTTAAACATGAAGGATCTGAGGACCAGTCCAGAAGCGCTGTTTTGGATCTTCTTGAGGGCCTTGTGCGGCAGGCATGAATACAGTTCCAATCATTTTCACCGCAACTGACAAAGGTACAAACCGAAATCTTGCTGAAGAAATCAAGAAATCATAAGACACAGAACGTGTCTTTCGAAGCTAAAGATAGGAAGACTTGGGGACTTGTTGTTGATGGAAAAAAAGGCTGCTCGGCTGTGGCTTGAAGTGATACCAAGACTGCCTACGGCTTAAAGAAAACACAGCACTTTAACTGACTAAATGCCGGTAATGTATGGCTTGTGTTATGACTGTAAGTTCATGCCAAGCCTTGGACTGAAGTGATCGCAGATAAATGACTGAATGGATATAATGCATTATGTACGCGAAGCAAATATCAGATCCTGTTTCTATTATTGTTGAAGGTTTCTATCCATGTTGAACATTAAGTAAAACTACCTTCTTTGTGAGTCAGAAAAATCCCTATACGTGTAAAATTGATCAAAATCACAGATGCGGTCGTGCCACAGCTGCCTTCTAGATCCAGTTGAAACACAGCTGCCTTCTACAGCCAGTTGAAACACAGCTGCCTTCTACAGCCAGTTGAAACACAGCTGCCTTCTACAGCCAGTTGAAACACAGCTGCCTTCTACAGCCAGTTGAAACACAGCTGCCTTTACAGCCAGTTGAAACACAGCTGCCTCCTACAGCCAGTTGAAACACAGCTGCCTTCTACAGCCAGTTGAAACACAGCTGCCTTCTACAGCCAGTTGAAACACAGCTGCCTCCTACAGCCAGTTGAAACACAGCTGCCTTCTACAGCCAGTTGAAACACAGCTGCCTCCTACAGCCAGTTGAAACACAGCTGCCTCCTACAGCCAGTTGAAACACAGCTGCCTCCTACAGCCAGTTGAAACACAGCTGCCTTCTACAGCCAGTTGAAACACAGCTGCCTTCTACAGCCAGTTGAAACACAGCTGCCTTCTACAGCCAGTTGAAACACAGCTGCCTCCTACAGCCAGTTGAAACACAGCTGCCTCCTACAGCCAGTTGAAACACAGCTGCCTCCTACAGCCAGTTGAAACACAGCTACCTTCTACAGCCAGTTGAAACACAGCTGCTCCTACAGCCAGTTGAAACACAGCTGCCTTCTACAGCCAGTTGAAACACAGCTGCCTTCTACAGCCAGTTAAAACACAGCTGCCTCCTACAGCCAGTTGAAACACAGCTGCCTCCACCAGCCAGTTGAAACACAGCTGCCTCCTACAGCCAGTTGAAACACAGCTGCCTCCTACAGCCAGTTGAAACACAGCTGCCTTCTACAGCCAGTTGAAACACAGCTGCCTCTACAGCCAGTTGAAACACAGCTGCCTTCTACAGCCAGTTGAAACTCAGCTGCCTCCTACAGCCAGTTGAAACACAGCTGCCTTCTACAGCCAGTTGAAACACAGCTGCCTTCTACAGCCGTTGAAACACAGCTGCCTTCTACAGCCAGTTGAAACACAGCTGCCTTCTACAGCCAGTTTGAAACGTGTCATTTTTCAAACCTACCACAACCTCGACTAACCTACGTGTCTACTAAGTCATGTCCAAGCAGACTAATGGGGACATCGGACACTGTCCAAGCAGACTAATGCGGACATCGGACACTGTCCATTCCCACCTGATAAGAAATTCAGACAACATTATACAAGTTTCACTGGATATTTTGAATTCTTTTTACTGCAACAATGAGAGGTAGCTTCATCGATATTTAGTGGGTAGTCTTATCGACATTTAAACTCAATCATTAGATGCACAATAACAAGTAATCATCCTTAAAGCATTAATATGTACACATTCGCAGTGAGCGACTGCTTTGTGTAACCCCTTCATTTTTAAGAATCACCTTGCGCATCATTAGTGTTCTATTCAATCAGATATTTAGGAATGATTTTAGTGAAGTACTATTCAGTAATGAGAATGTTTTCATAGTGGATGATCATACCATGTTCTCTTATTCAGTAATGAGAATGTTTTCATAGTAGATGATAATACCATGTGCTCTTATTCAGTAATGAGAATGTTTTCATAGTAGTTGATAATACCATGTGCTCTTATTCAGTAATGAGAATGTTTTCATAGTAGATGATAATACCATGTTCTCTTTACTCAATGCGTCTTTACACGCGGGAACAGAACGCAAACTTACATTTCTCGTCTCTCTTATTTCTTTTTTACTTCTGTCTGTTTTCAACTAAAATAAAGCAGCAGCCCTTGCAACTTATATAGTTGGTTCTGTGATCAGTAATAGTTTCTGATGCCAAGGAAATGTTATTTACCTACAGCAGAATGAACGGTTCAAAGGTCACACATGGATGTCCGTTGTGGTCGACGAAGACGTCAGTGACTTTTGCATGTGTGAGCGCAAGCCAAAGCTGGACACAGATACGTCCGCACTCTGGGCATGCGACAGCTGTCATTGGGTCAGGTCTCCTCTCTTTGCGGGCTTGGCGCTTCTGGTCCAATTCCTGCAAACGCTTCTCTTCGAAGCTGTTTACTCCTTCGTGGACAGCAAGTCGCCAGGCACTGCGGTCTGTGGCAGGTGTTTCCCAGCCCCGAAGCGGGATGCCACGGGCTGCCCGTGGACAGCAAGTCGCCAGGCACTGCGGTCGGTGGCAGGTGTTTCCCAGCCCTGAAGCGGGATGCCACGGGCTGCCAGTGGACAGCAAGTCGCCAGGGGACTGCGGTCTGTGGCAGGTGTTTCCCAGCCCTGAAGCGGGGATGCCACGGGCTGCCAGTGGACAGCAAGTCGCCAGGCACTGCAGTCTGTGGCAGGTGTTTCCCTGCCCTGAAGCGGGATGCCACGGGCTGCCAGTGGACAGCAAGTCGCCAGGCACTGCGGTCGGTGGCAGGTGTTTTCCCAGCCTGAAGCGGGATGCCACGGGCTGCCAGTGGACAGCAAGTCGCCAGGCACTGTGGTCTGTGGCAGGTGTTTCCCAGCCCTGAAGCGGGATGCCCCGGGCTGCCAGTGGACAGCAAGTCGCCAGGCACTGCGGTCTGTGGCAGGTGTTTCCCAGCCCTGAAGCGGGATGCCACGGGCTGCCAGTGGACAGCAAGTCGCCAGGCACTGCGGTCTGTGGGCAGGTGTTTCCTGCCTGAAGCGGGATGCCACGGGCTGCCAGTGGACAGCAAGTCGCCAGGCACTGCGGTCTGTGGCAGGTGTTTCCCAGCCCTGAAGCGGGATGCCACGGGCTGCCAGTGGACAGCAAGTCGCCAGGCACTGCGGTCTGTGGCAGGTGTTTCCCAGCCTGAAGTGGGATGCCACGGGCTGCCAGGTAGCGTACAGGAATGTGGCATGATGTCTTTCGTTGCTGAATGCCTCCACAGCCAGTTCAGAGAACAGCACGTGGTTTGACACAATGACCCTGTTTTACGCTCGATGTACAACAGTAAAATGTGTATGTTCATATCCAAATGCAACGCTGTACGCATTGAGAGAGAGAGAGAGAGAGAGAGGGGGAGGGGAGAGAATGAGAAGAGAGAGAGAGAGAGGAGGAGAGAGAGAGAGAGAGAGGGGGGGAGAGGATACAGACAGAAGAAAAACAGGACAGAAAGAGACAGACACAAAGACAGGCAGACAGGGCAGACAGACAGACAGCAGGTACAACAGACAGACAAACACATAGATAGAGAGACAGAGAAATGGTTAAATGGATAGTTGCCTACTTTCTGTTCCGAAACGATGAGCAGAAGCCCCTTTGGCCTGATGCCCTTCATTGAGTACAAGGGGAAGATCTATGGAGAGAGTAAGGCCCTCTGCAGCTTCGTGGCAGAGAGTGCGGTAAGTGCCTCATTTTAATGGTAATCCCTCATCATAACGACGACGATAATGACAACGATGTTAATAATGATGATGATGATGATGACGATTATCATCATGCCAGTGAAATGCCCTTTTTTTTTTTTTTTCTCCAAACGGGTCAAAGTAGTTTGAGAGCCGAGTGAAAACAGACCTACAGTAAGTTCTTGCTTTTCATACTCACAACACATAGATGCAAACATTTTGAAAACGACACAAAGACTATGAAAAATGTGTAAAGAGAACATGAACACGAACTTACTTAGAATGACAAATGCCATCTCACTCCCTTCCTCTCTCTGTCTCTGTCTCTGTCTGTGTGTCTGTCTGTCTGTCTGTTGTTTGTCTGTTTGACTGTCTGTCTGTCTCTCCTCTGTATGTATGTGTGTGTGTGTGTGTGTGTGTGGTGTGTGTGTGTGTGTGTGTGTGTGTGTGTGTGTGTGTGTGTGTGTGTGTGAGCGCACGCGCGCGTGCGT